>JBBDGP010001573.1:2825000-3302500 GCA_037952835.1 Lithobates septentrionalis | reverse complement strand
CCCCATTGACTATTTCTATTTCGCAATCCATCTTTATATTCTTATTAATAGAATGTCTATAAATAACTGTGAGCATTTATATGTCATTTTATTAAGGACATGAATCTGCTCTTTGTTGTATTTAAATAAGTTGTTATGTCTATATATAGGCCTATTTACAAAATCACAGCAAAGAGCTAGGTGCAAAGTTCACTTCCCCTAGTATCCAATCACAATCCATCATGTTCTGGTCTGACTTCATCAAAATGAATTTCCAGGCACTGCACTTAGGTGGCGTCACACGACAATGCTGCAGTAATGCAGGTGTGGATAACCCATGGTTTTAAATAGGCATGCCTCTGCACCACAACCTACATAAAATCAGGCACCACCCCACATTGCACTGTTGGTAGTGGCATTGTGGTAGTGCACAGGAAAAAATGGCCTATTTCCCTCAATTTACCACTGGTGTAAATGCCCCCCGGTGCTTTTCTCCTCATACTAATTGTTGAATAAGCCTGGTGGTATTTATGTAGCAAGGACAGGTATTGCTCAAGAGGTGAGAGCTGACATACTTACCTTATTCCTCGCCCCAACGAGGTTCCTTCAGCTGTTTGACAGGTCTCTTAAACTTAAAGCCTCCTCTCTAAGGCACTCACCCACTGCAGTCCCAATCCTGCCTTCTCCACATACAATGCAGGGTTTAATAGCCCTGCATTGTATGTGATGATGCCAAGGGATCACCCATAGCCAGAGTAAGAAAAGGAGAGCGCTGGCGCTGGCTGAATAGAGGATGGTAAGGAAAGTAATGCAGCCTTTTCATTAACCCCTAGTCATAATGAGCATTGCATGGGTAGATTTTGCTTAATTCCTGGAGTTGGGTATTAAAAAAAGGAAGATCAGATTTTAGATTGACTGATCGTCCTCTTCAGCAGAGATCATGAGCTCAAATGCCTAGGTTTTTCTTACAGAAACTGCTACTGACTGAATGTTCGGGCAACTCTGTATGTCATCCTGAGCACCCAGCAACAACAAGTGTAGTAAGGATAGGATAACAATAAAGGGGCGGGGTTTGCTATTAAAGAGCAGGTGGGTGTTCGTTCTACATTTTCTTTATATATGACGGTGTGCGCAGCACCAGTTTATGCACTATAGATTATTTACTTCTATAGTGACCCACATCAATTGCACCCATGCATGAGTCAGGTGAGTTGCAATGTGGTTTTAAACATCTACACTATATTACAAAAAGTATTGGGCACACACGGTCGGGATTTCCGACAACAAATGTTCGATGTGAGCTTGTAGTCTGAAATTCCGACCGTGTGTAGGCTCCATCGGACATTTGTTGTCGGAATTTCCGACAACAAAAATTTGAGAGCTGGTTCTCAAATTTTCCGACAACAAAATCTGTTGTCAGAAATTCCGATCGTGTGTACACAATTCCAACGCACAAAATTCCACGCATGCTCGGAATCAAGCAGAAGAGCCACACTGGCTATTGAACTTCATTTTTCTCGGCTCGCCGTAACGTGTTGTATGTCACCACATTCTTGACATTCGGAATTTCCGACAACACTTGTACGACCGTGTTTACGCAAGACAAGTTTGAGCCAACATCCGTCAGAAAAAAAATCCAGGATTTTGTTGTCGGAATGTCCAATCGTGTGTACGTGGCATTAGTCTGTAGGGTTTAATATTTAGTTGGCCCACTCAGCAGCTATAACAGCTTCAACTCTTCTGGGAAGGGTGTCCACAAGGTTTAGGAGTGTGTCTATGGGAATGTTTGACCATTCTTCCAGAAGTACATTTGGGGGGTCAGGCACTGGTGTGGAGGAGAAGGCCTGGCTCGCATTCATCCCAAAGGTGTTCTATTGGGTTGAGGTCAGGACTCTGTGCAGTCCAGTCAAGTTCCTCCACCCCAATCTCGCTCATCCATGTCTTTATGGACCTTGATTGGTGCACTGGTCCAAATCATTTGGGGGAGGGGGGATTATGGTGTGGGGTTGTTTTTCAGGGGTTGCTCTTGGCCCCTTAGTTCCAGTGAAGGGAACTCTTAAGACGTCAGCACACCAAGACATTTTAGACAATTTCATGGTCCCAACTTTGTGGGACCAGTTTGGGGATGCCCCCTTCCTGTTCCAACATAACTGGGCACCAGTGCACAAAGCAAGGTCCATAAAGACATGGATGAGTGTTTGGTATGGAGGAACTGGACTTGCCTGCACAGAGTCCTGACCTCAACCCAATAGAACACCTTTGGGACGAATTTGAGCGGTGACTGCGAGCCAGGCCTTCTCGTCCACATCAGTGCCTAACCTGACAAATGCGCTTTTGGAAGAATGGTCAAACATTCCCATAGACACACTCCTAAACCTTGTGGACAGCCTTTTCAGAAGAGTTGAAGCTGTTATAGCTGCAAAGGGTGGGCCAACTCAATATTGAACCCTACAGACTAAGACTGGGATGCCATTAAAGGTCATGTGTGTAAAAAAAACAGGGTTCCCAATACTTCTGGTAACATAGTGTATATTCAATGGACTTAGATGGGTAAGTTCTAGTCAACGCATCCAAACTGCAGCATGCTTCATTAGAGTCAAAGTGCCTGACTCTAATGAGAACAGGAAAAGCATGGCTGCAATGAGAACTGACCTTAATGACATACATGTTTGATTAAAATCCCAAATAGTTTGCCAGCACGGCACAGCATCACATCTGTGAATGACCTCAGGTGATGGTAGGTACTAGAGGACAGTCAGACATGCAAGTTCAAAGAGAGTGAAGCATTGGACACAAACTTTCAAATGGTCTCAGGGGGTCAGTCCTCATGTCTAAGCTCCGGCGGGCGGAGTTAAACACGTTGGGGGCGTAGCCTGGTCGAAGTCCAGGCTGAGGTTGCCCCTCCATTCATCGTAGCAGAACACCATAGATGTACGACTTCCAGGGGTCATCCTTTCCTTTCTTGAACCTTCATGTCTAGTTACTTGGGTGTGGCAGCCAAAGAATCAGGGTCACCCAGACTGGGTGAACCCAAATGTATTTAACCAATGAGGGCACTAAATGAACATGGCAACAGTCCAATGTTTTTATTATTTCAACTGGATACAGCATGAAAAGCATCCAACGTGTTTTGAGGGTCCAATGAATAACCTCCATCATCAGGACTTAGAACACTGTACTGGAGTGTTTGATGAATCCAGAATGGTCCTGGGTGGACAGGTCTATAGCAAGATTTAGGCATGGGAACAAGAACACAATAGTAAATAAGATATGCATGCTCAAAGTGACCAACCTCCATCAATGTGTCCTGGTCAGAACCTCTCTTAATGATTGCTTCGGTCCTATAGAAAGAGGAGAGAGTGGCAACCCAAAAATAAGGGAGATTGTACAAGGTCTGGACCTTTCCTATTGGTATTTCCCCAGAGGAACCTTTAGCTTTCCTGTAGACAGGCAGATGTTCCACCACTGATAGATCTGCTTTGCCTCCCTTGTTTTTTGGGGCTGTATGTTGGTGGAATCCATCTCATGAACACAAAGGACATCTGATGGCATAGAGATTATCTAAGGTTTTGGAAAACCTGTGTGTGTGTCATAATATGCCTTTTAATATTTGCAGGCGATATTGGAACTGGTCATTTGTTTTGCTATTGGGCAAAAAATGGACGCTAATATGTAACACTGCTTAAAGAAGAATGGAGAAATGAATAGTGGTGATGTGGCCCATAACAACCATCCAGGTTCAGTGTTTCCCTTTTCCCACGCCAGTTATAGAATTGATAGTTGCTATGGGAAACAGCACTATGTCTCATTGTTCATAAGTCAAGCCAACACTACATTCTTAACTTTGATTAAACAGTGGAATGACCAAGTTGGGTGAAAATACTAACATGAAAATACTAACATATCTGTCTACAAACATATCTGAAATAAGAGACAGAAATGTTTACTATATTAAAAGTCTATTAAGTGAAAACAACCAATAAGCAATCATCTTTCATGGAGCTGACTGTTCTAAATTGGTGAAAGGTTAGATCTCATTGGTCAACATGGGTTACTGCACTCTGCATATATCCATTGCCCTTTCCACTTTTATATTAAATAAGCCTGTAGTGGATATGATTACGGGTGCTATATGTTATCCTCACACATGCAGCTTTTTGTGCATTCTTAGTCTATGCTCAGTGTCCTCTGCATGATGAATAGTGGCTAATGGCATGGAGAGGGTTAGCTGTGTTCTGTGTTGGTGCTCAAGATGTAACCAGCAGTCTGTGGCCCCGCAGGGACTTTTGTCGGACCCCTAGGGGTCCCATACACAGGAGGCTGCGCCATTTGGTAGTTATTGGGAGCAGCCTGTGGCATCAAACTGTGGAATATGAAAAATGGGTCTGTACCAGGCTCTCTCACCAGCAGATGCTGCGGGAAATGGGCATGTTCTCCCCCACCGACATCAGTGCCATCCCCTGGGGTGCAATCTGTGTGCACCAACACAACCCTCTTCTCAGCTGCTCTGAGACTGCTTGTTACGGCTCTGAGACACCCTGTGCAGCTCTGAGACACCCTGTGCTGCTGTGTTAATGCCTGCACAGATCTAAGGCATCCTGTGCATCTCCGAGACACCCTGTGCTGCTATGTGACTGCCTGCATAGTTCTTAGACAACATGTGCAACTCTAAAACACCCTGTGCTGCTATGTGACTCCCTGCACAGTTCTTAGACACCGTGTGCACCTCTGAGACACCCTGCACTGCTATGTGACTGCCTGCACAGTGCAGCTCTGAGACACCCTGCACTGCTATGTGACTGCCTGCACAGTTCTTAGCAGTGCAGGCTGTCTCAGACATGCACAGGTTGTCTAAGAACTGTGCAGGCAGTCACATAGCAGTGCAGGCTGTCTCAGACATGCACAGGCTGTCTATGTGACCGCCTGCATAGTTCTTAGACAACCTGTGCAGCTTTGATATGCCCTGTGCTGCTTGGCGCTGCATATATAGATCTGAGACACCCTGCGCAGGTTTAAGAAACCATTTGCTGCTATAAGACTGCCTTCACAGCTCTGTATCATCCTGTCCTGCTAGGTGACTGCATGTAGTACACTGTTCTCTGACTCTGTTCAAATAGGTGACTACCTGCACAGCTCTTAGGCACCCTGTTCCACCGTGTGACTCCTTGTATGCCTCTGACATTACCTGTGCATCTCCAAGATACCCTGTATTATTATGTTACTGCCTGTACAGCACTTTTATACCCTATGCTGCTATGTGACTGCCTGTTTAGCTCCGAGACACCCTGTCCAATTATGTGACTGCCTGCACAGGTATAAGACACTCTGAGACACCCTGTGCTGGTATGTGACTGCCTGCACAGCACTTTGATACGCTATGCTGTTACGTGACTGCCTGTACAGGTATAAGACACTCTTAAGTAACTGACCACCTGCATAACACACCCTGTACCACCGATTGCCCGCACAGCTCTGAATCACCCTGTGCCAAGGTCTGACTACCTGGTATGTCCCTGCCTGCACAGCACTTTGACATCCTGTGCTACTATGGGATTGCCTTCACATCCCTGAGACACCTTGTGCTGCTGTATGACTGCCTGCACAGCTCTGAGACACTCTGTGCCACTAGGTGACTACCTGCACAGCTTGGGAACTCTCTGTGCTGCAATGTGAATGCATGCACAGCTCTATGACACCCTGTACTGCTATATGGCTGCCTATAATCTATAAGCTCTAAAACACCCTGCCCAACTATATGACTGCCTACATATCTGTGAGACACCCTGTGCCTTTATAAGACTACCAACACAACTCTAAGATACCCTGTGCTGCTATGACTACCAACACAGCGGTTTAACCACGTGACTGCCTACACAGCTCTGGGGTACAGTATTCAACTATTTGACTGTCTGCACAGCTCAGAAACACCCTGTGCTGCAATGTGACTGCTTGCACAGCTTCGAGACCCTCTGTC
The DNA here is from genome assembly GCA_037952835.1 of Lithobates septentrionalis. Classification (NCBI taxonomy): domain Eukaryota; kingdom Metazoa; phylum Chordata; class Amphibia; order Anura; family Ranidae; genus Lithobates; species Lithobates septentrionalis. The sequence continues at coordinate 3,296,547 of JBBDGP010001573.1, read as the reverse complement.
CTAATATATAATTGCCTGTGCAGCTGTGAGACACCCTTTCCTGCTCTGTGACTGCCTGCATGGCTCTAAGATACCATACACCATTTCAAGAAATCTTGTTTTTATTATATTTCCAGTGTTATTCTGAAACTCTGTTCAAAAATGTTATATATTTATAAAGAGATTACTTCTTTCTGTAGCACATTACAGAGACCACTGAGCCAATCCCTGACCCTGAAGAAGCGCGCAGTCCAGAGCCTCCGTGGTGGCTGCACAAAGAGAGTGGTAGGTCCAGTTTGGGGGATGCTATGAATTGACCAGCATGTTTCTAGCTCATGGGATGAAAACTGAGCACTTGTGGGAATCCCACGCAAGCACAGAAAGAAAATACAAACTTGATTGTGAAGTATTTTGAACTGCTTTATGACATGTTGTATTTTGACTTACACATCTGCCAGAGCTTTTCTGAGACTCCCCTTAATATTATGAGCCTTATTTGCTTATTCAAGCCTATGAAGGGTTATTTGTTACTCCATCTCTAAAAGTACTTATACCACTCAAAATTACCTATGAGTGAGGACACAACACCACCGGTATGCCTCTGAGATTCCTCTTGCTCATGAGCTCCCATGCAATACAGACACTCTACGCACAAGATATATATCTGTCAGACGATTATTTGAAAGGTCATTCATTCAGAAATACAGCAGACAACATTAACCCTTTAGGTTTTACAAACATTAAATGGGCTGACCAGCACAAACATAAAGACAGTGACAACTGATATGCACACATAGGAATAATAGGGATAACAGCTCCAGAGAGTACCCTTTAAAAGCAAGTCAGGCATAAGTACATATTACTATCTTGACAGGTTCCTTTCAAACCTTCCACTGGTCCAAGACATGTTGAGCTATTTTATATTATGAAGGATGTAAGAGGTGGAGCTTAAACAAGCAAAGGTGGACAGGAACGCCTAAAACTTCCAGGTGGACAGAAGCAAATTTGGGCAAGGAGGTCTCAATATTAGAGAGTCGAAGACATATAAGAAACCAGGGACTGACACAGCCCATCAGACTCTACCTACAACAAAATTATCTCTTTTGGGTTGGACTGATCCAATAACTCAGGCTTTCTTAACCTCCTTAACACAGAGGAAGCCTTAAAATAACTTTCAGGTCTCAGGGAACCCCTGCTAAAATTACTATATCTTACAACTCATGATACATTAGTGTGATGGTCAGTGGGAAGACTTCTCCTTACACTTGTGATCATTGAGAAGAGTTAACCTTTTACAGATAGATAAAAAAAAAAAACAATGTTGTCATTGGGAACTCATCTAAGAGATAGAAATTGCTCATTGATCAAGGAACCCCTAGCAACCTCTGGAGGAACCCTAGAGTTCCATGGAACCCTGGTTGAGAAACCCTGCACATGACTTATGGCTTATGTCTTATGACTACAACATGCAGCAAGAAGCTGTGAAATGAAAATGCAATAGTAATCAAAATAATGGGAAACACCATTCAATCATCAGTAGGCACAGCCTACCCTGTTTCCCCGAAAATAAGACCTAGCGTGATTGTCGGTGATGGCTTCAATATAAGCCCTACCCCCCAAATAAGCCCTACCCTGTTTCCCCAAAAATAAGACCTACAAGGACTTTAACTAGGGCTTATTTGGGGGGTAGGGCTTATATTGCAGCCATCACCAACAATCATGCTAGGTCTTATTTTGGGGGAAACAGGGTAACTATAGATAGACATACATCTCACCACTGTTTTTGCTCAGGAAGGTACAGTATACACCAAGCTAAGCAGCCATATGGTGTGTCTGATATGGGCTCACATTCGATTGTAGTAGTCTGTTTATGAGTGTAATAAGAACATTGTGGGGCCCTAGTTCATATTAATATTGGAGACCCAAAATAGCGTAGCTACATGCCTGCTGGGCACCAAACACCATAATGGCACCAAAATCAACTTAAAAGCAGGCCCATATCGATAATTTCATCAAAAAACTTTTCCATAAAATTATATGTGCATTTAACTTCTTTATGCATGTTATTTACTTATAAAAGCCTCCCTTGTGTAGACATATAAAAGCCTAGAGACTGCTGCTGGGTGCCACCATCTTGCGTATGATGAAAGAGAAAAATATCCTGGACGGCCGCACACCATAGAAGACATCTTTATTGATATGAAGAAATAAAATCCAAATGCAGTCACCTCATGTACAGGGAGGAACAGGAAAGACAGCTAACATGTTTCACGCCCCATCATGGCGCTTATTCATAGCTGCATCCAGCTATGAATAAGCGCCATGATGGGGCGTGAAACATGTTAGCTGTCTTTCCTGTTCCTCCCTGTACATGAGGTGACTGCATTTGGATTTTATTTCTTCATATCAATAAAGATGTCTTCTATGGTGTGCGGCCGTCCAGGATATTTTTCTCTTTCCTCAAGCTTGTGCAGAGCCAGCACCTGTGAGTTCCATTAAGGCGGGTGTCTTGATACGGATTTGAGAGATTGGAGCGGCAATCTTTTGCTTATGATCTTGCGTATGATGTCAGCATCCCCAGCAGACTCAGAACTGTCACTCAAATGACACTCTATAGTCTTTCCCTTTGTTCCTCCCCTGGCAGCTACAAAAAAAGTTTATATAGGGGGGTAAAAAGAGGGGCAGAGGAGCTGGGCCAGTATCGAGAATAATTAGACACTACAAGAAGAGGAGAGTGATATGGCAAGGAGGGAGAGGCTGTGCTAGGGAATTGACTCTTCCTGGAATAATCAATATTTGTAGCAAGTTCAAAGGCACTTTGAAAAATAATAAAAATGAATTTATGGAAACATTGCAAGCAAAAATTTAAAATACAATTTTTTTGTGCTTTTCCTACACTTGTTTACAGTTAGGGATAGGGTCTCTTTAAGGCTGGGTTCACACGGAGCGGATCCGCTGTACCGACTCCGCTAGCTCAGCGGGAGATAGCATCGTTGATCCCTGCTGAGCAGGCGGATGACAGGTCCATCTCCGCTCACTGTGCAGGGAGGGACTTGTCAGAGCCTCGCTCTCTTCTATGGAGGGATTGGATGAAGACGGACAGCCTGTCCATTTTCATCCGATCCCATCCGACCCGCTGAACGGATGGCGAACATATCGCCATCTGTCTGTTTTGAGCGGATCTTGTCGGATCGGATGGCAGGCAGGTGTCAGTGGACACATCTCCACTGACATTCTCCTGCCCATAGAAGTCAATTGGTGGCCCGCTCGGATCCGCCTGAAAAACGGACAGGCGGATCCGAGCGGGCCGATTGTTTGAAAGGGGCCTAATATATTTACTCTAAGTTAGACATATCTATGTTATCCAAAAACACTATAATGCAATGTGCAGTTACCCACACCAATCAGATTTCAGATTTAAACAAGTCAAAGAGGTTTTTATAACCTGATCGCTATGGCTGAACTCTTAGTAGTTAAATTGGTGAATCAAACCAAAAGCGTTAGTCCGTGGCAACCAGTTTGCTGGTGTCACTGGGGTAAGGGTTCTAAACGGTTGCTATGGGTTACAGATCTTTGCTTGTTCCTCTTTGCTTTATTAACTAAAGGTCTCTGAACACCTCTTGCTTACTGCTGCAGTCTTCCCCGTCTCCTTGCTTGCTTGTCTCTCATCTGCCCCCTCCCTACAATGCTCTCTGCCTGTCTTTCCCCCCTGGCTGGTTAGAGGCTGCCCTCAGTGTGAGACTGTGCAGTGATACAGTAATTCCCATGCACAGGTGCAGGGTCCCTGACGCAATGTTCCCCTCAGGCAGGTCCCCCCGTGCCTTGCCTGACAGACCAGTGGAAGTAATGTCTTGTGGCAGGTAGAGGAATCCAGCAGACCAAGAGGATATGTTGGGAAGTGTTTTCAGAGAGCGCGGCTCAAACACCTGTCTCTGCCTCCCCCATCTTTTCTCCTTTCTCCCCAACACACCATGGGGGACCAAGAAGAAGACTGTGACCAAAAGGCTCAGTTCTTTTATACCCGGCAAATAATTGCAAGATATTTAATCTCGTACTTTATGCTTTTCTTATTTTCACCCCAATACCTCAAAAAAGTTAATCTATTTCCCTTTTCAAATCATTATAGAGTTTGTTTGGTTAAAAAGATGGCACATTTCCCAAATTCTAGCAGAGCTTGTCCATAGGAAGGCAAGACAACAATTTCCCCACCTTTCCTGTGCAGTTTTTTTCGATAATGTCTTAAGGGGTGAAAGAAAATTCCTTCCTAAAACCCATAGATAGTAGTTGGATTAGTATTTTGGACCAAATACAATTCCATACTATCTCTAAACACAAAGATTGTTCCATCCATGCTAAACAGCGTTGATAGACAAATCTTCCACTGCAGCTATCGTATTCTGATATAACTGAACAGTGCTTGCATCTGATTGGATGGAGTTGGTATTGAGCTGACAATTTTCCACCTGGCTCCTTTGATTTTTCATTTGAAGGATGTTGAGTGGAGTGGTACCAGTAGGGACAACCACTGATTGAATTTTGGCTGGTTCATTAGGAACCAGTCGATATTCACTCAGTGTATGGCCAGCATTTGTACAAACTAAAAAGAGTCATCCAATTGGTTTAAAAGGAAAGTTGTTAGGATCAAAATATGGAAGATGCCATTGATGACTTGTTTTTAAAGGTGGAGGCTTTGGAGCTTTAATTTTCACCATTGCTTTACTGCTCACTGAGTCACTGACCCACAATGAATATGCAGCCTCAAAAGTCAGAACTTCTGACCTGCTTATAACTGCTTATTATTTCATTATTAGTTAGCAAAGTAAGGTTCTATACTTCCATCCCCAAAGTTTCCCTTTAAAGCAACTCACTTCAAAAGAAGAGAACTCGTTTTTTTCTTCTTTCTTTTCTTCTACTTTCATTCCTTCTTTCTCTCTTCCCCCCTCTTCTTTTTCCCCTTTATTTATTTATCTACCTGTCCTTTCCATCTATTCTCTTATGCCCCGTACACAGGGTCGGATTTTCCGATGGAAAATGTCAGATCAAAGCGTGTTGTCGGAAATTCCGACCGTGTGTGGGCTCCATCGGACATTTTCCATCGGATTTTCCGACACACAAAGTTGGAGAGCAGGAGATAAAATTTTCCGACAACAAAATCCGTTGTCGGAAATTCCGATCGTGTGTACACAAATCCGACGGACAAAGTGCCACGCATGCTCAGAATAAATAAAGAGATGAAAGCTATTGGCCACTGCCCCGTTTATAGTCCAGACGTACGTGTTTTACGTCACCGCATTTAGAATGATCGGATTTTCCGACAACTTTGTGCGACCGTGTGTAGACAAAACAAGTTTGAGCCAACATCCGTCTGAAAAAATCCTAGGATTTTGTTGTCGGAATGTCCGAACAAAGTCCGACCGTGTGTACGCCCTATTAGAATGGTTGGACTTGGGGGGGGGGGGGGGGCTCTCCCCGTTTCCCCTCTTCAGCAAAGTGCTTTTCAATTAATGTGTGGCTGGGGAACCATGTTTTGTGTTTGTTGGAAATCGTTATTCTCTCCCTGCCCCAACAGGCAGGGCAAGAGGAAGAGGGGTCTCTTTTTGAGGGATGCTCGATTCTCCTCCCACTGCATAGCCTATAATTTCACTCGCAACTATGGTTCCCCCCCCCCCCCCTTTTATTTTCTTTCAAGTTTGTAATATTAATATAAATTACTACTGGTGACTGTCAGTATGCATTCCCACGGTTTACTATTGTTGTAATCTCCAAGTTAACACTTTATGCCACCTGTGTTGCGGTTTTGCACTTTGTTCACCTTTGGTTGATTGAAGCAAGGCCGTTTTAGGCCCTATTTTAGTGGTTACAGTATGTCTACCTTTCTAACCTTGGTAAAACACTTTCAATAAATTCTATTGAAACAGAAAAGAAGAGAACTAAAGCCCATATATCCCACCACCCATTCCTCAAATCTTCTTTCAGAGCTATGGACATCAGCAGAATCTTCCATTTTGACAATTCCAGGAGTGTTAGATGCCTGCCCCCATTGTTGTGCTCCATTTGCTAGGTGTGGCTTCCTCTTATTGTATATTTACCTGTAATTCCTGCCTCAATTAGAAACTAAGGATGTTTTGCATAGAAGGCCCATAATGTGCCAGAGCACACTTTTAGTTTGGCACCTACCCCTTCCATTTAATACTGGAGTATCTGGGCTCCCACCTCCTACAATGCAGTGCCTGGTGCCGGATCAACCTATCATCAAGCCTGAATTTTGTTACATGGGGCCAGCAGTGACATTCAGAAAGTCATTATTAGCATAGGGAATTCAAGGGCTCCAGCCGACTGAAGGTATACTATGACTTTTATGTCATAGATCAGTGGTCTGCAAACTTTGGTCTGGGGGCCGGATGCGGCCCTTTGCTTACTTTTATTTGGAGCTTGTGGCAAGATTTCATCTTCTGACATTCTGACACCAACAATAGGGCATAATTCCCCTCCCCTGATAGCAACGATGGGGCAGAAATTCTCCCAATGACACCAACGATGGGGCACAGTTCCTCCCAGTGACACCAACGATGGGGCATGATTCTTCCCACCGAGTGATACCAACAATGGGGCACAATTCTTCTCACTGGCATAAGGAAAAAGAGCATTGTGTCCCGATGCCAGGACATTTTCTACTTCCAATGGCCACATTCCGGCCCCCCTAAAGTCTGAAGGACAGTAAACTGGCCCTTTTGTTTAGAAAGTTTGGAGACCCTTGATAGATAGATAGATAGATAGATAGATAGATAGATAGATAGATAGATAGATAGATAGATAGATAGATAGATAGATAGATAGATAGATAGATACGTGGGAACACAGATTTGTAACTATGTCATGTTTGGATGTGCTATGACCCTCTATGACAGTATTGTGATGATTCTGGTTGTTATACTGTAGGTCATAATAGTTTTGTTTTGTGTAGCATTATTTTAGGTTAATCAGCCAGAGGTTAGTTTTTATTCAATATTTTGCACCAATATAAGTAAAGATTCGTTGCTATGGCAGTGGTTCCAATTTGCTATAAGGCAGATAAAGTTACAGCTAGGTAAAGAGACGATTTGACATATTATATCATAAAGATTCTTACTCATGTATTTTCTGTATTTTCTTGCTACAGGTTTGTTTGCGCTGTTTGACTGATATAACGCTGTGTAAACTTGGGCATAGCAACATTTGTTCTTATAAGGCACCTGGTTGTCAGACCAGACTACTACAAGCCATGTCTAAAGATGAAGAAGTTGGCTGTAAGTTAAACCCTACCTGTAAACATAAGGAGCGCAAACCCAAAAAGCCTCATTATATCCCTCGACCATGGGGAAAGCCATACAACTACAAATGCTTCCAGTGCCCCTTTACATGCATGGAAAAGTCACACCTCTACAACCACATGAAATACAGTCTCTGCAAGAACTCATTGTCCCTTCTAATAGAGTCTGACTGGCCCTACAAGAAAAACAACTTCCTTGTTCCAGAAGTTAATGTGAATCATGAAGCACACACAGAAGGCAACAGAGACAAGCAAGAAGCTTGTGATTCTTCTGCATCATCTACAAATTTGAGACACGTTGTCGAAAAATCTTCCTCTGAGGTTCAGAGGTTCATGGAAGAAGAGGATGAGAAGCTGGAAGATGAAGAGGATGACGTAGCAAGTCAAGCTCCAAAGGAAAAAGGCAAGAACGTGTCCCCACTACAGGTCATTGCTGGCAAAAATGAAGCCAATGTTAATGACGCAACAGCTTTAAAGAACAAGAGGGAGATGATAGGTAAAGAAGGTGAGCCAGAGTTTATTATTACTGATGTCTTCTCTTTAGAAGGGCACTGTGAAAAGGATAGAGAAGAACAGAGATTTGCAAAGGCCTCCAGGAAGATGTCCAACAACTTAGGAAACTCTCGGCTTGATCAGTGGAAACTATTGACAAACACACTTAAAAAAAATGTAATTGACACACCAATAGGTTGTAGCGGAACTAATATTATTCCATGCTACCCACCTCCAACATATGCTGATTATCAGGAACACCAGGGTCTCTCACTTCTGGGCCTCAACTATCCAAAAAGCAACAACCTCTTCTCCTACCTGAACCCCGCCATGACAAGTGGCACAGCTCAGTTGCCCTTTTTAGCGTCTACAGCTCAGCTAATGCACCCAGCACATTTCTCCCATTTCCAAGCTTTACAAAATACTGAACGTTCCTCATTTATTCCCCAATTCTACTACCCCTTGCTTTTTGATCATACATTTAACACATCTGACACTAAGATTGCAGGAAAGACAGTGAACCAAGGTCAACCAGGAAACGTGCCATTTGTCACCACTGCAAAAGCAAAGACACCTGTGGAATCTCAGAAGACCTGCCTACCTAAAACCCAAGAAGCTAATAGTCTACTTTCCTGGGGGCCTGGAGACAAACTGCAAAACCCAACTCTTGCCCATAACAAGTCAACACAAGAAGGTGAGCTAAAATGGGTACCCCATACAGTAAGGGAAATCATCCAACAACAGAAAGAGATTTTAGGTGTTTATGGGTTGCAAGCCTCGAGAATGAATGAAAACTCCACACATAAAGGGACAACGGAGGGATCTCCATGGGAAAAAGGAAGCCCTACAAGATGTGTCAAGAGAAAGACATGGTTGGACAGAGATAAGCCAGAAATTATAACTGACCAGACCACATCTTCACTAGAAAGGGACAGAACCTTCCATAACAGGTAAATAAAACCTCTAGAAGTAACACCAGTTTGTTTAGTAGCTCATTGTACAACTGCAAAAACAGCATCAATGGTATAAAATCATGAGTCAAACTAATTTTATATTAAAAATAATGTGCAATAGGATTAAAAAGCCCCAAGTTATTCTAAGGTCCAATCACCTGGACACTCAGCAGTGCTCATTAAATTCTCAATACTATAAACCAGCCCTATCTCCAAATATAGACATCTTTGATTTATTTTTGGGGCATACCGCTCATTTTTTCTTGTGCATGTTACAGACCATTTGCAGTCTTTCAGCAGGTTTTGACTTTTCTGAAGCTTTTAAAGCATCCTTCAGTTGGAATTTAGGGAGGTGTACAAGGCTTTCAGCATTTTTAAATTTGTTTTTGCTTTTTACTATTAGTATAGGATATTTAGATTTGGCTATTTTATGCTGTATGTATTCATGTTGCCACTATTCTTTGTATAAGTTTAATTATTATGTAACAAAATATGTCTATAGTTTCTAATGGAAAAGTTGTTTAGCTCTCCATTTTAACCCAAATGTGCTAACAAGTGGAAGTAGCCACACACAAGTCTTGTTTGTATTAGATAAAGATGCAAATAGAGCTTAATTTTTAATAATGTATTTGTCCAATATCCAAGAGAACCAGTCTTATTTTGGCTTTTGAAAGAATCAGGCAAGCTAAATTAGAGGTAGATATACGGTAAATTCTTTACAAGTACTGTACCATTACAATAAATTAAAATGAATATTCTTTTTTATTTTTTTAACTCAAAGAAGTATTTTATTGAAAAAATATGGAAAATAGAAATTAGATGTTCATATCAAACGAAAAAAGATGCAACTTATATAAAGGTATCACAATTTAGTATCCCAATAATGTCCCTACTGTAACCATTCATCCACAGTCAGTTTTCGGTACCATTATGTACTTGCCCAGCCTGTAATACACTCATAACAATAACACACATGAAACTATATTCACAAAATTCTGTCCAAAATTAAATAAACATGTGACAAACCAGGTGTGCCCAGCTTGGAATTTGTTCTGGCTTCCCTTATGCTGGAACATGTATTTTTCTAGGCCTAATGTGTTCCCCATTGGGACCCCTCATTCTTTTCACGAGAGAGGATCAGCGGATTTCCAGTGTCGGAGAATTAATTTCCTGGCCTGGATAAAAGCCCCGGGCCAATGCCTGTTTGGTGACATCCTCTACCGGCAGGTCATCCAAGACACCCAAAAGGCAAGATTTAGGGTCCCGTCTAACAGTGACTTAAAATATCCTATTTAGGATATCCAGGACTTTCTCCCAGTAATTTGGGACATCTCCATAATAGGTGGATGAGTTCACCATGGTCCCTAGTACATCTAGCACATATCGAAGAGTCTTGCTGGAGTAAGATGCACCCTGAGAAGGATGTACAACTGTGACGGTCGTTGCGTAACGTTAAGTGAACACATTTGTACAGCCTGTTAAAATGAATATTCAGACTCTGTCTTGTCCAGTTCTGAGTGTTTTTCCTTAATTATCCAAGGGTGGGTGAAAAGATCGTATTTTCTAGGAATACATTTTCTGCAATAATATTGTACTGTGGAAAGTAAACCCTTCATGCCCTATAAGCAGTAGTGTATTTAGGTTTTGTGCTGCCCTAGGCCTGACTAAACTCGTGCACCCCCTAATTAAAATATGACCCACCCCTTCCTGTTGAGGCCACATCCCTTGCTGTTTAAGACCCAACCCGGAATTTTCAAATAGGGACACTAGTTCTGAGGGCCTGGGGGTGGGGGGCTGGGGGCAATGGATTCCCTTAATTTGCATAGATTTCCTCTCACATCCTGTTTGGCTATGGGGCAGGAAGTGAAGGGAAATCTCTGCAATGGGACAGGGATGGTAAAAAATTAACTGACAGGGGCTATAACCCTCCCTTACTCTTTCCAAAATAAAAAAAAAAGTGTTGCCCATAGTTCTACTTTAAGCACAAATTTCTGATAATTTTATGGAGAGGACTAAGACAATATAACCATGCCAATGGTGCAGCAGAAAACATATAGCACAGTGAGGGAGGTTTGAGGTCCAGGATGATAGGACGGTCAAAATTAGAAGCGGCGCCGGCCACCCGCATACCGGAAGCAGTGCGGGCGCTTTATGGGGGCGCTAGACTAATTTGAATCTCAGCCCAGTCCGCCCCATAAGACTGGGGCTACACTAACAGCGCAAGCCGGCGGGGACTCTTTCCGTGCTGCCACCCTGCAAAGTACTGCCCTAGGCCTGGGCCTTGTCGGCCTAGGCCAGGATATAGCCTTGCCTATAAGGACTGTCATAATCTTCATAATGCAATTGCTTGGGGGCATGTCCTAACAGCAAATTATATGTGTGACATCACTGAATAAATAAATGATTTATTGTGATCATAGCCTGAATAGCTAAGGTTCAAAGTCATGGCAGATATGAAGGAAACCACAATAAAACAAGATCCAATCACATACATTTTACAGAGAAGAAGTATAAACCGGTGTTTTAGTTGAATGATTTTCTAAAAAATATAAAACTTCTTTTTTTCCTTCTTTATTAGCCCTTGTTCTCCCATAACCACTCCTGATCACTGGAGAGAGAAAAGCCCAATTGTTGAGGTGGCCACCAGTAAGAGGAGAAGAGGATCTGAGACCACTTCAGAAAATTCAGAAACTATGGCAGTCAATGCATCTCTGCTCATTGGGGATTTATCCAGAACCCTGGAAGAATATGGAAGGGTGGAGCAAAAGCTGGCCAATCTGACATCTGATGACAACGGACGACAGAAAACTCTGTCAGAACAACTTGGCAAAATAAGGATGGAGCTGCTGCACATCCACCATGCTCTGGAGAAGGCATCCTGTGCACATGAAGGTCCACTAGACCTTTCTATCAAGAAGTCTGAAGATATGATCAAGGAAGATTCAGAAAAGGTCCAACCAAGTGTGAATCCACTAATACCTCCTCCTTCTGAGTGCTCTCCAAAACAAGTAGTAAAAGTAGAACTTTTGCCCCCAGAGCTGGTAACGTGTTATGCCCGTCCCACCAAGTGTGAGGCCGACTCCAGTGTGCTGGTCTGCCCAGATGGCAGAGTTGGCAGCAATGGGGTTGCACCAACACAGGTTCCTGCACAAGAGGAGGGGGGCGGAGCGGGTGTAGGATTTAGTAGAGGACGTATACAAATGGAGAATTTTTAGAGTCCCCAAACTACTGATACTGACATCCCAACCACTGCCACCAGGTTAAAGAAAAAACTGCAGTTAGTGAAAAATGTCAGTAAACCTACTTGAGACTTCATTACATGCACTTGACATTTATTTTTTGAATAAGCTTCAGAAAAAACTGAAACTGGAGATTGAAGTGAAATTCTCAGCATCTGAGTGGGTCTACAATTAACAGCATTGTGGGCTGTCCATTGTTGTAACAGATTATGTTGGTCAGTATATCTGTTAGGGTTTTAATCTGATTAAGGCAACTCTGGCAGTTTTATTTTAAACATCTTAAAGCGGAGTTCCAACCTGGGTAAAAAAATAAATAAAAGTCAGCAGCTACAAATACGGCACCCGAAGCAGACCTGTCCATCGGCTCCGGGGTGCAGGTGTCGGCATCCTTACTAAGGGAAACAGGCAGTGAAGCCTTGTGGCTTCACTGCCTGTTCCCTACAGCGCATGCACGAGTCGCGCGGCGCTTTCTGAATGGTCCCGTCATCTTCTGGGACACACACAGGTCCCAGAAGGCGATGGGGGGAAGGAGGAGGGCACAAGAAAACCTGTGGAAGTGACGTACGTTGCCGCGTACCGTGGGTATGAAATATATATATATATATATATATATATATATATATATATATATATATATATATATACAAAAACTGGGGTGGGGAGTGCTTCTTCTTTCATAGGAGTTCAATTTTTTTCCTGGAACTCCGCTTTAATAAGGCCCATAGTGCACAAAGGTTAGCTGGATCAACAAAATAGAGCAAAGAGGTCATCGGAGTTGACCCAAAATATCCTCAAGAAAGCAGACACGGTAAAAAGCTGTAACAAATTTGTTGCATACATATTTATTATGTTTGGAGTTAGCTCTAATCATATCTTCTTTATTTTAAAGTACTTTCAAGAGTACTCAAAACTCTTTTTCACATGTGATAATGTGTTCCAGCATTAACTTCCATATGTGGAGGACTCTGAGCCACTAAATAAGCAAAACCTGCAGCACCGCTACAAAACTACTTCTTAGATCACTGCATCACAGCTGTAGCTTACTCCGATAAACACACTGCTTTAATTCTGTAAGGGGTGTTTTCAAATAAATTAAAATGTACAGTTTTTACTATTAAATTATACATATTGTACTGCAGGCATTTTTACAGTATGACTGTCATCGTGCTCTTTGGGGTGTATGTACAGAATGGCCGAAAAGCAGAGTGATAACCCTGAAAGAGAATTGTACCTACTTGCATCTTAGAGGGCAGCACGATCGCCTGAGTGCAAAATCAATGTCTGCGACTTCCTGACCACAGAGAAAATGTACACACCCACAGAGGCAATGGAAGTAGAACCTATATTTCTAAAGGGTTAAAGCCCAATTGAAGTCTCATACCTTTTTTTCTCTTTATAGTTCTGTGGAGCTGTGTCATGACTTTTAGTTAACGTTTGTTTGGGAATGCTTAAAAAAACATTTTGCTCTTATTAAAAAAGTTGTTCTTCCTACCTTCCACTTAAGTGTTCTGTGCCAGCAGAGCTCAGTGACAGACACACCCTCCCAGCACACAGACCTCTCAAAGACTTGTAGTCCAGAAAAAAGGAGGGGGTGTGGAGTGCACTGGACAGCATGGTCAGACTCTGGGGCCTACCGAACTGTAGAGCCACATTTGCATGCAATGTGCAACTACTATAATTGGGCAATTAAAGTAGAATTATAACAATGGAGGTTGTTATGGAAGTAGGAGCCTCACACCTCGCCAGACCAGAGTGGTTAGCAGGTAAAAGCAGGCTCAGCTCAATTTATCCAGGCCATGCCCCCAACATGTTTCGCCCTACCCTGGTGCGAAACATGGGGGCGGGCACGGCCTGGATGAATCAAGCTGAGGCTGCTTTTACCTGCTAACCATTTGTGCCGGGCGAGGTGTGCGGCAGGCAGGCTATCTCTTCTTATTTCCACAGCGAGCTTTGGGTCTGGATGAACCTTTCCCCAGCCTGCACCCTCACTAGTCAGCGGCAAACAACTAATTGGAACTTGTCAGCCAGACCCGGGGGCTCCTAAGCATTTATCGTGGGTTTTTATCCTACTTAAAATATATTACTATGATCTTAGTTGGGCCTTAGGTGCCCTAGAAGGGTCAAAGCTGAATTTACAATAATAGCATTTACTCCCCAATATGGTAGGGGGTTGTAAGGAGGGGATAACAGCACAAAGCCTAAACATTTACAAATTGTACTCATTTTTCCTTATTTTGTTTTCCTTTTGTGTCCACCTTTGGATATTTGTGGCTAAATTCAGGAAAATAACTGTAGACCAAAGGGGGTGCAGGGGATTTTTAACCTCCTTTGAGCCTAAAACATATATGCAGCAGCATGATGGTTGGGCCTTAATGTCCAGCCTCTGCATATACACATCCCTGTGTTCTTCTAGGGTGTGCTCCATTGGCACCCCTAGAACTTTGACCAAGCTGTCAGTGACTCAACTACTGACGATGGGGAGCTGGTAATATGGGCTCCCGATCACATCATGTGCAGTCACTGACAGTGCCACATGGTTGGGAGTTACCCTCACCAGCCTGGGGCAGCATGGACCAGTTAAAGGGCCAGCACCCACTGGTGGCAAGAGTTAAAGGAGTTAAACAACTTTTTAGACATAAGAAACATTAAACTATCTCTCATTTCTTTTGTTTGGTTGTCTGCACATTTAAAATATAATTTTATGTATAAAGCAGACTGCATAAAGCCTCCAATAACAAAGTCATGGTTACTAAAGTCATATAACACAAGGGCGTCATCCTTCAGGTATTCCCAGAACAGCATAAAATGCAACCCTGAGATAGTGGTAGGTAGTGGGTTGACCTCAACTGTGGATAATTTAGCGATGCATAGAAAAGAAGATGTGTTTGAAAGCTAAAAAGACCTATGAGAACTCTGGAGGGAAATACAAAAGAAAGAAAAAATACAAGATTATAAGACTGAACCATTATGTTAAGAGAATATTATTGCCAGTGCATGGAAAAGCACTACATATAAAAAATATAGTCAAATAGCATATATGAAAGATGAAGAATACCATGTACATTTAGAGTTTATATTTGCTATCTGCCACAAAGAAAACAAAGTGTTTTCATATCCATTAGGTTCATATTGTTTAGCCTTTAAAGTTTTATTAACGTTTAAAATTAACAAATACTACAGTTTAATTGGAGTCTGGTATTATGGGAACATGGAGCCTGGTTCCCCTACATATGTTTATTAATATTCTCATAATAGAAAATCTGCATATATTTCCTTATTTTCTCTCTGCGGAACAGAAGCAGATGATCAGACACGCTCTGGTCTTCTTTGACCAGACGGCAGCCATATTGGAACACTAAAAATTTCCTTGAAGTTTCCTGGCTAACCCCAGTTTCCTAGACTTCTTCCAATACTTGACACTGGTGGAGAAAGTATATATTCCCTTGTTTGACTTGGTTAACAACTCAACATCCAAGGGCAGGTTGTCTGTTTATTGTCATGTAAATATGAGATGGAATGTTTGAAATATACTGTTAATGAGATATTTAAGTTTTATGTAAAACTATGTCAATTAAAAGAACCTCTTGTCTGTGTGTTATTGTCGATAGAAGGTGTTAGATATCCTATAGATTAAACATGGTTACATCACACCGACTGAGATGCAGACTCATCTTAGTCATCTAATTATCTCTAGAGTATAATAACAATAAGCTGGAAAAAAACAAAAGCAGCTGACAACTATGGATGCTTTGTAATCTTATATTGGTATTCACACTCAGGAGATTGGAGACAGCAGGTTGCATTAGTATATATGTTGGGCAATCCATGAAGTCTCTCTCTCTTCTGCAGCAGGACACGTTAGACTTCTTACTGCAATCCCCAATGTACAGAAACGTCAACAGGGAAAGTGCGATTCCCTTGTAACAGCTGATGGTAGAGAGACCGAAGAATTCAGGTGCAGAGATCTTGCTGCTTGAGTTAACAAAAAATAATTTACAACATAAAATAAAAAGAAAGAAGGAACTTTACCAAGCAGTTGAGTTTGAAAAGTCTAAACTCCTGTTCTGCACACTTGATCCAGGTCAGTGCATAACTATATAGTGACGGTCCTGGAACCTGCATCAGCTTATATATGTAATGTTACGGAAATGCCTGGCACTCAGCTTGGGTGCTTCTGTCAAGATACAGCTTCCTCCAGTCTGGACCTAGGAACCAGGTATTATAGCTGAGCACCCAAGGCCTAGAGAACACTAGCTTAGGTGCAAACTGGAACTCTTTTTATTGTAAACTAACACAGGATATATAGCACACAAGATCAGGTAAGGGCCTGATCACGTTATCCTAATTAACAACTAATCACCTAGACAAGCCTAGGTGACTCAGGTCACTGTCCACCCAGACAGTTCGGCGCCTGTATTTAAGAAGACCCAGGGCTATCCAAAGCTAATTAACCAGCTTTTTTTTCACATACAGTACATCTTCTCACTGAGTTTCAAGTTGGCAGAGACCATCATGGCTTCCTTGACTGTTAAACGTAATAATGTCCTCTTGCATTATATAACAGGACATCGTCCTAAATGCTTGTAGCTCCCTCAAATGCCAGGGCCCATAGTCAGTAGGCAAGAAGCTACCCTGCAGTTTCCTTCAAAAGCCCTTGTCCCAGTTGGGTCTGTCACATGTAACACATTAAACTGGTTGTAAAGGTAAAAGGGTTTTTTACCCTAAATTGGGAGTAAACCCCGTTATATAATTTCTACCTGCTATGGGTAAGCCTATAATAAGGCTTACCTATAGGTACAGTAATTATCTCCTTAACATGCACTGTTTAGGAGATATTTACTTTAGATGCAGCCGGTGACGTCACTGGCACATGTGCTCTAAAGGAACGGCATGCCCGCGCCATTCCCTCAGACCTGTGCTGTAAACAGTGACGTCACCGCTAGCTCCACCATTCATGTCGCTGAAGCCCGCGCACCCAAAAGGAAGACCAGGTGAAGATGGAAGCGTCTTCAGCAGTTACAGCGCACTTCTGGAGGCCTTCATTTTCAGGTAAGTCTGTCATATGCGATGCATACTAACACATTATGACCCAAACTGCCCGGTGCCTAGTTTTTTTTTTATATTTATGTGGTTTACTACCGCTTTAAAGTGATTGTAAACCCTTGTTTTTCTTTTTTTAAAATAACAAACATGTTATACTAATCTGCTCTGTGTAATGGTTTTGCACAGAGCAGCCCCACTCCTCCTCTTCTAGAGTCTGCAGCCAGCGCTCCTGGCTCTTCTCCCCCCCGCCGAGCGCCCACCATAGCAAGCCGGGGAGAAGGCACTGCAGGGCCTGGTCTGAGTTAGTTAAGTAAATCTGCTTTTCTGTGTCCTCTAGAACTAAACGAGCAATTAACGCACAGCCCGACTACAAGGGGTAATTTTATAGTTTGACAGGGTTTGGCTTTAATGCCTATTATTTGCAATAATTTAGATAAACAGAAACAGTTGCTAAGCTGCATCCCTTAAAACACAATCCTGCAAAAGCAATCCCTATATTTCTTTCCCTTCAGGCCCCCTTTCTATAAAGTGTTGAATGGAGAGATAACAGATTTGTCAATCCATGATAGATGTGTAGAAGACAACAACAGAGGATATTCCGGATTTGATTCACAGTCATATTTTCTGTCACAGCCATTCAGTATAAGGCTGGGTTCACACTGGTGCGACACGACAGCCGTCCTACTTTGGATCCGACTTTGCCCTGCGACATGAAGCCGGCATATGTCCGACTTTCAATGAACGGGGATCCGACTTGGATCCCCGCCACTGTGTTTGGTATGAATCTTTAGGGGGAACTCCGCGCCAAATTTTAAATAAAAAACCGGCATGGGTTCCCCCTCCAAGAGCATACCAGGCCCTTGGGTCTGGTATGGACCTTGAGGGGAACCCCCTACGCCGAAAAAACGGCGTGGGGGTCCCCCCCAATCCATACCAGACCCTTATCCGAGCACACAGCCCGGCCGGACAGGAATGGGGGTGGGGACGAGCGAGCGCCCCCCCCCTTCCTGAACCGTACCAAGTCGCATGCCCTCAACATGGGGGGGTTGGTGCCTTGGGGGAGGGGGGCGCACTGCGGGCCCCCCCACCCCACAGCACCTTGTCCCCATGTTGATGAGGACAAGGGCCTCTTCCCGACAACCCTGGCCGTTGGTTGTCGGGGTGCTTATCGGAATCCGGGAGCCCCCTTTAATAAGGGGGCCCCCAGATCCCGGCCCCCCACCCTATGTGAATGAGTATGGGGTACATCGTACCCCTACCCATTCACCTAGGGAAAGTGTCAATTAAAAAAAAACACTACACAGATTTTTAAAGTCATTTATTAGACAACTCCGGGGGTCTTCTTCCGACTTCGGGGGTCTCTCCGGTTCTTCTCCACGCTCTCCGGATCTTCTGCCGGGCTCCTCCGCTCTCTTCTGCTCTTTTGCCGCTCTTTTGCTATAGCGGAGGAGCCAGGTCTTCAGTCTTCAGTCTTCTGCCTTCTGCCCTCTTCTCTTCTTCTGATGTTGACACGACGCTCTCTCCGGCTAGAATGCTCTCTGTGCGCTCTGCTATGGCTTATATAGGCGGTGACCCCGCCCCCTTATGCCGTCACAATCCCTGGGCATGCTGGGATTGTGACGGCATAAGGGGGCGTGGTCCTCGGGTGATGAAACGTCACAGTCCCAGCATGCCCAGGGACTGTGACGGCATAAGGGGGCGGGGTCACCGCCTATATAAGCCATAGCAGAGCGCACAGAGAGCATTCTAGCCGGAGAGAGCGTCGTGTCAACATCAGAAGAAGAGAAGAGGGCAGAAGGCAGAAGACTGAAGACTGAAGACCTGGCTCCTCCGCTATAGCAAAAGAGCGGCAAAAGAGCAGAAGAGAGCGGAGGAGCCCGGCAGAAGATCCAGAGAGCGTGGAGAAGAACCGGAGAGACCCCCGAAGTCGGAAGAAGACCCCCGGAGCTGTCTAATAAATGACTTTAAAAATCTGTGTAGTGTTTTTTTTTTTAATTGACACTTTCCCTAGGTGAATAGGTAGGGGTACGATGTACCCCATACTCATTCACATAGGGTGGGGGGCCGGGATCTGGGGGCTCCCTTATTAAAGGGGGCTCCCGGATTCCGATAAGCCCCCCACCCGCAGACCCCGACAACCAACGGCCAGGGTTGTCGGGAAGAGGCCCTTGTCCTCATCAACATGGGGACAAGGTGCTTTGGGGTGGGGGGCCGCAGTGCGCCCCCTCCCCCAAGGCACCAACCCCCTCCATGTTGAGGGCATGCGACCTGGTACGGTCCAGGAGGGGGGGGGGGCTCGCTCATCCCCACCCCCATTCCTGTCCGGCCGGGCTGTGTGCTCGGATAAGGGTCTGGTATGGATTGGGGGCGACCCCCACGCCGTTTTTTCGGCGTAGGGGGTTCCCCTCAAGGTCCATACCAGACCCAAGGGCCTGGTAAGCTCTTGGAGGGGGAACCCATGCCGGTTTTTTATTTAAAATTTGGTGCGGAGTTCCCCCTCAAGATCATCAGAGCACAAGTCGCGTGCCGAAGTCGGATCATGCGAGACGGCGATCCGACTTTGATCCGACTTCAATGATAGTCAATAGGCTGAAGTAGGATCAAAGTCGGACCAAAGTAGTACAGGGAGCATTTCTAAAGTCGGAACGACTTGTGTCGGACCAGTAATGTCCAACGGACGCTGACGGACTAAAGCTGGCTGGTAATCCGATCGTGTGTGGGCTTCTCCGGACTTTCAACATACTTTTTTAGCCTCAAATCCGACGTACTTTAGATTTGAAACATGCTTCAAATCTTTACTTCGTAACTACGACGGACCCCGAAATCCGCTCGTCTGTGTGCTAGTCCGACGGACAAAAAGCCACGCTAGGGCACCTATTGGCTACTGGCTATGAACTTCCTTATTTTAGTCCGGTGTACGTCATCACGTAAGAATTCGACGGACTTTTGTGTGATCGTGTGTAGGCAAGTCTGTTCGTTAGAAAGTCCGCCGCAAGTCCGTCGAAAGTCCGCCGAAAGTCTGCCGGAAGTCTGTCGGACAGGCTGTCTGAATTTTGTAGACGAAAAGTCCGACCGTGTGTACGCGGCATTAGGACGGCTCCCATAGGGAAACATTGGATTTCACACGTCATGCGACATGAGCTCCCAATGTCGGAGCGTTTGTCGGACCAGTGTGAACCCAGCCTCAGAAGAAGATATGAATTTTAAAGTTGCAGGTGGTATGGTTCACACCAGCTACAGTAAAGAACATGTAAAACCTAGCCTTCACCCTGCGATTGGTTGATTTTCAGTCAAAACTGGGCTGGCTTTGGGTAGTTGAAAGAAAACCTGGAGTGTAAGGAGTTGTGCTTTTGGCCTCTCCAAAGAGTGGGTGAATGAAAAGTTGCCATCTTCCCCCAATCCAGGGTAGTATGGCACCATTGGCTGTGCTCCATATGAGCCTACTGTACCCCCTCTGTAAAGTTCACTGGTACTCCATGTGATGAACTGGTCTGAGGAAACGTGCACTCATAGACATTTAAGCATTATGTGAACCTTATACCTGAACTTTGAAATTGAGAAGTGTTGTTGCTCATTCCACATACATAATAACATTATAGTATAGTTTGAAAGTCAACCACAATTGTGTGGACAAGCATCACATTTTGATGATCAAGACAATGAGATAAGCAGGAAGCGCCTGGGAACCTGGGTGTAGTCAACCAGATCTGATGGCCTTCATTTTGGGAATCAGAAGTTTCTCTAGAGAAGCCCAGGTAGAGACAAGGGTGGCATGCTCTCCTTTGAGAGAGGCGCATGGGGTGCTTGTTTAGAAGTACCTAAAAAAGTAATTTAAACTTTTTCTTTCCCTTTGCTTTCCCTGTTGGATGTCTGTTTTAACTGGATGAGCTGCAACACACAAATGTTTGGTGAAAACCCCCTAAATGTCAGGTGAATGTAAAAGGAGTTAGGTATTATATTGGAAATCTTACTGTAATGCTGCATACAGACGATCGGACATTCCGACATCAAAATCCTGGATTTATTTCCGACGGATGTTGGCTCAAACTTGTCTTCTATACACACGGTCGCACAAATGTTGTCAGCAATTCCAATCGTCAAGAATGCGGTGACGTACAACACGCACGACGAGCCGAGAAAAATGAAGTTCAATAGCCAGTGCGACTCTTCTGCTCGATTCCGAGCATGCGTGGAATTGTGTACACACGATCGGAATTTACAACAACGGATTTTGTTGTCGGAAAATTTGAGATCCAGCTCTCAAATTTTTGCTGTCAGAAATTCGGAGCCTACACACGGTCGGAATTTCCGATAACAAGCTCACATCGAACATTTGTTGTCGGAAATTCCGACCGTGTGTATGTGGCATAAGAGTACCCAAGATATATAAGATGCCAAGAGCTGATCTCTGCCTATAATAATATTGATTTTGGGTGGGTCGACCCTTTAATACCAAGACTAGTACTGAAAACCACATTTTTGATCTCCATATGCCAAGATGTTATGGCTTTATTACCATATTTATGGCTTATGAACAAAACGATATGCAACTTTTCAGGTCCAACAATACATCAGTGAATGTTTCACTTTATTAACAACCATGTTAAAATGTGCTAAAATAGTGTTTATGTCAAATATGTATTCACACCTCAACCTGTAAACCATTAACAATATCCTTCTACTACATCATCATCAATTACAACATGACATTCAAGTTATCCATGTACAGTATATCAAACTTTGATGGGGAGGCAGTGACAATGCTTGACGAACAGGTTCACTTCTTCAGGAGTGAGGTGAGTTTATATGCAGTATGATGCTATCAAGATCCAGATGCCAACTTAAAAGCTTTCAATATCTCATAAGTGCAACCCGTCAATACCTTCCAGGCATGGGGGGACCCCAGGAGATTCCCAGGTAAGGAGAACACCAGTCCCAAGTAAATCTAAGTAATACCCAAAGTATTTTGTCTAATGGAAAATTGCATGTAAAAAAGGACTGTCCTACTGTCTTGGGGAACAATGGTAGCCAACAACACAGGGAGGGGGTGGGGGGTTTGTGGAAGGGTGAGGGGCATAAAAAGGGAAGAAACCTGGAATTCAACATGGTAGTTGAATATTATGATGATATCCACTGATGCAGGTATTCTTGATGTATACCAAAATTAGAAAAGGATCATCCTCTTCAAACCCCACCCTTATCCATTTTTTTAGGGATCATACTGTAAATTCCATGAAAACATATTCAGTTGAACAGCTGATTAAAGTAAATCCCATTCCCTATGTGTAATTACAACATGCTATATTAATAGTTATTACTATATGACTATATTATACACAATCCCCCAAAATGTGAATCCCAGTGTTTGAATCCCCAGGCTCAATCCCCCCCATGGTTCCCAAGCACAGGTGGAAACAAACTGGTTTCTGAAAGGACTTCAAAAAACTATTTTTCCTCATCGGGGTGGCATGTGGGAGACAGAGAGAGGGGTAAGTATTTTGTTTTTTTCTTTGCCAGGACAGCTTATATTCCAACTTTCCAACAAAGAACAACAGGCTGCACAGCATCATGCCATAAATGTGAAATATATATGGTTTATACAATTTAATGTACAAAGGGATCTGTGTTGGCCACGGCGACCAATATGATTTAATCTTTCATTTTAAAATTGGCAATGGAAACATTAATGGTGATATCTGATGCAAGGGTGGGGGGGGAGTCATTTAGATAAAAAAGGGCAACATAAAGAGGCTGAGAGGGCCTCCTACAGTACATTAATTTCATAGGCAATAAAGCAATGAATGGTCTTGATATGACAAGCCCATGTGAACAAAGTATAGAGGCCAATATGAACACATGTGAAAAGTCGCATGACCCTCTTGCTGGAAAGTAAAAATGCTGTACCTGGTTAGTATCGCTCCATTTTTTTCCCCCACAGATCCATGCTAATCTATGAGGGGTAACTAAGCTAAGAGGTTAGCTAAAATAGTGCTATTGTCAACTCAACTGTGATAATTACTAAACAATTATCTCACCAAACCATTGAATAAAACACATCCATACAGACCTATTTAAAGCAGATTTCCAGACAAAATGTTTTTTAGTAACTAATAGAGCAGAAAAGGTCTAGGACCCCTGTTGGGTTTTGTTACAACCTTTAGCACAATGTTCTCAATGCACAGGTTCCTGAAATTGGCTGTAGATGTAAATGGGTGCTGTAGCGATCACTGGCTGGGAACCCAAAACATTCAGAGCGAGAAGCATGTCACCAGAACACTAAGGATCTTCAGAATGGATCCGAGGCTTTATTTAGCAATCACATCTTAGTTACACTAGCAACATTCCGGAGCCATGCAAGACCCCTTCATTATGCCTGATGAAGGGGTCCTGCATGGCTCCAAAACGTCACTGTCTTAGCTTTGATATGATCGCTAAATAAAGCTTTGGACCTGTTCTGGAGATCCTCGATGTGCTGGTGACATACTTCTTACATAGTTACATGGTAGGTGAGACAAGTCCATCAAGTCCAACCTATGTGTGTGATTATATGTCAGTATTACATTGTATATCCCCCTATGTTGCGGTCGTTCAGGTGTTTATCTAATAGTTTCTTGAAACTATCGATGCCCCTTGCTGAGACCACCGCCTGTGGATGGGAATTCCACATCCTTGCCGCTCTTACAGTAAAGAACGCTCTACGTAGTTTAAGGTTAAACCTCTTTTCTTCTAATTTTAATGAGTGGCCACATGTCTTGTTAAACTCCCTTCTGCAAAAAAGTTTTATCCCTATTGTGGGGTCACCAGTATGGTATTTGTATATTGAAATCATATCCCCTCTTCTCCAGAGAGAATAAGTTCAGTGCTCGCAACCTTTCCTCATAACTAATATCCTCCAGACCCTTTATTAGCTTTGTTGGCCTTCTTTGTACTCACTCCATTTCCAGTACATGCTTCCTGAGGACTGGTGCCCAGAACTGGACAGCATACTCTAGGTGCGGCCGGACCAGAGTCTTGTAGAGTGGGAGAATTATCATTTTATCTCTGGAGTTGATCCCCTTTTTAATGCATGCCAGTATTCTGTTTGCTTTGTTAGCAGCAGCTTGGCATTGCATGCCATTGCTGAGCCTATCATCTACTAGGACCCCCAGGTCCTTTTCCATCCTAGATTCCCCCAGAGGTTCTCCCCCCAGTGTATAGATGGCATTCATATTTTTGCCACCCAAATACATTATTTTACATTTTTCTACATTGAACCATTTGCCATGTAGTTGCCCACCCCATTAATTTGTTCAGCTCTTTTTGCAAGGTTTCCACATCCTGCGGAGAAGTTATTGCCCTGCTTAGCTTAGTATTGTCCGCAAATACAGAGATTGAACTGTTTACCCCATCCTCCAGGTCGTTTGTGAACAAATTAAACAGGATTGGTCCCAGCACAGAACCCTGGGGGACCCCACTACCCACCCCTGACCATTCCGAGTACTCCCCATTTGAACTCACCCTTGTAGCCAGTTTTCAATCCATGTACTCACACTATGGTCCATGCCAACTGACCTTATTTTGTACAGTAAACATTTATGGGGAACTGTGTCAAATGCTTTTGCAAAATCCAGATACACCACGTCTACGGACCTTCCTTTATCTAGATGGCAACTCACCTCCTCATAGAAGGTTAATAGATTGGTTTGGCAAGAACGATTCTTCATGAATCCATGCTGATTACTGCTAATGATACCGTTCTCATTACTAAAATCTTGTATATAGTCCCTTATCATCCCCTCCAAGAGTTTACATCTCAATGTGTTGCAGTCTTTGTCCCCATTGGGACATATGGCCAGATTTCAGTAAAGGAAGTGAAGTGAGGGAATTACCCTAACTGAGATCCAGACAGCAATAGAAAACTGCACAGAGGTTTTAGCCTTTCTTGAATATATTCAAAAACTATATAATAAAAATTACATTGTAAGAAGACAAAGAGTAATGCCGCGTACACACGGTCGGACTTTTCAGCTACAAAGTCTACAAAGCTACAAGTCTGTCCGACAGACTTTCGACGGACTTTTGGCGGACTTTCGACGGACTTGCGGCGGACTTTCTAACGAACAGACTTGCCTACACACGATCACAAAAAAGTCCATCGAATTCTTACGTGATGACGTACACCGGACTAAAATAAGGAAGTTCATAGCCAGTAGCCAATAGCTGCCCTAGCGTGGGTTTTTGTCCGTCGGACTAGCATACAGACGAGCTGATTTTTCGACCGGACTCGAGTCCGTCGGAAAGATTTGAAGCATGTTTCAAATCTAAAGTACGTCGGATTTGAGGCTAAAAAAGTCAGTTGAAAGTCCGGAGAAGCCCACACACGATCGGATTACCAGCCAGCTTTAGTCCGTCAGCGTCCGTTGGACTTTTGTAGACGAAAAGTCCGACCGTGTGTACGCGGCATAAAAGTAAGGTCTATGTTACAGTAGGGATCCTGTATGGACCCTGTTGCTGGTGACAATCCACCAGAGAGGGCAGGGAAAATTAGTAAAAATATGAGGAAAATTTCATAATTCTCAGACCAGTTTGGTATGAAAAAAAATCTATATACCAGACTGGTTAAAGACCAGTTATTAATTTTCTATTATAATTATTATCATTTTGATTTTTATGAATTACATTTCCCAGTTCCATTATAGTTAGCTGTGTATTTTGTTTCAGCCATGATAAAGTAGGTTTTTTCCCTCTGAAACACACTTCCACCTTTCTTCTTCTTATCTAAGTATTGTGATTGTGTTGTTACCCTGGAGGGGCCGCTGACATCAATGCTCAATTTTGACAGCTGGTCTCTCTCTGCATTCAGTTACATTACATGTCAGTTTCACACACTCAGTGGCTCTGGCAAGCGTCAATATCGGTTCAGTATGGAACTGTCTCACAGGCAGCATGGACTGCACACTCATTGGATGCAGCCTTTCACAGCAGTCCCACAGGCAGATCTCGGGTCACACCACCGGCACGAGTGACCGCACGGGTACAACTTGTCACTGCCGGCTGCCGCCCCTCTTAAAATGTCACCTGAGACCATGAGACTCAGTGGGTCCCATGGTAGGGCTGGCCTTGCTTACAAAGCAGCTGTGTATTGAAGGTATGGCACTGAGAGCTGGGAGTCCCTCAGGGGCATCATTTCCGGGAACTGTGGCAGTGTGATCCGCCACAACAACCCAACACAAAGCAAAATCTAAATTGGAAAGATATCCATGAACTAGTAATCCCCATGTGTGACCGGAGGTATTGCCAAAACCTCAGGGACAGCCACACACTGATTAAGATTCAGCTGGTCCCCGCTGAACTGGCTGAATTTCAATCAGTGTATGGACAGTTTAATGCCGCGTACACACGGTCGGACTTTCTATCCTACTTGGTCCGGCACACTTTCCGACGGACTTTGTCCGCCAGGTGCGCCGGACTTTAAAACGGACAGACTTGCCCACACACGCCGGGACTTTCCAGCGGGCTAAGTCCGCCCGTCTTTCCGGCGGACTTTCAGAATGAACGGACTTGCCCACACACGGACAAGTCAGTTCATTTTGAACGTGACTCAGGTGCGACGGGACTAGAAAAGGATGTCAATCTTGCCGCTTTTATCGGCGAGATTGACACCTTGCGAGCCCCGTCGCGGGGCATACCAGGCCCTTAGGTCTGGTATGGATTATAAAGGGGAACCCCGCTACGCCGAAAAAACGGCGTGGGGCCCCCCCTAAAATCCATACCAGACCCCGATCCGAGCACGCAGCCTGGCCGGTCAGGAAAGGGGGTGGGGACGAGCGAGCGCCCCCCCCCCCTCCTGAACCGTACCAGGCCGCATGCCCTCAACATGGGGACAGGGTGCTTTGGGGGAGGGGGGCGCCTTACGGTGCCCCCCCACCACAAAGCACCTTGTCCCGATGTTGATGAGGACAAGGGCCTCTTCCCGACAACCCTGGCCGTTGGTTGTCGGGGTCTGTGGGCGGGGGCTTATCGGAATCTGGGATGGCGCCCCCCTCCCCCAAAGCACCCACCCCCCATGTTGAGGGCATGCGGCCTGGTACGGTTCAGGAGGGGGGGGGGCGCTCGCTCGTCCCCACCCCCTTTCCTGACCGGCCAGGCTGCGTGCTCGGATCGGGGTCTGGTATGGATTTTAGGGGGGGCCCCACGCCGTTTTTTCGGCGTAGCGGGGTTCCCCTTTATAATCCATACCAGACCTAAGGGCCTGGTATGCCCCGCGCTCGCCGCAATAGGAAGATTTGTTTTTCCTATTGCAGCGAGCGCGAGATGCAATACCCTGCCCTCGTGTCGTATTTGGTCTGTCGGACCAGCCTACACACGAGCGGGCTTTCCGTCGGACCAGCACACACACGAGCGGACTTTCCGCCCGAAACTGAGTCCGACGGAAAGATTTGAAACTTTCTTCAAATCTAGGTCCGGCGGGCTTTTGGGAAGAAGTCCGCCGGAAAAGTCCGCCGCCGCCCACACACGGGCGGATTGTCCGGCACACTCTGGTCTGCCGGACCAAGTATGCCGGAAAGTCCGACCGTGTGTACGCGGCATAAGTCTGGCAGTCTGTTATTTGATTAAGGAAGGATTTCTCCAGTCAGGTGGGCTTTATCACTTGGGGGACATTCTGCCTTTTTGTAGCGTTGCCAAAGTTATTTTACTAGATCTCATTGCCACCTCTCAGATGGGTTAGAGATCGGAGTCTTGTGCCTCAATTCTACATTTTCTTTGAATAGTACATCATAACAAACATTGCGTAAACCCACTTGCAGTGGGCTTCCTTGTATTCTCCTGCAGTCTCTTTGCTGCCCCTTCCTGTCTATTTGCACTGAAGCAATGATTGCTTGGCATTTCTTAGGGTAGGTTTCCCGATGGTAATAACAGTAGTCCATGCCTTCCTAATGTATGTCAGCCAGCAGAAGCCTGTGTGACAGGTTGACAATGTAGGAGCATAATTGGGAGAGAGGGTCAGAGCGTTATCACTTTATAACAGAAAGTGCCTCACTAGATACCTTCATAACAGGTCAGTGGGTTTTATTTTATTTAAAGCTGCAGATTGAAAATAAATTTTTAAGATATGTTAGCATGCTAAGGCTTATCTGAAATTTTAGTGATTGGGTTTAAAGGATAAGTTCAAGTTTGTTCACCTTTTGTTTCTAAATTCCAGCTCCCCTATGTAACAACATACATTAATGTACTTCTTTTGCAAAAATAAAACAGCTTTCCATTTATTCTACACATGCTTACCTCACATTCTTCATAGCTGTTTAAAAACACTGCTCAAATACTTCTGCCTTATTTCCTGGACAGACTTTCGTTCATGACACAGGAAGCAGTTGACCAGTTGAGGGTAGATGATGCAGGGTGCTGGTCAACTCCTTCCTGTGTCATGACCCAAAGTCTGTCCAGCAAATAAGGCAGAAGTAATGGAGCAGTGTTTTTAAAGAAGAGAGTGAGGTAAGCGTGTCTAGAATAAATGGAAAGATGTTTTATTTTTGCAAAATAAGTACATTATTGCTATATTGGTATAATGGAATTTAGAAAAAAAAAAGTGAAATTAGTCTTTAAAGTGGTAGCAAACATTTCTTATACCACAGCTTACCAATTCTTAGGTGTGGCTGTGTTAGGTTTTTTTTTCATTTTAAAGAAAAAAGGGTATTTTAAAGGTGTTGAATCCTTCTGCAAGAATAATACACAAATGCATTTACATTCTTAAAAAGTATATCTTGATTACAAATTAATTAAACAAGTTAGTAACAATCCCCTAAAACCATAAAACGATTCCGTCATATTCAATATTGCAACCGCCAACTCTCCTATAGACATTCTGTATGTACACCATATTGAATGATATCATGTATTTCAAAAAAAGAAGAGAGGGGAAGAAGGCCTTGTCCCAACGTGTTTTGAAATAAAGGCTTCCTCAGGGGTTCATGGGGTGCAGTCGGCTGAGGAAGCCTTTATTGTGAAACGTGTCCGGTGGAGGCCTTCTTCCCCTCTCTTCTTTTTTTGAAATACGTGATATCATTCATTATGGTGTACCTACGGAATGTCTATAGGGGAGTTGCCTCAAATGTGGGGGTTGCAATATTAATGACTTGTTTTTCTATTTGAATATGGAATGTGGTGTTGACAAATCCAACTGGACTCACTTATAATTTATTTAGGCTTTCTTTCTTTTATTTTTACGTGGTGATCCAGCTAGTAAGTCTATTTTTTTTTTTTTTACTACTTAAAGACTGGAAAGCTTTACCCCCTTAATGACCAGGCCATTTTTTGCAATATGGTACTGCGTTACTTTTTAACTGACAATTGTGCGGTCGTGTGATGCTGTACCCAAATAAAATTGATGTACTTTTTTTTCCCCAAAAAATGGAGCTTTCTTTTGGTGGTATTTGATCACCTCTGCGGTTTTTATTGCACATATAGCATGGACATCAAAGATACATATTATATATCAACTTGGCAACACATGATAATGTAGAAAATTGATGGGTAATTGCTATGAATTCATATATATACATGTCATCTGGGCGGCACTTTTAAATAAAAAATATAAAATGGTATGAACATGACTAATTTGTAGACGATAGACTGGATTGATTGCTAATACAGGCATGTATCTGCATTCTATATGACCGACGTGTTTCCTGTATGGACACTCATCAGGGGCGGATGCTCAAAGATATCTATAGAGAATGAAATGTAATTAATCTAGTATGACACTGAAAATAACAGGAAAAGGCAAATTTTCTAATCCTGAATACTTACATGTAATAAGTTCCCTGCTTATTTTGCTTTACATCTTCATTTTCGTTACTTAGTTTTTGGTATATCCTTATCTTAAGTGCACATATTCGTACCATCTTCCCCATTTCCTCTTGGCATCTATTATCTTCACAGTATTTCTTTACCAACACTATGCAGCTCACTGTATACCATATCCATTTATTATAGACTCTTTGGTAGACATTGCTTATCCATCACTTTGATTCACGATGAAGATTGGCAACCTGTGTTCTGGGGGGCTTTGTGGGTGCGCCCCATCGGCACCCGACTCCAGATTACTTCAGCTCTCGGGACAGACAACCCTCCTGGCCCTGGCTCCACATTCACCATATCCCATCATTAACTTATTACATACTTATTAAGTATTCAGGATTGGCAAATTTGCCTGTTCCTGTTAGGTTCAGTGTCATACTAGATTAATTACATTTCATTCTTTATAGATATCTTTGAGCATCCACCCCTGATGAGTGTCCACACACGAAATGCGTCGAACATATAGGATGAAGATACATGCCTGTATTAGCAATTAATACAGTCTATCGTCTACAAATTAGTCATGTTCATACCATTTTAAATTTTTTATTTCAACGTGCCACCCAGATGACATGTATATATATGAATTCAAAGCAATTACCCATCAATTTTCTACATTATCATGTGTTGCCAAGTTGATATATAATATGTATCCTTGATGTCCATGCTATATGTGCATTTGTTTGTGTATTTTTATGATCAATATGTTTTACTTGTTTTGTATTACTGATATGTATTTTATACATTCTTCCATGTTATTAAACATGTTTTCTAATAATGTACCCCCACAATGTCAATAGCCTCATTTAAAGTCCCAATTTCCTTCTTTATTTCTTTGCAACTGCTTATAACGTGTTCGCTGGAGTTTGGCCTCAATTTATTTAGTATAGCTAAATCTCCTAGTGCATCTAATAATAGTGCATCTAACACTTCCCTCCATCCAGACTGACAATGCTGCTGTCCAAAGGAGTCACTGTTGCGTCTCCATACAGAGTGGGGGCACCCTAATACTGGAGGGGTGTTACAGGTGAAAACAGGGAAAAAGCCTAAAAAAAGAAAACTAACGCAGCCACCACATCTACTGATTGGTAAGCTGCAATATATGACATTTTTGGTTTTGGGTTTAATACTGCTTTAAGTACATAGATCAATGTACAAACCTATAGCAATCAAACAAAACTCACATTTCGTTGCTTTGAAAGCTGCTATAGGTTATTTCTTTCCTACACAATAAGCCAGAATGACTTTCAGGACTCATTAGCAAGCATAATGCCACTTAAAGCCCCTTATATTCTGATTTTAATCCTATTTTTTTTTTTTTTTGTTCAGTACGGAGCCCAGCTCTCCTTGTTCGGGCTGTTCTGACCCTGTCTGAGATCACAATGGTATCTCGAGAGATCCTGCCTGCCAGGAGGATGTGTGCTCAGAGCTGAAGCCATGGCAGAGCCTCGCACCAGCGGGCACCGCTGCCAGCCCATGCAGATGAGTAAATAAGTAAGCCAGCAGAGTTCACATAACCCTGGGGACAGCCACAGGACACTGTCACCACCGATCAGCGTCACTGTCACTGGACCTCACTGCTGCCCCATTAAACACAGCTCCGGGCTCATGTAATTGGCTCAGACTGAGGGTTACCCTTAAACACGAGAGCGTGGCTACCAGCACTCATTTGCAGCAGGTCCCAGACTTTTAACCCTTCGCCTACCGCGGGCCTGCAATGACGCTTCACTGTCAACCTTCTAACACATAGCGCCGCATACAGCGTATCTAAAGCCGAAAACAAAAATGTAATATATTGCAGTTTACCAGTCCTTGGATGTGGTGGCTGCTTTATTTTTTTCAGGCCTTTATTCTATTATTTATAACTGCTGATCCTGGCAGTAACACTCTTCTTGTCTTAGGGTGACAAGGCTCACTCAAACTATTGTATATATGGAGGCGCTGACAATGACTACAGAAAAACCTCCTCTTCTGCACACCATAGGGGGAGGTGTTCTGTAGTCCACAGAAATGTCTGAAAACAATGCTAAATGATAACAGTTAGCAGAGGCAAAGAGCACAGGAAGTTATCTGCTCAAAAGATTTCAGGCAGGATCAACATATTTTTTTTTTGCTTTGTTTTTTTTTTTTTGTGCTTATCAAACAGATACTGTATATTAGGAAATTTTCAATTGTATATTTTTGAGACCAAAAGGGGGTATATAAGAGGCATCATTTGTTAGGGTGTATATTACCTTTAAATTACAGCTTTTCTTTGGTTTTGCAGTCTATGTCCTATTGAGGAGATGCCCTTTACTTCCTGTTTCAGATGACACAACAAGAAGTGAAAGAAAACTTCTCCAAATTGAGGGATAATTTTTTTGTCACCTGGAACAGGGTTTCCCTTTTAAAGATGCCCCCTCTATTTCTGTTTTGGTAACAAATCCAATATGCTGGATATCCCATCACTTTCTATTGACAATGGTCACAATGAAGAAAAGAAAGTGAATTTGCCCTAGTGGGAACACAAACAGAATGAAAAGACAGAGGTTCTAACCCCTTACATACACTGTACAAAAAAACACACAAAAAGAAGTTGCCTTTTAAGTTGAATTCTTGGCACAAGGAAATGTATTTAAATATATTACTTATTAGCAACAAAGGATATAAATTCAATTTGTAAGCAGCCCCAGATATGGCCTTGCAAAAAGTAGCAGTGACATCACTGTGCTGTACATACAGCGAGAGAAAAAAGTATTTGATCCCCTGCTGATTTTGTACGTTTGCCCACTGACAAAGAAATAATCAGTCTATAATTTTAATGGTCAGATTATTTTAACAGTGAGAGACAAAATAACAAAAATATCCAGAAAAACGCTTTTCAATAAAGTTACAAATCAATTTGCATTTTAATGAGTGAAATAAGTATTTGACCACTTTGCAAAACATGACTTAGTACTTGGTGGCAAAACCCTTGTTGGCAATCACAGTGGTCAGACGTTTCTTGTAGTCGGCCACCAGGTTTGCACACATCTCAGGAGGGATTTTGTCCCACTCCTCTTTGCAGATCCTTTCCAAGTTAGTAAGGTTTCGAGGCTGACGTTTGGTAACTCAAACATTCAGCTCCCTCCACATATTTTCTATGGGATTAAGGTCTGGAGACTGGCTAGGCCACTCCAGGACGTTGATGTGCTGCTTCTTGAGCCACTCCTTTGTTGCCTTGGTCGTGTGTTTTTGGTCATTGTCATGCTGGAATATCCATTCATGACCCATTTTCGATGCCCTTGCTGAGGCAAGGAGGCTCTCACCCAAGATTTGATGGTGCATGACCCCGTCCATTGTCCCTTTGATGTGGTGAAGTTGTTCTGACCCCTTAGCAGAAAAACACCCCCAAAGCATTTTGTTTCCACCTCCATGTTTGATGGTGGGGATGGTGTTCTTAGGGTCACAGTCAGCATTCCTCCTTCTCCAAACACGGCGAGTTGAGATGATGCCAAAGAGCTAGATTTTGGTCTCATTTGACCACAACACTTTCACCCAGTTCTCCTCTGAATCATTCAGATGTTCATTAGCAAACTTCAGACGGGTCTGTACATGTGTTTTCTTGAGCAGGGGGACCTTGTGGGCGCTGCAGGATTTCAGTTCTTCGCTGAATATTGTGTTACTAATTGTTTTCTTGGTGACTATGGTCTCAGCTGCCTTGAGATCATTGACAATATTCTCCTGTGTAGTTCTGGGCTGATTCCTCACCGTTCTCATGATCATTGAAACTCTACGAGGTGAGATCTTGCATGGAGCCCCAGACTGAGGGAGAGTGACAGTTATTTTGTGTTTCTTCCATTTGCAAATTATCACACCAACTGTTGTCACCCTCTCACCAAGCTGCTTGGTGATGGTCTTGTAGCCCATTCCAGCCTTGTGTAGGTCTACAATCTTGTCCCTGACATTCTTGGACAGCTCCTTGGTCTTGGCCATAGTGGAGAGATTGGAATCTGATTGATTGCTTCTGTGGACAGGTGTCTTTTATAAGGGAGTGCTCCTAATCTCACCTCGTTACCTGTATAGAAGACACCTTGCAGCCAGAAATCTTGCTGATTGAGAGGGGATCGAATATTTATTTCACTCATTAAAATGCAAATAAATTTATAACCTTTTTGAAATGCATTTTTCTGGATATTTTTGTTGTTATTCTGTGTCACTGTTAAAATAAACCTACCATTATAATTATAGACTGATAATGTCAGTGTGCAAACGTACAAAATCAGCAGGGGTTCAAATACTTTTTCCCTCACTGTAACCTGTGTAGGGAGCAGTGCTGTGGGAGGGACCCAACAGGCTCCACCCACTACAGGCTGTCTGCAGAAAAGTACAGAAAGGGGCAGAGACAAGACCAGTCACCCTGCACATAGAGAGAGAGAGCAGCAGTGATCGGTCTTTATTACAGGAAGCTCCCGCACAGAGCTAATGTGTCACACTGGATTACTGCACAGATCTTGAAGAAGTACACAAAGCACCCCAAGGAAGAATACATATGACTGCTGTATACAGATAATATTTGCTTATCCCGGAGTTCAGCTTTAAAGCACTTGTTACCCTAAAAAAAAAAAAAAATATATATATATATATATATATATATATATATATATATATATATATATATATATCCTGTTCCTTTATAGCATGATAAACTGCATAGTGCTTGTGCTAAACCTGGCTGATCCTGCCTGTTCTGTTGTCCCCCTGTGTGTCCTGACCACGGTAATCATGGATGCTGAGCCCTGACACCGTGGTCAGTTTACATGCCTCCATCATCCGCAGCTCTGCTCTCTCCTCATCTCCCCCTTCCTCTCTCCCTGTCAGCTCTGTGTGTCCCCTTCTATCACTGTTCTGAGCAGTATAAAAATGACTGCTCACAATCACTGCCAGCCCCTCTGCCAGGATAACATGTACTACACAGTGTATGTTGTTTTTTAAAATTCTTCTTCTAAATACCTTATTTCTCCTCGCCAATCAGCAGTCACTTTGTTCCAAATCAGGGACAGTCTCTCAAAATCAGGTGCAGTTGGGAGCTATGTGTATGTTGTAGCAGATATGCTTTAGGTAGGTGAATGGTCAGGGTGGCTGATGTGTACTGTATTTTATACTCATGGTGTAACACCTGTTTTTAGCATTAGATGGAGCTGTAAATAATAATTTGTAATTGCAGGTTTAGGTTCGGAAGCCCACAAGCTACAGGGACAAAGAATGGTACCTACATACAGAAATTGTGAATGGATCGCTCTTCCTTTCACTCTTCTGATTGGACACTTGAAGTGGTTGTAAACGCAGAAGGTTTTTTATCTTAATGCATTCTATGCATTAAGATAAAAAGCCTTCTGTGTGCAGCAGCCCCCCTAATGCTTACCTGAGCCCCATCTTGATCCAGCGATGTTGCATAAGAGACTCGGCTGTCCAGGACTCTCCCTCCTCATTGGCTGAGACACACGCCATTGGCTCCCGCTGCTGTCAATCAAATGAGCCAATGAGATGAGGTGAGAGGGGGGGTGGGGCAGGGCCGAGCCGCTGCACGTGTCTGAATGGACACACAGAATAGCGGCTCAGTTTGGGTGCCCACATAGCAATCTGCTTGCTTTGGGGGCATTCGGCAGGAGAGAGGGGTCAGGAGCCTGGCGAGGGACCCGAGAAGAGCGGGATCTGGGCTGCTCTGTGCAAAACCACTGCAGTCTGTTCGGCATTCCTGTCATCCATTTCCAGAATTCTGAGAACTGAGTGATCAGCAGTGTTTGATCACTTCGTTCTCAGCGTAGAGCCGGTGGGGGACAGATGCGGCATCCACCTAGGTGTGTATAAAAAAAAAAGAATTAAAATCTATTTTCTATTTTAAAGTTTATGTAGAGCCAAAACTTTTATTTTCTTAGTTTTGGATAGTTTTGATAATTAAATGCCACCGGCTACATCGTCATGTGACGTCAGAAGGGGGCGGTGCCACCGAGTGACGTAGCCGAGTGGCCCCACCCCTTGCCTATATAAGAACTGTCAAAGGGCAGAGCAGGCAGACGGCGGGAGGCCTCCCAGGAGGCGGAGCGTTTTTCATTTTTTTCTATTTTTCAGGTCTGGCGGGTGTCGTGATTGATGATCGATTTACATCACGGGACACTATTTTTTTTTTTTTTAAATAAAGGACTTGTCAAAAACTTTTTTTTGTGGTTTTAACTTTTTGACACTTTTTTGGTGAATGGGTACTGGTCCAATGTATTTGATACCCATTCACATAGGGGGGTGGGGCGGATCTGGGGGCTCCCTTGTAAAAGGGGGCTTCCAGAATGCGATAAGCCCCACTTCCAGGCCCCAACAACCACAGCCCAGGGTTGTCGGGAAGAGGCCCTTGTCCCCATCAACATGGGGACAAGGTGTTTTGGGGTGGGGGGCGCAGAGCCCCCTGCCCCAAAGCACCCCCCCATGTTGAGGGCATGTGGCCTGGTATGGTTCAGGAGGGGGGGGGGGGCGCTTGCTCGTCCCCACCCCTTTTCTGACTTGCCGGGCTGCATGTTCAGATAAGGGTCTGGTATAGATTTTGAGGGGACCCTACGCCATTTGCTTTTTAAATTTTGGTATGGTTCCCCTCAGAATCCATACCAGACCTGAAACGCCTGGAATGGACTTGGGGGGGACCCTAACTCGTTTTTTTAAACATGTTTCTATTGCTGGGCCATTGTCGGCATTCCCCATTGTGTTGGGGAACCCCGCTGACAGATAACGAGACATGGTTGTTAAGGATGCGGGCGGCCGGCTTTCCAGCCCGCTGCTTAACAACCAGCTATTTCTTCACACAGAATTAGGATCCGTCTATCATTTTTTGACAGATCCGAATTCTAATTTTTCTGAAAAGTTTGAGTTTGTTAGAAAACAAACAAAACAAATTTTAATGGATTTCAATGAAATTCGTTACTATTCATTACTATTTCATTCAGACATTCTGATACATTCGAATCTCCGAATAACCAAAAATGTGTCCGAATTTGTATTTGGACCGAAACAAATTGCTCATGTCTAATATTGAGTAGGTCCCCCTTTCGTGGCCAAAACCACCCTGACCCATCAAGGCATGGACTCCACTAGACTTCTGAAGGTATGCTGTGGTATCTGGCACCAATCTGTTAGTAGCAGATCACTGCCTCCACCAGCTTGTCTTCTACCCATTGTGCATCCTGGTGCCATCTCTTACCCAGGTAAGTGAGGCAAACACACCCGGCCATCCACATGATGTAAAAGAAAATGTGATTCATCAGACCAGGTCACCCCTTCTATTGCTCTGTGATCCAATTTTGATGTTCACGTGCCCACTGTAGGTGATTTTGGCTGTGGACATGGGTCAGCATGGGGCACCCTGACTGGTCTGCAGCTACACCTTTCTATCAGAACCAGCTTTAACTTTTCCAGCAATTTGAGCTACAGCAGCTCTTTTATTGGATTGGACTACACGGGCCAGCTTTCGCTCCCCACATGCATCAATGAGCCTTGGCCACCCAAGACCAGTTTTTCTTCTTTGGTAGGTCCTGACCACTGCAGACTGGAAACATCCCACAAGAGCTGTAGTTTTGGAGTTGCTCTGACCCAGTCCTCTAGCCATTATAATTTGGCATTTGTCAAAGTTGTTGAAATCCTTACAATTGCTCATTTTTTTCTGCTTTCAACACATCAACTTTAGAGACATGTTCACTTGCTGCCCAATATATCCTGCACACTTTTAGGTACCATTGTCCTGAGATAATCATTGTTACAGTATTCACTTTACCTATCAGTGGCCATAATGTTAGGCTGATCGGTGTATAGCATGCAAAGCATGCTTGTTATACTCACTGTGGAACCTAAGGGGTTAATCCTCCGCATTGTGTAAAAAGGCTGTTTGATCCTGTCTTCTCTGATTCTCCCCTTCTTGCATCGCTACCAAAACATGTCTGGATAAGACAGTTACTGGAGTCACTCTGCATATGCTCAGTTTGGTGTGTATTGCTAGAGAGGTTTTTTTTGGGACGGTGCATGTGATCAGCACAGGGCCAATAAGCACTGACCAGACAGAGGGTCAGGGGTCCTGTATCCCGATAGGACAGCCAATGCAGTATGAAAATTCCTCCTACAATGGTCACCATAGTCACCAGGACTGAAATTAGGTGAAATCCACATTAAGTTGTCACCAGAACAATAATTGAGGGGGTATGTTCCATCAAAAACGTTCCTGTTTACATTTGCGGTTGGGGGTGTTTAAAATAGCTGACTGAGCCGCGTTCTTAGTGCCCCCCTGACCACCCCCCCTTAAGTTGCAAAGGCAGGCAGATAGGGTTGTACACATGGTATGTCAAAAATTATACCCCTTTGACTTGACTCATTCAAGTGTATGTGACCCCTCAACAACCGCCCTGTAACCGTGTGCAATGCAATACACACAGTTGCAGCATAGTGACACAACATTTACAGGGTTAAACAGGCATTGAGTAGGCAACATATCACCTTCTCACTGTCATACATCTTTGAAAAGGAATCCATTGCGATTTGCTTTTTAGAGGAACAACAAGGGCTACTGCACTTCTTGGTCCAAGTCTTAGAATGCATTTCCCTTACTTTGGAGAGATTTCTTCTCACTTCCTGTTGTGTCTCTAGGACAGGATGTAAAATAAATTTTCTCCTAGGGGACGCAGATAGCAAAAAACTAACAGGGATTTTAACCCCTCCCTCCTTTATTCAAAATGAAAAAAAAGGCATACATAAGAAAATATCAGTGGCACAATCACGCTACTAAAATCTCTGGCAATTAAGCGCTAAAGCCAGCCATAGACAGTTCCAATCTCAGTTCCAATCACTCCCTGCTGATGGGCAGGGCGAACTGTGTATGGGCAGGCTGAATGTACCCAAATCGATCGATCAATCCAGTTGGGCACAAACAGCCTGTCAGATTTTACATGAAATTATTGCTAGTGGCTATTATAGCTGTACTCTCCCGGCAGGAGAACACATTGGCTCATGGTTGCAGGAAAGAAAATCGCTCCATCTATGGCCGGCTTAGGAGTAGTGATCAAATTCTGCAAACCTTTCTCATTAAAAACCAACAGAGAAATAGATAAGATAAATCATTGCATTTCTAATGCTATCCAAGGATGCATAACTGCTGTGCCAAATTTACCCTGATTACCTACAGCCGTGGCTAAAAGTTTTGAGAATGAGACAAATATTAATTTTCACAATGTCTGCTGCCTCCGTCTTTATGATTTGCATATACTCCAGAATGGTATGAAGAGTGATCAGATGAATTGCAATAATTGCAAAGTCCCTCTTTGCCATGAGAATGAACTTAATCTCATTAAAAAAAACATCTCCACTGCGTTTGTGAAGAAGGCTTCAGGGCACCCAAGAATGTCTAGCAAGCACCAGGACCATAGTTGCCAACATTGCAAAAAAAATTTGTGGGACACTTTTTTGGCTGTAGGCGGAGCTGTATAATAATTAGGGGGCGGGCATGCGTTTGTAGGCGTGGCATAGCAAAAAGAAAAAACTGCGGTGCACAAAGCGCGCAGCGGCGAAAAATGGGCACGGTTTACGTGAAATAGTGGGCGTGGCTTAAATGGGCGTGGCTCAAAGGGGGTGTGGGTAGAGTCTGAGATGAATGAGGGATGGAGAGGGAAAGGGGGCGAGAGGAATGAAGGGAGAGCAGCCCCAGATCCTACACAACAATAGAAATATGTGTATTCTAGAAAGTTTAACCACTTGAGCCCCGGACCATTATGCTGCCTAAGGACCAGAGGTCTTTTTCCAATTTGGCACTGCGTCGCTTTAACTGCTAATTGCGTGGTCATGCAATGCTGTACCCAAACGAAATTTGCGTCCTTTTCTTCCCACAAATAGAGCTTTCTTTTGATGGTATTTGATCACCTCTGCGGTTTTTATTTTTTGCGCTATAAACGGAAAAAGACCGAAATTTTGAAAAAAAATGATATTTTCTACTTTTTGTTATTAAAAAAATCCAATAAACTCATTTTTAGTCATACATTTAGGCCAAAATGTATTCGGCCACATGTCTTTGGTAAAAAAAATGTCAATAAGCGTATATTTATTGGTTTGCACAAAAGTTATAGCGTCTACAAACTAGGGTACATTTTCTGGAATTTACACAGCTTTTAGTTTATGACTGCCTATGTCATTTCTTGAGGTGCTAAAATGGCAGGGCAGTACAAACCCCCCCAAATGACCCCATTTTGGAAAGTAGACACCCCAAGGAAATTGCTGAGAGGCATGTTGAACCCATTGAATATTTATTTTTTTGTCCCAAGTGATTGAATAATGACAAAAAAAAAAAAAAAATATTTACAAAAAGTTGTCACTAAATCATATATTGCTCACACAGGCCATGGGCCTATGTAGAATTGCACCCCAAAATACATTCAGCTGCTTCTCCTGAGTATAGGGATACCACATGTGTGGGACTTTTTGGGAGCCTAGCCGCGTACGGGGCCCCGAAAACCAATCACCGCCTTCAGGATTTCTAAAGGGGGGGGGGAATTTTTGATTTCACTCTTCACTGCCTATCACAGTTTCGGAGGCCATGGAATGCCCAGGTGGCACAAACCACCCCCAAATGACCCCATTTTGGAAAGTAGACACCCCAAGCTATTTGCTGAGAGTCATATTGAGTCCATGGAATATTTTATATTTTGACACAAGTTGCGGGAAAGTGACACATTTTTTTTTTTTTTTTTTGCACAAAGTTGTCACTAAATGATATATTGCTCACACAGGCCATAGGCATATGTGGAATTGCACCCCAAAATACATTTAGCTGCTTCTCCTGAGTATGGGGACACCACATGTGTGGGACTTTTTGGGAGCCTAGCCGCGTACGGGGCCCCGAAAACCAACCACCGCCTTAAGGATTTCTAAGGGTGTAAATTTTTGATTTCACTCTTCACTGCCTATCACAGTTTCGGAGGCCATGGAATGCCCAGGTGGCACAAACCCCCCCCAAATGACCCCATTTTGGAAAGTAGACACCCCAAGCTATTTTTGTTTACATGAAAAAGTTGTTTTTTTTTGCAAGAAAATTACTTTGAACCCCCAAACATTATATATTTTTTTAAAGCAAATGCCCTACAAATTAAAATGGTGGGTGTTTCATTTTTTTTTTTCACACAGTATTTGCGCGGCGATTTTTCAAACGCATTTTTTGGGGAAAAAACACACTTTTTTAAATTTTAATGCACTAAAACACACTATATTGCCCAAATGTTTGATGAAATAAAAAAGATGATCTTAGGCCGAGTACATGGATACCAAACATGACATGCTTTACAATTGCGCACAAACGTGCAGTGGCAACAAAATAAATACATTTTTAAAAGCCTTTAAAAGCCTTTACAGGTTACCACTTTAGATTTACAGAGGAGGTCTACTGCAAAAATTACTGCCCTCGATCTGACCTTCGCGGTGATACCTCACATGCATGGTGCAATTGCTGTTTACGTTTGACGACAGACCGCCGCTTGCGTTCGCCTTAGCGCGAGAGCAGGGGGCGACAGGGGTGCTTATTTTTTTTTTCTTTATTATTTTTTTGCTTTTTTATTTTATTTTTAAACTGTTCCTTTCATTTTTTTTTTTTTTAATCATTTTTATTGTTATCTCGGGGAATGTAAATATCCCCTATGATAGCAATAGGTAGTGACAGGTACTCTTTTTTGAAAAAATTGGGGTCTATTAGACCCTAGATCTCTCCTCTGCCCTCAAAGCATCTGACCACACCAAGATCGGTGTGATAAAATGCTTCCCCAATTTCCCAATGGCGCTATTTACATCCGGCGAAATCTAAGTCATAAAATGCTCGTAGCTTCCGGTTTCTTAGGCCATAGAGATGTTTGGAGCCACTCTGGTCTCTGATCAGCTCTATGGTCAGCTGGCTGAATCACCGGCTGCATTCTCAGGTTCCCTGTTGAGACAGGAGAGCCAGAGAAAAACACAGAAGACGGTGGGGGGGGGGGCATTCCCTCCCACGGCTTGTAAAAGCAGTCTAGAGGCTAATTAGCCACTAGGATTGCTTTTACATGAAAGTCGACCGCTGGCTGAAAAGAATGATACCAAGATGATACCTAAACCTGCAGGCATCATTCTGGTATAACCACTCAAAGTCGTGAATGGCGTACCTGAAGACAAAAAAATGGTTAACAATAAAGCACAGTAAACGGTAAAGTATAAAAAATTGCATACCTGAAAAACAAACGTGATAAAACATAATAACAATAAAACATTGCAGAATAGAATACAGTAAAAAAGAGCAGAACAATAGAGAGAGAGAATAGAGAGAGAGAGAACAATAAAACGACAACTATTTTTTTTTATTTTATATATATTTTTTTTATTTATTTTTTTACACTTTTTTTGTAACTAACTTTTATAACTGTAACCGGTTCCAGGTTCGGGTCTCTCAAAATGCGATGGCATCTTGGGAGACCCTGTGAAAGTGTGCCTAGTCTGTGCAATGCTGTACCCTACGCTAATACTCAACTAGTTAATGGTAGCGTTCAAAACATTCACCAATGCAAAGACCAGGATTGTCAGGACAGGAGGGACAATAATAGCGGGTGTCACGACTATATCCGCGCTAGCTGCAGACACAACATCTTTTTTGGGGGGGTTCGCTGGGTAGGGGTACTCGGGAGGACATAAAGAAAATGCCTCTCATGCAGCCGACTGCATTTGGTTGGGGATGTGAATGGGGGAAGTACGGGCGCTGCAGAAGTGGTGGGTTCCCAATTAGGATTGGCGAATGCAGCAGGAAGGGCATTATGGGCACGACAGGCTGTGTTTGTCTTTTTGGTGGCAGCGGGACACTACTTGTGCTTGCCACCTCACCAGCTTGAACTGCACTTATGGGACTCGCCACGTCACCAAGTGTTACTGCAGTGCTGGTTTGACTACGACCGGGGTGTACTAGGCCGCTGGTGCTTGCCAGTTCAATAAAAAGCTACCAAAAAAACTGTTAGCGATCGCAGGGATCAGGCCTGACTCTGCGAACGCTGCAGTTATGCGTTTAGTGTTTTGTAAGTGACAGTGATCGATCGATACTGCACTTGGGTGGGCTGGGACGGGCGGAGGGGCAAAACGCAGGTGCTAGCAGGTATCTGGGCTGATCCCGCTAACACTGCGTTTTTGGGAACCCTAAACTGCTGGGGACGCTAGTATAGATCTGATCAGATCAGATATTGATCCGTTCAGATACTATACCACTAAGGGAGGCGTATGCTGCGTGCGTGGGTGTTAGCGGTACTGGCACTAATCTGACGCTGCCTGGGGCGACGCATATCACCGCCGGGCGATCAGGAGGCTAAACCTTTATTCGGTAATAAACGGCGGGTGCCCTGACACTATAAAAAATAAACGAACTAACCAGCGTCACCCGTAACACTTATACGGTGATCAGTGGTGAAAGGGTTAACTAGGGGGCAATCAAGGGGTTAAAAACTTTATTAGGTAGTATATGGGGGTCCCTGACGCTATAAAACGCTGACGGCGAACCTAAATATTTACCTCCCTAACTAGCGTCACCAG
The DNA here is from genome assembly GCA_037952835.1 of Lithobates septentrionalis. NCBI lineage: Eukaryota > Metazoa > Chordata > Amphibia > Anura > Ranidae > Lithobates > Lithobates septentrionalis. Next base: position 3,253,129 of record JBBDGP010001573.1, on the reverse strand, counting down.
CGACACTAATACAGCGATCAGAAAAATGATCGCTTAGTGACACTGGTGACGGGGGGTGATCAAGGGGTTAAAACTTTATTAGGGGGGGTTAGGGGGGTACCCTAGACCTAAAGGGGGCTAACCCTAACTGTCCTAACACTGTAACTGTCACAAACTGACACCATGCAGTAATCAGAAAAAAAAAAAAAAACTGCTTGGTGTCAGTTTGTAACAGGGGGGGGGGGGGTGATTGGGGGGTGATCGGGGGGCGATCAGGGGGGGGATCGGGGTGTTTTGTGTGCCTGGCATGTTCTACTGTGTGTGTAGTGTTTGTGCACTCACATTTCAGTCTTCTCTCCTCGGCGCCGGAACGGAAAATACCGAGCCGAGGAGAGATGACATCATTTCCTTTGCTGCTGTTTAGCATACAGCAGCAAAGGAATGTTCCCATTGGCCGGCGGCGATCGCGAGGGGGGGCCACGAACGGATGGCCTCCCCCTCACCTCCGATCGCCGGGGGACAAAATAGGACCGCCTCGGGCACCGGGGGGGGGTCCGATCGGACCCCCCACCCGCGGGAGGCAAATCACGTGTATGTACGTGATTTTGCCTGCCCGTGCCGCCTTGCCGACGTACATCAGCGTGAGGCGGTCCTTAAGTGGTTAACAATCAGCAGATAAAGATACTCCAAACACCTCTGGTGTTAGTGCTTCAATCATTCCGGCACCATGATTGTTATGGTGTCAGGATGACTGAAGTGCATTATTTCTATTATTACATTGTAATATAAAATGAAATCATTCAACTCACCATAATGCCGAATCAATCGGATCCCTGAGCGTGTCACTAGCCACGTCGCCTGCCACCAGCAGAGTCCTTCATTGCATCAGGTGCCCCCAGCGGAGTCTGTCCCTGCATCAGGGGCCCCCAGCAGAGTCCGTCCTTGCATCAGGTGTCCCCAGCAGAGTCTGTCCTTGCATCAGGTGTCCCCAGCAGAGTCTGTCCTTGCATCAGGTGTCCCCAGCAGAGCCTGTCCTTGCATCAGGTGTCCCCAGCAGAGCCCATCCTTGCATCAGGTGCCACCAGCAGAGTCCGTCCTTGCATCAGGTGCCCCCAGCAGAGTCAATCCTTGCATCGGGTGCCCCCAGCAGAATCCGTCCTTGCATCGGGTGCCCCCAGCAGAGTCCAACCTTGCATCAGGTGCCCCCAGCAGAGTCCGTCCTTGCATCAGGTGCCCCCAGCAGAGTCCGTCCTTGCATCAGGTGCCCTCAGCAGAGCCTGTCCTTGCATAAGGTGCCCCCAGCAGTGTCCGTCCTTGCATCAGGTGCCCCCAGCAGAGTCCCTCCTTGCATCAGGTGCCCCCAGCAGAGTCCGTCCTTGCATCAGGTGCCCCCAGCAGAGTCCGTCCTTGCATCAGGTGCCCCCAGCAGAGTCTGTCCTTGCATCAGGTGCCCCCAGCAGAGTCCCTCCTTGCATCAGGTGCCCCCAGCAGAGTCCCTCCTTGCATCAGGTGCCCCCAGCAGAGTCAGTCCTTACACCAGTGTTCCCAGCCTCAGTCCTTACATCAGTGTCCCAGGCAGAGCCATAGTTACCCTCCCTGTACATAGTTACCCCCTCCCCCTGTACATAGTTTCCCCTCTCCCCCTAGTTACCCCCCTGTACATAGTTACCCCCTGTGCATAGTTACCCCCCCTGTACATAGTTACCCCCCCTGTACATAGTTACCCCCCCTGTACATAGTTACCCCCCCTGTACATAGTATCCCCCTTGTAAAAATTTCCCCCCCTGTACATAGTAACCCCTCCTGTACATAGTAACCCCTCCTGTACATAGTTAACCCCCCCTCCTGTAAATAGTTAACCCTCTCCTGTAAATAGTTAACCCCCCTCCTGTATATAGTTAACCCCCCTCCTGTACATAGTTAACCCCCCTCCTGTATATAGTTAACCCCCTCCTGTATATAGTTAACCCCCCTCCTGTACATAGTTAACCCCCCTCCTGTATATAGTTAACCCCCTCCTGTATATAGTTAACCCCCCTCCTGTACATAGTTAAGCCCCCTCCTGTACATAGTTAACCCCCCCTCCTATATATAGTTAACCCCCCTCCTGTACATAGTTAACCCTCCCCCTCCTGTATATAGGTAACCCCCCTCCTGTATATAGTTAACTGTCATCTGTATGCACCATGAGGAGGATGGCCTGGTGTCACTAAGGGCAACAGAGAAGCCACTTCTCTCCAGGAAAAACATCAGGGACAGACTGATATTCTACAAAAGGTACAGGGATTGGACTGCTGAGGACTGGGGTAAAGTCATTTTCTCTGATGAATCCCCTTTCTGATTGTTTGGGGCATCTGCAAAAAAACCTTGCCTTGGAGAAGAAAAGGTGAGCACTACCATCAATCCTGTATCATGCCAACAGTAAAGCCTCCTGAGACCATTCATGTGTAGGGTGGCTTCTCAGCCAAGGGAGTGGGCTCACTCACACAGCAATAAATAACGAATGGTACAAATACGTCCTCCGAGAGCAACTTCTCCCAACCATCCAAGAACAGTTTGGTGAGGAACAATGCCTTTTAAAGCATGATGGAGCCCCTTGCCATAAGGCAAAAGTGATAACTAAGTGGCTTGAGGAACAAAACATGGACATTTTGGGTCCATGGCCAGGAAACTCCCCACACCTTATTACCATTGAGAACTTGAAGAGAACAAAAAAAACCCCACAAATTCTGACAAACTCCAAGCATTGATTATGGAAGAATGGGCTGCCATCAGTCAGGATGTGGCCCAGAAGTTGATTGACAGCATCCCAGGGCAAACTGCAGAGATCTTGAAAAAGAAGGGTCAACACTGCAAATATTGACTGTTTGCATAAACTTAATGTCATTGTCAATAAAAGCCTTTGACACTCATAAAAATGCTTGTAATTATACTTCAGTATGCCATAGTAACATCTGACAAAAAGATCGAAAAACACTGAAGCAGCAGACTTTGTGACAATTAATATTTGTGTCATTCTCAAAACTTTTGGCCATGGCTGTATATATAACAAATCAAGGTAAATGTATAATAAAACCACCTTTTTGTGTTGCTATGGCTATTTTAGGGATTTTTACAGCATGCAAAACACTTTTTTTAAAATTTTGGATAGAGCGAGGGAGGGTTTTTTTTTGCCATCTGGGCCTCATTTCAGAGATTAATCTTAACTTCCTGTTCATTGCCAAACAGGACGTGAGAGGTAATCTCTGTAAATTAGGGGAATCCCTTGGGGACCCCCAGGTCACCAGAGCTAGTGTCCCCATTGAAAGATTTCCCCTCTATTACTTTTCTGGGGACAACCCAAAATTTGGTAGACAGGACAAATAGAGAGGCTGAACCCCCGGGGGGGCACAGAAAGCAATAAAAACTGACAAACCTTCTAATCCCTCTCCACTCTATCCAAAACTGAAAAAAAGGTTTTGACTTTAGTAAGACCCCTTTCACACTGGGGCGGTGCGGGTGCCGGCGGTAAAACGGTGCTATTTTTAGCGTCATTTTAGCGGCTCTATTCGGCCGCTAGCGGGGCGGTTTTAACCCCTGCTAGCAGCCAAAAAAGGGTTAAAACTGCCCGCAAAGCACCACTGCAGCAGCGCTATGCCGGCGGTATAGCTGCACTGCCTCATTTATTTCAATGGGCAGGAGCGGTGAAGGAGCGGTGTATACACCGCTCCTTCACCGCTCCAAAGATGCTGCTAGCAGGACTTTTTCAACGTCCTGCCAGCGCACCGCTTCAGTGTGAAAGCCCTCGGGGCTTTCACATTGGAGAGACTGTAGCGGCTGTTTCAGGGCGCTTTGCGGGTGCTATTTTTAGTTCTGTAGCGCCTGCAAAGCGCCCCAGTGTGAAAGGGGTCTTATACTTTAGGCATGAGGTGGAGCAGTGCATGCAATCTGTAGAACTGCAGTCTCTGAGGACTGTTGTCACCCTGCTTATGTGATGAAGCCTCATAGCCCAGCAGGGAAGAGAGGATCCCAAATGTATTTCTCATTACAACCATAAACTGACCACGAATCACTCCTGGCAAATATCAAGCTGCTGCTTTAATATTTTATTACAGGTACTTATATAGCACTGTCAATTTACACAGCACTATATATATATATATATATTGTACATTCACATCAGTCCCTGCCCTCAAGGAGCTTACAATCTAAGGTCCCCAACTCACATTCATACATACACAAACTAATGCCAATTTAGACAGAAGCCAATTAACCTACCAGCATGTCTTTGGAGTGTGGGAGGAAACCCACGCATGCACAGGGAGAACATGCAAACTCCTTGCAGGTAGTGCCCTGGTAGGTGAAAGTGTTAACCACTTAGCCATTTAGCAAGCACCTTTTAGGTTAAGGTGACCAGATTGTCAAAATGAAATCCAGGGACATATTGTTTTTTATTGGCAAATGGTAAACTATTTTATAAGCATATTTTCCTCAAATTATATATGCAGTGTATGTAGTATGTGTTTATCAAATGATTGTATGATATATATGTTATTTCTCATATTTCATCCATGAGATAAAAAAAAAGATACTTCTTAGAATTTTTTGGGATATGACTACCAAATGTTAAGATAAGATATAGAAAAAACTTTTCAATGCATATTTTGTATTTTATCCTTACCAAAGAATTTTGGTTCAACAATAACAATATAAATTATCAATTCAGAACAGTAAAAGATTCCATGGTAACAACACGTAGGATACCTTTGAACATAAATAATCAAATATTAATAGCTAACTATTATAAGACTACAAATGTTAAAGGAACAAAAGCAACATAAAATACTGGTGGGGTTTTACAACATTTTGCACCGGTGGGCAGGCCTCCCCTCAGACCACCATTCAGAGCACTGTGTACATTACAGACCTCCCCTCAGACCACCATCCAGAGCACTGTGTACATTACAGACCTCCCCTCAGACCACCATCCAGAGCACTGTGTACATTACAGACCTCCCCTCAGACCACCATCCAGAGCACTGTGTACATTACAGACCTCCCCTCAGACCACCATCCAGAGCACTGTGTACATTACAGACCTCCTCTCAGACCACCAACCAGAGCACTGTGTACATTACAGACCTCCCCTCAGACAACCATCCAGAGCACTAGGTACATTACAGACCTCCCCTCAGACCACCATCCAGAGCACTGTGTACATTACAGACCTCCCCTCAGACCACCATCCAGAACACTGTGTACATTACAGACCTCCCCTCAGACCACCATCCAGAGCACTGTGTACATTACAGACCTCCCATCAGACTAGGGTTGCCACCTGTACGGGAATGACCCGGACTGTCTGGGTTTTGACAGCTCTGCCCGGGTTTGTATCCTCCTGTAACCCGGACACCACAGCATAAGCTCCAGTCCCCCTGCTCCTGTGGTTTCAGTGGTGAGTGCCTCATCCTGCTCCCCCACTCCGTTGCGCTTTCTCCCACCAGCAGCAACCTCTCCACCCCCGCCTTGAGTGGGGAGCAACACTCCCGAGTGAGTCCCCCATCGCCCTCTTCCCCCTGTCAATGTGCCGATCAGAAAATACAGGACGCTCTCTCCCACCAGCAGCATGCTCTCCCCTTCTTCCCCTGCTCCAACCTCCAGCAGAGCTAAAGTCTAATTGTGATATGTAAGTTAAAGACTCGTCCGGTTGGTCCCCCTCTTTGCCCCTGTCTAAGCAGCGCTACTTGCAGGAGCCCAGCAGAAGGAGCAGCCAGTGTATTGATCAGCCTCAGTACAGGGAGCAACCCAAAGCTTACAGAATGGGACAGCAGGAGAGAGGTAGATACAGTCCACCACTGAGCACCACTGTCCCCCTGTCCCCCTGTCCCCCTGCCCATCCCACTGTCCCCCCCTGTCCATCCCCCTGTACCCCTGTCCATCCCACGGTCCCCCCGTCCATCCCACTGTCCCCCTGCCCATCCCACTGTCCATCCCACTGTCCCCCTGCCCATCCCACGGTCCTCCTGTGCATCCCACTGCCCCCCTGTTCATCCCACTGTCCCTCTGACTATGCTGCGGCCCCCCTGACCACTCTGCAGCCCCCCTGACCACTCTGCAGCCCCCCTGTCCACCCCGCTGCATTCCCCTGTGCATCCTGCTGGTGTGGGGTTCTTTGGGGTGCTGTGGTTAGGGTGGTCCACTTTGGGGTACCTTAGATATGATGGACTGATTTGGAGTGTTGAGATAGAATGGGCCACTTTGGTGTGTTGTTGATAGTGTGGGTTGCTATAAGTAGGATGGGCTACTTTGAACTGTCAGTGGAAGGTTGGGGTGCAGAGCATAGTAAAGGATGTTGTAGGTAGGGTGGGTTCATTTAGGCCCCTTCCACGGTTAACGCAATGTGGCTTTATCCTCTGTTCAGCGTTGCGTACACAGCACACTGTGTTACTACTCTCTTGAAGCCACCCAAAGGTGTCCAAGGTCTTTTACAGTCCTATTGTCTACTCTATAGTGTATATTATAAAAAAAAATGTTGTGCGCCAGAAAAGTGTTCGAGTTTGGCTTGAAGAAAAGGTGGCAACCCAACCTCAGACCACCGTCCAGAGCACTGTGTACATTACAGGTCTCCCCTCATACCACCATCCAGAGCACTGTGTACATTACAGGCCTCCCCTCATACCACCGTCCAGAGCACTGTGTACATTACAGGCCTCCCCTCAGACCACCGTCCAGAGCACTGTGTACATTACAGGGCTCTCAAACCACCGTCCACAGCACTGTGTTGCCCCCCCAGTCTGTAAAATCCCCCCAGCCTGCACAACCCCCCCCTTCCCCCCAGTCTGCACAATTCTCCCCCCCCAGTTTGTACAATCCACCCTCCCCCCAGTCTGTACAACCCCCCCCCCCAGTTTGTACAATCCCCCTCCCCCAGTCAGCACAATCCCCCACAGTTTGTACAATCCCCCCCCCAGTGAACACAGTCCCCCCCTCCCCCCATAGTCTGCACAGGGGGGAGAACAAAATGAGAAGGAAAAGAGCCAAAGAGGTCAGGTGAGAGGGGAGGGTTCTTCACGGAGCAGATGTTCACCCACCAAATATGCTTCCCATCTCAGGCTGGTCTCCCAGGTAGGCTGAGCACAGTGCATGCATTGCATGCAGGAGGCTGAAGTGTGGGCAGGGTTGGGCGGACACTAATTTAAGGCGGAATGTCAGATTGGACAGGCGGCGAAGTGAGGGAGGAGCTAGGAAGTGCTGATAAGACGGGCAACAGAGGCTATAAAGCCCAACTCCCAGACGGCCGGAAACACTGGCCGGAGCTAAAATGCCAGGGAAAGCGAAAGCGATCACTGCCTGAGACTGAGCAGCCAAAAATGGAAAATAGTGCTGTGGCTGCCTCGGTGGAAGTGGCGCCGCCAATCCAGGGACAAAACCAGGGATAGATTTGTTCCGGGGACAGTGTCCTCAACCCAGGGACTGTCCCTAGGAAACAGGGACGTCTGGTCACCCTATTTTAGGTGTCACTGTACCTTGGCAGATCGTGGATATATTCTTATCACACACCTTTCTGGGTAAGGTCTGGATCATTGGGGTGCTGCAGCAACGAGCATCTGGTTAACCGGTGATCTGCATATAATGAAACATATGCCACCAGCACATCATGGATCAATTTATAAGGCCAAGAATGTATTATTTAGGTGAATGGTTTGTATTTGGGCAGTTGAAGAATTCATACTGTATTTTCTTCATTAACTATTCCCTGCCCAAGTCTACATATTAGGGTGATACTTCATGACAACCCTCTTGTTTTTCTACAAGAATTTATTATTGTGATCACACCAAGTGTCAGTGCAATGTTTCATAGTCGTGTAGGACCCCTTCGTCAAGCATATGATCACACTGCATGCCTGATGATGGGTTCCTGCGTGACCCCGAAACATTGCACTGATGTGATTTTAATAAACTTTTGAACTTTTAAATGGATCCATTGCATGCTGATACCATGGCAAGCCCCAGCATGCAGGTGCTTGTTTTAAGGCGGGTGAATATCTCCCCTGCTATTGTTCTTGGGTAGACAGCCCATTTACTACCATCTTTATTGTATAAACTTGTTCTATATGCGTTTCAACTGTAAATTTAGTTGTGCGGATGAAGTATAGATATAATCAATTTGCATTGGTGCAGAGCTTTTTGGTGGAGCCACAGCGTTTTGTTACATGATACTCTACCATGCAACCTTCCTCAATATTTCTCAGAACCAGGAAACATTTGGTATAAATTCTTCTGTGCTCAGATATCATAGCCAATCAAAAATGAAAGGTACCCAGCAGACAGGACAACAGCAACCAAAAGCCAGGATAGAAATGACAGCCAATCAGAAGGTAGACTGGAGAGCCTGTAGGAAGATACAGTAAATGCAAAATGTTACCGTTTCATTGCAGTGCATTGTTTTCTGTGATGATCCCTATATTAAGAGGAAACCTATATGAGAACAATAGACATAATTATAGCAACACTTTATATAATAGCTACATGAAGTTTTCCTTTATAAAGCTGATCTCTGGTTAAAAAAAAAAAACACTTACCTGAAATTGCAGTCATGTGACAGGCCAGGTCCTGAGTCTTCTTTCTTCTGCTCCATAGTTTGGGAAGGTCCTTATTCCCATGCCTATGTTGCTCTCTGGTGACATGGTTGCTGCCCATTGGCTGGTCCTCACAGGGTCCTGAAGACTTTATGGAGCCATGATGTAATGCAAGGGGAAGCAAAGAGACTGGTCTACAGCTTACGATCTCCATTTTCGAAAGATGAGGATCACATGACAGCAGATCCTGGTGTTTTTCTAGGCTTATGAATCTTAAAAAAATAATAATAAAACATATTTGCTAGGTGACGTGAGAAAATGTTTTTTTTTTGAGTTGGGCTTAATAGTGAACCTGGTCCCTTTCTGTTCAACTCCTTTTCCCTTCCTAGTTCATTATCTCAGCTTTTTCTATTCTTTTTTTTTTTTTTTCTTTTCTTTTTTTTTTAAATCCACTTCAGCGAAAATTTTTCTGAGAGACATTATTTCAACTTTATATGTCAAACTTTATCTCTTCTCGTTTTTCACATCATTGTGGATTATTTCCATCACATCTTTTTTATTTTTCCCTTCAAAAGTATTGTTTATTAATTTTAAAAGCCAACAACGAAATGCCTCCTATATCTATAAACCCGCTATTATCTTATTCTCTCCCAATCCCTCTTATTTCCCCCCTCCCCCCCTCCCCCAATGCCCCTCCTGTGTCTGATCCATTCTTTTATGTTATTCGTTTATCCACTTGGGTCTGCACCTATTCTTTCTTTCATCTTGTCTAAATAAATGTCTGAGACTTTGTATTTTTTCCAACTTTCCCATCTGCTATTGTCTCTTTTCTCTCTTCCCTCCATTTTGTAGTAATAATCTATTTCCTCTAACCAATTTCTTATCTCTGGTTTTCCACATTTTAACCAATTCCTAGGAATCAAGGCCTTGGCCGCATTCAGGAGGTTAGGTACTATTGATTTCATACATTGTTTCTTAGGTTTGTTATAACTATGGAAGAGGCAAGTCCAGATATTTTGTTCTATTTCTTCTCCAGTTATTTCCTTTATGTTGTTTAACACTTCCTTCCAGTACTCCGTTATTATTGGACATTCCCACCATATGTGTATTATCGTTGCTATTTGGCCACATTTTCTCCAACACAAAGATGTTTTGTCCTGCTGAAGTTTATGTATTCTTACTGGAGTCATATACCATCTTGATACTAATTTGTAATTCATTTCGATAGTCTTCATATCCCAGGCCTTATTATATCCCGTTTCTATCATTTTTTCCACTTTTTGGTTATCTATTTTTAAGTTCATTTCCTTTTCCCATTGTTTTATATATTCTGGTCTTTCTTGTGCTTCCAAGTCTGACAGTATACTATAGATTTTTGATGTTCTGTTTTTCAGTGATGTTTCATTGCTACATAGCTTTTCCAGTGCAGTTAGTTTCGTTACATCTCTCAGTGGGTGTGGTATTGTGCTTACTAAGTGCCTTAATTGATTGTAGTTCCATTCATTCATCTTCCATCCATTCCTTTCCTCTAATTCTGCTTGTGTTCTTATTTTGCCATTTCTGGTGATATCTTTTAACTGTGGATTACATATACCTTGAGTTCCAAATATTTCCTTCCCGGGGATGAAGAAATTCGATCCTGTGAGTGCTAATAGTGGTGAGTTGTATTTCCATTCATTCTTTACGTGGATGGTGTCCCAGATTTTTAATACATTTTTTGTTATTTCGTGTGTGTCTGTGTCCAGTGTTCTATATTTCCGTGGAATCCAAATAATCTTATGCAATGTGACTCCGCTTATTATGTTTTCCATTTCAACCCATTTTTTTTCATTTTTCTCATTTGTCCACTCTAACATTCGTGATAATATTATGGCTTTATAGTACCTGCTTATATCTGGGGCAGCCAGACCTCCATGCTCCTTTTCCCTTGTGATCAGCGTGTATCTGATTCTTGGTTTTTTATTAAGCCATATATATTTTAACAGCATTGTTTTAATTATTTTAAAAAAACTCTGGGGGATCTTAACTGGTAACATCTGTATTCTGTAATTTATTTTGGGTAATATCATCATCTTAAACATATTTATTCTTCCAATCCATGAAAGTGGCTGTATGCTCAATTTTTTCATTTCTTCTTTGACCTCATTGATCAGTGGGATAAAGTTTGCCTGGTAGGTCTTTTCAGCTCTAGGAGTTATTTTGATTCCAAGGTAGCTTAGTTCTTTTACCCAAGTAAATGGGAATTCTTTTTGTAAAAACTGAACTTCCTTTTTCTCTAATCCTATATTTAATATTTCTGTTTTTATTGGGTTAATCTTGAAGTTTGACAGCTCTCCATATTTTTTTATTTCTTTTAATATGTTTGGGAGTGACACTCTTGGGTTAGATACGTACATCAAGATGTCATCCGCATAGGCTGCGATCTTATGCTCTTTTCCTCCTAATCTCGCTCCTTCCACCTCTTTGTTATTGCGGAGTGTTGCTAGTAATGGTTCTAAAGCCAGTACGTATAATAGTGGAGACAATGGGCAGCCTTGCCGTGTTCCGTTCTGCATCTTAATTCTTGGAGAGAGTCTACCGTTTACTTTTACGACTGTCGTCGGGCCATTGTACAAGTTTGTTATCCACTTCATCATTTTTGTCCCGATACCCAAGTGCCGGAGTGTATCCATCATGAAACCCCAGTCTACCCTGTCAAATGCTTTTTCTGCATCCAATGACAGGAATAGAACTGGGGTCTCATTCTGCACCTTCTTGTGCAACAACAGTATTGATTTTAGGCTGTTGTCCCGCCCCTCTCTCCCCGGGACAAAACCTGTCTGGTCCGGGTTGATCCACTGTGGGATTAATTTTTTCATCCTGGTGGCAAGGATCTTGGAGTACAGCTTCATGTCGGCGTTCAGTAGGGCTATTGGCCTGTAGCTTGAACAGTTAACTTTGTCTTTCCCGTCTTTTGGTAGTATTGTAATATGAGCTAGTAGTGATTCACTTCTTATTTCTTCTTCTTCCCCTATGGAATTCATATATTCTGCTAGCTTTGGGATCAGCTGTTCTTCAAATTTTTTATAATATTTGACCGTAAACCCGTCTGGTCCTGGGCTTTTTCCTGCGGGTGTTTCCATTAATGCCAGTTTTATCTCTTCTTGTGTGATATTTTTTTCCAGTTCTTCTAATTGGTCTGTTTTTATCTTTGGTAAATTTGCTTTTATTAGGTATTCTTGTATCTTCTTTGTTCTTGTGTTCGCTTCTTTCCAACTTTCCTGTCCTTTTATTGCGTATAGGGAACTGAAGTATTTTTGAAATGTTATCGCTATTTCCGTAGTTTTATTTACCACTTCTCCTTTTTCGTTTTTAATCTTCTCAATATAGTTCAGAGACTTCTTTTTTTTTACCAAGTTTGCTAGGTATTTTCCTGATTTGTTACCCCATTTGAATTTTTCTTGTAGTACTCTATTATACTCCTTCCTTTCTTCTTGTTCCATCCAGTCTTTTAATTGCTCTCTCTTTTGAGATAATAGGCCGTAGGTTTTATTATTTATTTGATTTTTGTGTTTTCGTTCCAGATCATAGATTTCTTTAATCATTTGCTGCATGTTTTTCTTCCTTTCCTGTTTTTTTTTTTGCCCCTATGGCAATTAATTTGCCCCTAATAACGGATTTATGTGCCTCTCATATTGTTGCTTTCGGGACCCCTGGTGTATCGTTTTCCTCGAAGTATCTTTTAATTTCTTCTGTGATGTTTTTTTCGGTCTCGGGGTCTTCTAACAGGTTTTCATTAATTCTCCATGGCCCCCTTTCATGGATTTCTCCTTTTATTTTCATCTTCAACATTATTGGGCTATGATCCGAGGCAGTTATTATACCTATTTTTGTTTCTTCTATTTCTTCCAAATTTCTATGTTCGACCATAATATTAATTTTCCCTGTTTAAATTCCATTAGTATTTTTATTATATCAATCAAATATTTTTTAGGATTTTTGTTCGGGCAGTAGACATTGGCCAGTGTGTATTTTACCCCCTGTATAGTTCCTGTGATAAAAAGATATCGACCCTCCGGGTCTGTTTTTCTTTGATCTATTAGAAAACGTACATTTTTTCCTATACCGATGGCTACTCCTTTGGCCCTTCTTGTTGGCGAGTCTCCTTGATACCATGTTGGTATATTTCTTGAGTATATTTTAGTATTTGAGTTTTGGGATATATGCGTCTCCTGTAGGAAAATTATTTCTGCTTTACTTTTTTCTAGTTCTCGGAGAATGATGTTTCTCTTCCCCGGGGAATTTAGACCTCGGACATTATAGGAAGATATTTTTATACTGTTTACGTTTTCCATTCTTATTTCTTTTTTTTTTTTTTTCCCTTTTTTCTTTCCTTCCCCGCCTGTCCTCCGGCCCACCCCCTCCCGGTCCTCTTTGAAGATCGGGTGGAGGGGACACCCGGCCGACACTCGGGGCCTCCCATCTCTTATCTCAGAATAGGTGCGCCTATGTAACCACTCATATGGATCAGACCTCCCCCCCCCTCCCTCCTTCCCTCCCTTTTCCCTCCTCCCGCCCTCCCCCTCCCTTTTTTCTGATATGGGTTTTTTACCCCCATATACTCTAGAGCTGAGAGCATTTTCCTTTGTTTTGTGGGGCACACTCTGCCCTCTCAGCCCCATTTTAATTTGAGGCGGAGCTCTGTGGGACACCCTATTCCCCCCTCTCCTAAGCACTAATAGGGCGACTCCCTGTCCACTTCATGAGTCCCTGTCTCCCTCTCCCTGCTTTTTTATTATGTTTTGCCAATCCTTTCACTTTCCCCCTTTCTTCCTTTTCTTTTTTTTTTTTTTTTCTTTTCCTTTTCTTTTCCTTTCCATCCCACCAACCCCAGATCTCCCCCCCTTTCCACTCTAAGGCCCCCTGTACCCCTGTGCGGTATTTTCTCAGTTATTAATTTCCTCGAGTTTCCACATCCTGATGTCTGTTCCTTGAGTTTAATTGCCATTGGATGTCATCTCCTGCCGTTCTTCGCTCCTGTCTATTTGCATATTTTTCCATTTCTGGGAGAGGGATTTCTAAATTATTACAAAAGTCCGGAATCTCCTCCACAAATCTTAACCTCGCACTTCTTCCATTTTTCTTTGCTATTAAACATGCTGGGAAACCCCAGTTGTATTGAAATTCTTGTTCCCGAAGGATTCCTAATAATGGTTTTAGTATCCGTCGTCTTTTCAACGTTTCTTGAGACAAATCTTGGAATATTTGTAATTTACCTTCCGCAAACTCTATTTGTGTTTTCTTCTTTAGGTTTATCCAGATCTGTTTTTTTTTCTTCCCATTTTTCAAGGCGAACTATTGCATCTCTAGGTGTTTCCCTTGAGAACCATTGAGGTTTTTTCACTCGGAAGGCACTTTCTATTCCTATTATGTTGGTTACATCCTTTCCCAAGATTTGGTTGAAAAGTATATTCATTTTTTCTATTAGGTTTTCTGCTTGTTCTGTTTACGGTATCCCACGTATTCTCAGGTTTTTCCTTTTATTTCTTTTTTCTTGATCTTCTATTTTATATGATTGTTCCTGTTGTTCCCGTTTTAATTTCCTTATTTCCTCTTCCAGGTCCTTTATGTTCTTTTGGTGTAGGTCTACTTTGCTTTCTACTTCTTCCACTCTGTTTAACATATATACCATGTCTTTATGTAGTGTTGACATCTCTGCTTTTAGGGAATTCTCTAGTGCCGCAAACATTTTTTCCATGTCTTGTTTTGTTGGTAACTGTGGTCCTTGTTGTCCTTCCTCTTTTCCTCTTTCTTCCTCTCCCATTTCTGGCTCCGTTCTGGATTCTGAGAGGTGACTGGTTTCTGTTTGTACTTTATGCTGGCCTTTTTTATCTTTATTGTCCTTCTCTTTTATGTCTGTTTGTCTGCCCTTTGAACCTACTTGTTTCTCTCCTTCTCCGATTCCTTGTTGTATATACCTATTCATCGGGCCCGGACTTGGGCCTAGGCTGGTCCTAGGTGATTTCGGTATTGCTCCCGCACTTCTAGTTGTTTTCCCTTTCATTTTTGTTTCTATGACTGGATTAATAAGATCTTCGAGGCTATTTTCCAGAATAACCCTTAGTTGGATTCTCTTAATGATGGTAAAATCTCCCAACCTTCCTAAATTGGCTTACTTGTGTTCCGATCTCACCCCCACCGTCCTCCCCACAGTCCAATAATAGAAATATTTAATGAGGTCTGAATAGTCCCCTCTTTCCAGAGATATGTCACAAAAAAAAACAAAAAAAAAAACCTAAGGGACGGTTTAAGCATTCAATTCTAAACTTCAGGAAGTTAGCAGTGTTATTGGGTGTTTAACAGTGTGGTTCAGATGTTCATCAGAACAAATCGAATGTTTGATAATCTAATTCAAGTGTTTTCAACAAAATTCCTCAGATATACAGGTATTCAGCATTATAATTCAGGTGCGATCCCACTCAACGGTTCAGCAATATCATTCAGGGACTGAATAGTGTGGTTCGGCAGTACCACAGTACAACAGTGCAATTTCAGGTATTTTCAGCAGTATATTCAAGTAACTCGGCGGTACTGTCTGATGTTCAATTGTATATTTCAGCCATACAGTAGTACATTCAGGTGTACATTCAGGTGTTACAGCAATATAGTTCAGACATATCAGCGGTACTGTCTGGTGTTTGGCAATTTGGTTCGTCAGTGCAACAGTGTGTTTCAGATATTTGGTAGTATAAATCAATATGATGTATTTTCAGCAATACTGTCAGATATTCAGCAATATATTTCAATGTAGCACATAAGCTCGTAAATTCTCAGTTGCATGTCTCCTATCACCCCTTGTATCCTCTAAATCTGTACGGTCTAACAGCAAGCAGGGGGGGAGTGCAAGAAAGAGCAAGAAAAAAAGAAAAAAAAGCTTTTTCTATTCTACATTGCCATGCACAATTCACTTACTCATAGACCTTACCCCACTGACTCGTACCTATTGGTCCATCAGCAAGGTGAAATACAACATAAGACATACCCGGTACTTCAGGCCTCTTTGAGGCCTGAAGAAGGAGCGCATGCTCCGCAAACGCGTCGCCTGCTACTGACCAACTCGTCCGACCGGAAGTGAGTCATCGACCGGCATCCTGGGCTTCTGAGGACCAGGAATCGCCGGTATCCACCAGCGCAACCCGCTCCACGGTTCCCACGTCTTTGCCTCTGACGGACTCATGGCTGGACACACCGTTGGACTACCTTATGGATTCCCCCTGGACGGCTCACTTTGGTGAAATGCCTACCTGTCACATATCTTTGTGAATACAATACATCCTGTGTCCAAATAAATTGTATCTTATACTGCACTTAGAGTGGCGCTTTTTTGTGTTTTCTCCTCCTTGGGAGAATGGTAAGTCTGGAGCACGGCAGTAAGGAGACTCTCTGGGACAAAGCAGCGGTCACAAGGTTTCTCAGGAGGAGCATGGACCTGAGCAGCAAGAATTTTGTCACCCAAAGGAGAAGTGAGACTGGTGCGAACCGTAGCCAGAATATGATCAGGAGGAATCACAGGAACCTGAACCGACTCCAACTTGGAAGTGGAGGAAAATTGTTGTGACAAGGCATCAGCCCTTACATTCTTAGTACCGGGTAAGAATGAGACAATGTAATTAAAACTCGACAAGAAAAGAGCCCATCGTGCCCTTCTGGGAGAGAGGAGAGCTTAGCCTCGGACAAGAATGTGAGATTCTTATGGTCAGTAAGAATGAGAACTGGCACAGTGTTACCTTCAAGGAGATGTCTCCATTCTTTCAGGGCTAAAATGATCACCAACAGCTCTCTGCCATCTCGTAATTGCACTCTGCAGGTGACAATTTCGTGGAAAAGTAGCCACACGGATGCATAGCGCTCTTAGAGTTAGGACATTGAGACAGAAGGGCGCCAACTCCAGTCTCAGAAGCATCAACTTCTAGGATAAAAGGCAACATAGGATCAGGATGTGCCAACACAGGAGCAGAAACAAAGGCAGCCTTGAGACTCTCAAAGGCCCTAATGGACTCCGGAGACCAACTTTGTCGGTTACCGTCCTTTCTGGTCATATCAGTCAGGGGCTTGAGACGAGAAGTTACGAATAAACTTCCAATAATAGTTGGCAAAGCCCAGGAAACGCTGCAGAGGACGTAAACCCATGGGTCAGGGCCACTGTAGGACTGCCGAAAGTTTCTCTGGGTCCATCGAAAAACCAGCAGTGGAAATGACATAGCCCAGGAATTTAACCTGTTCACGATGGAACTCGCACTTCTCCAATTTACAATAGAGATTGTTTTCTCTTAGTTTCTGAAGCACACGACAGACATCTGTGTGGTGGCTCTCCAGGGACTTGGAAAATATGAGGATATCATTGAGATAAACCACCACACATAACTGCTACAAATCTCAGAGGACATCGTTAATATATTCCTGGAAAACTGCCGGGGTGTTACAAAGGCCAAAAGGCATTACGAGGTACTCATAATGATCTGTTCTGGTATTTAACACAGTTTTCCACTCGTCGCCCTCCTTAATCCGCACAAGATTGTATACCCCTCTCAAATCAAGCTTTGTGGAGCCCCGCTAGCGGGTCTACCTTGGGATGGGAAAACTCCTGCCACCCGCTTGACTACTCACCCACTGATTGGACCAACTCTTATGGAACTGAAGAGGTTTTTCCGCTTAGCCTCATTAAGAAACTTTCCATCCCCACTGAGGCCACTTATTGGTCATCCAGATTTTCTACTTGGCCTCACTGACCCGTCCTTTCGATTGCAAGCCCCACAGGGACTCATGAGGGCCTCTACGCTCCTGCGTTCCTCCGGTTGGCTAACTACGGAGAACTTGCTCTCAGGTCAGGCACCACTCCAATTAGACTACTGGAGGATCAACCAACTATTTCACTTTCTTGGCTCACTGCCCAAACCAACCCACTTTGTCAGAAAGCTCCACTCTTTTGAGGAACTCTGCTTGGGTGAGAGACCGATCCGGAGGTCCTTATCAACCTCCTACAAATCCCTGTTGGACCTTCAGGCCACCGAAGATCCCCCATTCTTAGCAAAATGGGAGAGAGACTTGCAAGTCACCTTCACAGAACCCCAAAAAGAACGCATACTCTTTTTCGCACAGAAATCCTCTATGTGCAGCAAATACCAAGAGACCGCATATAAAATAGTGACGCGCTGGTACAGAACCCATTCCCTACTGGCTAAGATATTTCCTCTACAAACTGACCGCTGTTGGCGCTGCAACCTACACCCAGGCACTCTATTACATATTTTCTGGGACTGCCCTGTGCTCCAAACTTTTTGGCAGCCGGTGCTTAAGCTTGTACAGAAACTCACAGATATCTCCCTTCAGGATAACCCAGCTGCTGTTCTCCTTAACCTTACTCCCCTGTCAAGGAAGCGTTATCACAAATCCCTCCTCAAGCATCTCCTTAATGCTGCTCGGTCCAGCATCCCACCTCTTTGGAAGCAACAGTCTGGGCAAACGGTAGCCCAATGGTTCGCAAGAGTGAAGGACATTGAGCAGATGGAAGATCTGACCTCTGCGCTGCGAGATAAGTCGGAGGAACATAATTCCAGATGGTATCATTGGAACCTCTTTCGCTTCTCCGACGAATTCCACCAATACTTGTCAGGATCCATTGTCTAGGATCCCCATCGACAGTTCAGCATTGCCGAACTTGGCTCCCCAGGGGCAACTGCCCCTCCCCTCCCCCCTCCCTCTCCCTGGTTTTCTGATATTATATATATATTTATATATATATATATATATATATATATATATATATATACTTTTTTTTTTCTTTCTCTCTCTCTCTCTTTTTCTCTCTTCTCTGTCTTCTCTTTCTTTACCCTTACTATTTCTCGCTTTCAATAAAAAAGACACAAAAAGTGATGGGCACAGATGTTTATGTTTACCCTATATTAGACTTCAGCGAGTGGTAGCAACCTTCACTCACATTGCAACTGTTATGTTTTGACTGTTATACTTGACGTGTTCATTACAGTCTAAATGCAATGCAAAGTTATCTTTATGTTTGTATCTGTCTCATATCTTTAAATAAAAAAATAAATAAAAAATCAAGCTTTGTGAAAACCATTGTTCCCTTGAGGCCGTCAAATAACTCTGTAATCAACGGAATCGGATAGGCATTCTTAATCGTGAAACAATTGAGACCCCTATAATCAATACAAGGTCTCAGTTCACTGCTCTTCTTCTTCACAAAGAAGAAACCAGCACCAGCAGGAGACGAGGATTTGCGGATGAAACCCCGAGAAACTCCTCCATGGCCTTATCCTCCAAGACCGACAAAGGGTAAACCCGGCCACGAGGGGGTATGGCACCAGGTTGAAGGTCAATTGCGCAATCATAAGGCCGGTTTGGAGGCAAACTACCGGCTTGACCTTTGTCAAAGACATCGCTAAAATTACGGTACTCCTCCGGCAGGGAGGAGAGTGAAGTGCAGGGGACCTTGGCTACCTTCTGGAAGCATGTTTTAATGCATTGTGGTGACCAGGAGAGAACCTCAGCACGGAGCCAATCAAAAGAGGGGTTGTGCCTCTGTAACCAAGGATAACCAATAACCAGCGGAAACCTAGGTGAGGAAATAACTTGGAATTGGATTATCTCATGGTGAAGAGCCCCTACAGCCATGGACAACAGAACCGTCTCATGAGTCACATGGGCAGGCTGCAGAGGTCTCCCATCAAGAGCCTCAATGGCAAATGGAGTGTTACGCAGCTGCAGCGGAATCGAGTGCTGCGATACAAAGGCAGCATCAATGAACAGGTCTGCAGCCCCAGAGTCGATTAGAGCCTGTATCTCGATGGACGACTCAGCCCAAGAAAGGGTGACCGAAACCAGGGGCTTATCCTTCTGGATAACTGGGGATGAAACAATGCCATCTAAGGTCTGTCTATGACAGGACCTCAAGGTTCGGGCGTTCCCTGGACGGGTAGGACAAGACTTCAAAAAGTGACCTGCCTGGCCACAATAAAGGCACAATCTCTCCCTCCTCCTAAAGGCTCTCTCATCCGCAGAGACGCGTGAAGCCCAAGTGCATGGGTTCATCTTCACTGACCAGCTCGGTACCAGGAGGCATGGGAGGTGAGGGAGGCATGGTTGGGACTGCAAAACTCGGAGGCAAACGTACAGGAGGCTTCTGCAAGCGCTCCTTAAGAGAGAGTCTTTCTATGAGTCTGGAGCCAATGAGAATGGCAAACGTGATCAACCTCTCCAGCTCAGTGGGTATATCTCAGGCTGCTATCTCATCCTTGCTGGAATTTGAGAGACCATGAGAAAAAGCAGCCACAAGGGCCTCATTGTTCCAAGCAACCTCTGCTGCCAGAGTACGGAATTCAATGGCGTAGTCGGCAACAGTTCTTGTACTCTGTTTGATGGACATGAGGCACTTGGCAGCAGAAGTGGAGCGTGCAGGAACATCAAATACCCTTTTAAAGGAGGCCGCAAACACAGGGTAACTCAAGACAACAGGTTTTTGCGTCTCCCATAGAGGGTTTGCCCAGGCCAAGGCTCTCTCAGAAAGCAAAGATATCACGAAACCTACTTTGCTTCGGTCCGTGGGAAACGCCTGGGACAGCATCTCAAAGTAAATTTCAACCTGGTTCAGGAACCCTCTGCATTGAACTGGATCACCCCCAAATCGCTGGGGAAGCGGAGCGGAACCAGACATACCTCTTATAGAGGTAAAAGTTGAAGCGGGTACCTGCACAGAGACTGGCGCAGCAGCAGGGACGGCTCAGCAGCCACAGTGGGAGTTTCCAGGTGAGCCGTGTGACTCAGGAGCGTTTGTAACACTATGGCAAACTGATCCATGTGGTGATCTTGCTCATCCAATCTGGAAAAAATATTACCAGCAAGTGGATTGACTGTATCTTCTGAATTCATGGCCTTCGCCTACTATCAGGAACCATGAATCAGACCGAGACAGAAGTACAGTTAAATCACATTTGTTTAATATTAATAATAATAATGTAAACAGAGTAAGAGTAGTCAAAACATGCCAGAGTTCAGTAACCGTAACAGGTAGTCAGCCAAGCAAATGTCAGAGAGCCAGAGATAAATGTAGTAGTACAGCAAGCAGGATCAGGAGCCAGAAGGAACGTCAGCCGAGCAAGTCTTCAACAGGAACGCAGGAGAAAGTCTCTGTGATGTTGACAAAGGGGAAGGCAGAGATCATGTGAGCTGGAAGACTTTAAGTAGGCAGGACTGACGAGCAGAATCAACAACAGCTGGGTAACTGTGGAGAGAGATGGGAGCTGGCAATTGGCCGACAGCCCTGACAGATATCTCCCAAACCTGCACGGTTTAAGATATCCTCTGTCCCCTGCATGTGCCGATGACATCGGCACATGCGCACCGGGGCAAACTGAAGCAATGGCACGTATGTGCCATTGCTTTAGTCTGTGCGCCGTAATACTATGCATACTAGCATACTATGCATACTAGCTCATTATGCCTTTGTCTTGCAGGTTTTTTTTTTACTAGGGTTTACAACCACTTTAATGCCCTGTACACATGATCGGACATTGATCAGACATTCCGACAACAAAATCCATGGATTTTTTCCGACGGATGTTGGCTCAAACTTGTCTTGCATACACACGGTCACACAAAGTTGTCGGAAAATCCGATCGGTCTGAACGCGGTGACGTAAAACACATACGTCGGGACTATAAACAGGGCAGTAGCCAATAGCTTTCGTCTCTTAATTTATTCTGAGCATGCATGGCACTTTGTGCGTCGGATTTGTGTACACATGATCGGAATTTAATCGATCGGATTTTGTTATGGGAAAATTTTATAGCCTGCTCTCAAACTTTGTGTGTCGGAAATTCCGACGGAAAAAGTCAGATGGAGCCCACACACGATCGTAATTTCCAACAACACAATCCAATCGCACTTTTTCCGTCGGAAAATCCGACCGTGTGTACAGGGCATTACCCTGCATTGTATGTGGTGTTGGGGGTGAGCATCTTATCGCAGTCTGAATCACCCTAGAAAGGAGGCTGCAGGAGACCAGTGGCACAGATTTGAGGGAGCCCGCTGGGGACAAGAGTAATGTAAGTATTTCTCCTTATCTTTGCACCCCTAGATATAAAGAACTTTAATATAAAAAGAGAATGTGGGGTGATTGGCGCTACCTGAAAAACCCCAGATGCTGCTGCATAGTAGGGAAAAATCCAAAAAAGATATTATTATGTATGAAAGTTATTAACCAGCTGTGCCCATACAATCTATATAGGGCTAGGGGATGTGTGATTATGGATGCTACCTGGCAGTATGAACCATACACAATAGGTAAGGTAGAAAAAATATGTCACATGAGCCTAAGTACCCAAGTCGTGGCTCCAAGTAATGAAATGGTATGCGATAGAGGAAAGACCTGGTATGGCAAATATAAGTGTTACAATGCTATGTATAGGAGATAAATCAATATACATACAAGAAAAACACCATACACATACATCAATATAACTATCACATCTATATGAGAGTATGGTATCATCCAGGTAGGGCCTTGCAGCCAGTGTTCAATAATCGGTACAATGGCCCCTGGACAATGGGGCTGTCAGCTGGAAACCAAAAAGTCTATAATATGCAAATAAGGATGATGTGTAATAGTCCCACATACACAGTAATATCTGCATCAGATCTAAACAGCATCAAGGTGACTTTAGTGCTTAAAGGTGATTCCAGGTGACTTCTGTGCTCCCCCTTCAGAATTCATATTCACCGAATCCAGACACCCCTACAGGGGAAATGGGCATGTAGTGCTTATTATGGAGGTCACTGCTCCCTGGTGTCTTCGGTGGATGTCCCAGGTATATCCTTGTTGGTTGATGGATTCTGATGTGCCCATAGGTAAAATCCCTCATATGCCAAAAAAGGAAGAAAGAGCTCCCATGGTGTAGTAAAATCAAAATAAGTCAGTTTATTCAATTAAAAGATATAAAATGAACAGCAAACATGACATCCAAAAAACCATGTGTTCCTGAGATCGGTACCACATGTAGGTAAAAGTGTCTGTAATGCCAGTTCCAACGAGTAAAAAGCAACCGTGTAGCGAGATGGGGGATAGCGGCAGCTGCGTTCCACCCTCTCGTAAACACAGAAGTGACGTAGTGTGCGTGGCTCCATCGTACGCGTTTCGTCATAGACGTCTTCAGCAACGGTCAAAGAACTTTAACCCTTGTAGTGTGTGTGGGAGAAGGCATTGCAAGTATTGCTTTTGTCACTTTCCTGGAGTTCAGCTTTAAAGTGGTTGTACCCCTTACATATACTAAGTGAAGTGACTGGCCTCAGGTGATACACAGAGATTAAACAAATCCACCTAAAAAAGTTGTACCAGTTTATCTGCAATCTTCTTATATCTACATGTGTTCAAAGTGCAGTGCTTGTCTGAGCTGTCAGAAAAAGAGGGCTGAAATACACTCTGCAGAGCTCCATGAGGAGGGCTCTGACAGTTTATTGGACAGAAGGGACACACTCCTCTTCATACAACACACAGGAACAAAGCTGAGGCTGTCAATCAGCTGGAGGTCCCTCCCCTGTCACCTAATTTCTCTTGATGTCTGGAAAACTTGTCAGAAGTATTTCATGCTGATTGCAGAAGAATGAAGCAGCAGAGAAAAATGCTCTGGATATGCATATGCTTTGTTCATATTTCATGTCTGAGGTTTCCAACCACTTTAAACACAAACAGGGCGCCCCTATAAATGGGGGGGCCTCAGATTTGGAAGCTACTTATACAAAGAACCAGACCAATAGCCGACAGCCCTAAAAGTTTCAAAACAGGTGTTCATTCAGCAAGACAATATAGAACATCCAATGCGTTTCAGGGGTTCAAAGACCCTTCTTCAGGGTTCAGATATTGCAACTTTGACTCAAATTGATAGAATCATCACAATAATTGATAAAAAAGACACACACAGTATAAAATAGCAGCAGTAGCACCCTGCAGATGTTTGTGACAGGTCCATTTGAACCCCTAACTCAGAACAGTCATACACAACTCTATTTCAAATGATTTCCATAGTAAAGAAATAAAAATTGATATTGAGTAAAAAAACGATGCGTCTGTCATGCCTGTCGCCCTAATATATTCTTCATTTCTTGTTACATCTATGTATCCATTATGTCCCCATTGTCTCCAGTCACTTAATGTCCATTCACCCTCGACCATTTTATTCGGTCTCGGTTATAAAGTGACTTTGTGATGAATTGTTGGTGTTCTCTGAATGTTCTGTTTCCTTGCCTGATTCTCCTCACCTCTCCCTCCCTTCCTCTCCCTCTGTGGATGGATTGGTTGTGTCAGACTCAAACAGCCGTGTCCCTTCATCCCCCCCAGCTTGGTGCTATCATTTATCCCGATCACAGGGGAGAGGGGACCTGTCAGGGCAGCCTCATGTCTCTCTTTCCAGTGCTGCACACAGAGGGGATGACAGAGCTGTGACTCTGTGCTATTATGTGGAGTGGGGGTTTAAACGCGCCTCAGTATGTCTAGGTGCGCACTACAAATGTCTTTCCATTTGATTACATAGGAAATGGAAGATACGGGAATAAACGATTTACCTGCCGTGTCCTACAAGATACAGAGGAGAGCGTATGGGAGAGGTCAGAACATAGAATAGCGTTTCGCTTTACATGGCGGTCAAGCTTTGTCTTATGATGGTCATACTCCACGCTTGCTATAAATAAGACCAGTGTAGTAGACAATTTTGGAAACCAATTGAATATTTTTTTTCTCTTTTTGGACAGCATAGGAAAGGGTCAATTTTTTTTTTTTTTATTTGCTGCCCCTTGGGTTAATTCACCTACATTTATTTGATACATACATTAACAGTGTCACGGGACCCTTATTTTTAAATAATATAATATAAGAGTCAGCTCATTAAAAAATGCATTTTCATTACATTTCAACAAATAGCATTTGCTAATAATGAAAGTTAATCAAGTCAATTCACAAAAAAAGAAAGAAGATGTATCTCATAGTATAGCCCAGTGGCATCAACTTTCTTGATATAGGGGGCCCTAAAGTGCAACCCGTGAGATCAACAAAGGGACACACATAATATTCACTAATTGCAATGCTACAGACTGCAGACAGGCTACACAAGATGATCAGAGACTATGGGCACAATACAAGAGATGGTTACAGACTATGAACATGATACAAGAGATGGTCAGAGACTACAGTCATGATACAAGAGATGGTCAGAGACTACAGTCATGAACCAAGAGATGGTCAGAGATTACAGTCATGATACAAGAGATGGTCAGAGACTACGGGCATGATAGAAGAGATGTCCAGAGACTGTGGGCATGACACCAAAGATGATCAGAGATAATGGGCATGATACAAAAGATGTCCAGAGACTATGGGCATGATAAATGAGATGGTCGGAGACTATGAGCATGATACAAGAGATAGTCAAAAACTACAGGAATAATACAAGAGATGATCACAGACTATGGGCATAATACAAGAGATGGGCAGAAACTACAGGCATGATACAAGACATAATCAGAGATTACAGGCATACTGTAATACAAGTGATGGCCAGAGACTATGGGCATGATACAAGAGATGATCAGAGACTATGGACATGTTACAAGAGATGGTCAGAGACTATGGGCATGTTACAAGAGGTGGTCAGACACTTCACGCATGGTACAAGAGATGATCAGAGACTGGTCATGATACAAGAGATGATAAGAGACTATGAGCATGATACAAGAGATAATCAGAGACTATGGGAATGATACAAGAGATGATCAGAGACTATGGGAATGATACAAGAGATGGTCAGAGACTATGGTCATGATACAAGATGTAGCACCCTGGTGTTTAGGCAGGGTTGCTAACAAATTTAGTTTGCCAGGTAGTATTTGTCTTGGCTAATTGTTAGGAGATCCATTGATTTCCCCCTAATTGTGGAATTGCTGCACTTCTCTCTTCTGTCACTAGGTGGCTGGTGACATTAGATAGACAAGGGCATAGCAAGGATAGATCATGAATAGATGGGATGTCTCAATAGGCAAGGGTTTCTCTAAGTCCCTTGGCCTGCTGTGAGAGCCTATTTATTTGGGTGGAGTCAGGTGATTGGGGTTCTGTGCCACCTGGACGGTTGTCTGGGTGGACGTGTGTTATGTCGCCCCGGGTTGCTAGGCCGGAAGCCTGAGGCCTATCCCGGGGACACCTGGCTGCTAGGCTGCCTGAGGCCTATCCAGGAGCAGGAGAAGCAGCGTGGGGTTGGGACTGCAGGATTGGAGTCCAACCGAGTTGTGAATCTTCAACCGAACGGGAACCAGTTGTGGTCGGGGGTAGAAGGGGAAGCTGTCGCCACTAAGGGTCCATCCACCTCATTACCGGAGACTACTGTGAGTAAGCTGAAGCAAGTACCCGATAGGATTGCCACCTGTCCGGGATTCACCCAAACAGTTCGGGTTTGGAATCATGCGTTCGGGTTTCAGACTGCCTGAAAAGGCCCCTGAGAATTGCTCCCTCCTTTTTATTTTGTTATCTGGACTGTATCGGCGAAGCCCAGCAAGTCTATGGTGGGGCTGCTTGGTTTCGCTATGATGAGCAATTTTGTCAGCGCAAGGCAGTCCGGCCCTCTTTACGGTCAGACCACAAAAAACGTAATTCTCTGGATGAAACTAATGTAGTCTCCACAGAGTTCGGTTCCTCCTTTTCAGGCTGGGGCCGAGGATGCGGAAGCCTCTTCACAACTGGCCACAAATCGTAGGGGGTTATGTTGGAAATTCAATGCCGGATCTTTCAAGTTTGACACGGTGTGCTGTTTCCGTCATGACTATTCAGGGTGTGGAGGGTCTCATGCGCTGTCCAGATGCTTCATTTATGGAAAAGGAAAAGGAGGTGATGCTGGAAAGAGGGGAGATGAAGGTAGAAAAGATGGCACCTTTCCTAAAGCGTTATTACAACAGGAAGGCAGCTAGTGTGTTGCAGCTTTCTCGTAGGGTTTTTCTGATACCCTGCCATTTGCTGGTTGTTCCTTCTATGGCTGATAGCTTGCAGTCATCTCGTTTACTTCCAGTGGTCGTTTTCAGGAAAACTTTTCAAAGTAGTTGCTTTGGGTCGCATAGCTGGCCCCCTTTTGATTCACCGCCAGTATTTCCCCTTTGGGTATTATCCCCAAAAAAGAAACTAATTAGTTTCGCCTCATTCATCACTTGTTGCATCCTAAAGGGGATTCAGTGAATGATACGATTGATCTGGAGCTTTGCATGGTGTTCTACAATTGCTTTGATATGGCAGTGTCGTTGGTTCCTAGGTATGCTAAAGGTACGTTGTTGGCCAAAACTGACATTGCGGCAGCCTTTTGTTGGTTGCCGGTACATCCTAGTTCAGTGGTTCTCAACTCCAGTCCTCAGGACCCACCAACAGGCCAGGTTTGCAAGATAACTGAAATACATCACAGGTGATATCACTTGCTGCTCAGTGATTGCAGTATTCTAGTCTGCATCTCCCCAAGGTAATACTTAAAATCTGGCCTGTTAGTGGGTCCCGAGGACTGGAGTTGAGAACCACTGTCCTAGTTGTTGCCATCTGCTGGGGTGCAAATGTCAAGGGCAGAATTTTGTTGATAGATGTTTACGAATGGTCTGTGCCATTTCTCGTTTGTTGTTTGAAATGTTTAGTTCCTTTTAGGAATGGGCGGTTCTGGATGCTTCCAGCCTAAATCAGTCATTCATAACTTAGATGATTTCTTGTGCATAGGGCCTGCTGGAAGTACTATCTATGTCTCACTTTTGGCCACGGTCCATCATGTTTTCCAGTATTTTGGTGTGCCATTGGCCCCTGACAAGACGGAGGGCCCGGCCACTGAGTTGTGGTTTCTGGGTGTTGCCATCGACACCATGGTGATGGAATGTCGTTTGCCTTTGGACAAACTTGAAGATCTGAAGGGGATGGTTTCTGCCACCGGGCAAGGCAAAAAAAATAATTTAACTTCATGCTGTGCAATCTCTCTTGGGCAAGTTGAATTTTGCTTGTTGCAGTATGCCCATGGGCCACGTTTTTTTGTAGACAACTGGCAGCTGCAACAGCTGGCATTAAGGCGCCACATCCTTATATTGAGCTGGGACGGGATCAGCGCAAGGATTTGCGAGTGTGGAATTCATTTCTGGTTTCTTACAATGGTCTCTCTTTGGCTGGAGCAGGTGATTTCCAATTTTGATCTAGACCTGTTCACTAACGCAACGGGCACTGCTGGTTATGGAACCTGCTGTCAGGGTCATTGAAGTTCTGAGAGTTGGTTGGCCAGTGGAATGGAGTGAGGTTGGTTTAGTGCGTAATTTGCCTGTTCGGGAACTGTTGTACTCCCATTGTACTCTCCATGGAATTGTGCACGTTCCAGGAGTAGGGATGAGCTTCGTGTTCGAGTCGAACCCATGTTCGACTCGAACATCGGCTGTTCGGTCGTTCGCCGAATTGCGAACGATATGGGCCGTTCGCGTCAAATTCGTGTGGCGCGTCTCGGCCCATAATTCACTGCGGCATCGCAGTGCATTGCTTGCTGATGATTGGCCAAGCATGCACTATGACCCGCATGCTTGGCCAATCATAGCGCCGCCTGAACAGAGAGCCGTAATTGGCCAAAGCCAAGGAGGCTTTGGCCAATTATGGCTCAGGGGATTTAGTACACGCCCCACACTATATAAGGCCGCCTGCATGGCGGCCCTGTGCAGTGTGTTCCGGTGTGCTGAGAGATAGAGAGAGAGAGAGACAGTGTCATTTCATTTGAGTTAGCTAGATTAGGCAGGACAGTCAGTCAGTTAGCTGCACTTAAAGTGTATTGTGTATATATATGCATCCCAGGTGTTGCATATATATATATATATATATATATATACACTGTATTCAGTTTAGCTAAATCCGTTCCTGTTATCTTCTAGACTATTTACATTGAGTGCAGTGCGTCCTGCTCACAGTGTTCAGCTAGATCCGTTCCTGTTATCTTCCTACTGACAGGCAGGCTTGTCTTGTTACAGTATTTTGAAGAAAATTACTGGTGTTCTTTTGATCCTATTAGTACCACAGTCAGGCAGCTAGACTATTTACATTTAGTGCAGTGCGTCCTGCTCACAGTGTTCAGCTAGATCCGTTCCTGTTATCTTCTTACTGACAGGCAGGCTTGTCTTGTTACAGTATTTTGAAGAAAATTACTGGTGTTCTTTTGATCCTATTAGTACCACAGTCAGGCAGCTAGACTATTTACATTTAGTGCAGTGCGTCCTGCTCACAGTGTTCAGCTAGATCCGTTCCTGTTATCTTCCTACTGACAGGCAGGCTTGTCTTGTTACAGTATATAAAGCTACCTGAAGAAAATTACTGGTGTTCTTTTGATCCTATTAGTACCACAGTCAGGCAGCTAGACTATTTACATTTAGTGCAGTGCGTCCTGCTCACAGTGTTCAGCTAGATCCGTTCCTGTTATCTTCCTACTGACAGGCAGGCTTGTCTTGTTACAGTATTTACAGCTACCTAAAGAAAATTACTGGTGTTCTTTTGATCCTATTAGTACCACAGTCAGGCAGCTAGACTATTTACATTTAGTGCAGTGCGTCCTGCTCACAGTGTTAAGCTAGATCCGTTCCTGTTATCTTCTTACTGACAGGCAGGCTTGTCTTGTTACAGTATTTTGAAGAAAATTACTGGTGTTCTTTTGATCCTATTAGTACCACAGTCAGGCAGCTAGACTATTTACATTTAGTGCAGTGCGTCCTGCTCACAGTGTTCAGCTAGATCCGTTCCTGTTATCTTCCTACTGACAGGCAGGCTTGTCTTGTTACAGTATATAAAGCTACCTGAAGAAAATTACTGGTGTTCTTTTGATCCTATTAGTACCACAGTCAGGCAGCTAGACTATTTACATTTAGTGCAGTGCGTCCTGCTCACAGTGTTCAGCTAGATCCGTTCCTGTTATCTTCCTACTGACAGGCAGGCTTGTCTTGTTACAGTATTTACAGCTACCTAAAGAAAATTACTGGTGTTCTTTTGATCCTATTAGTACCACAGTAAGGCAGCTAGACTATTTACATTTAGTGCAGTGTGTCCTGCTCACAGTGTTCAGCTAGATCCGTTCCTGTTATCTTCCTACTGACAAGCAGGCTTGTCTTGTTACAGTATATAAAGCTACCTGAAGAAAATTACTGGTGTTCTTTTGATCCTATTTGTACCGCAGTCAGGCAGCTAGACTATTTACATTTAGTGCAGTGCGTCCTGCTCACAGTGTTCAGCTAGATCCGTTCCTGTTATCTTCCTACTGACAG
The DNA here is from genome assembly GCA_037952835.1 of Lithobates septentrionalis. Lineage (NCBI taxonomy): Eukaryota > Metazoa > Chordata > Amphibia > Anura > Ranidae > Lithobates > Lithobates septentrionalis. The sequence goes on along the minus strand of JBBDGP010001573.1, from coordinate 3,223,256 downwards.
GCAGGCTTGTCTTGTTACAGTATATAAAGCTACCCGAAGAAAATTACTGGTGTTCTTTTGATCCTATTAGTACCACGGTCAGGCAGCTAGACTATTTACATTTAGTGCAGTGCGTCCTGCTCACAGTGTTCAGCTAGATCCGTTCCTGTTATCTTCCTACTGACAGGCAGGCTTGTCTTGTTACAGTATTTACAGCTACCTGAAGAAAATTACTGGTGTTCTTTTGATCCTATTAGTACCACAGTCAGGCAGCTAGACTATTTACAGTTAGTGCAGTGCATCCTGCTCACAGTGTTCTGCTAAACCTACAAGTTAGTGGGGTGCGTCCTGCTCACATTGTTCAGCTAGATCCGTTCCTGTTATCTTCTTACTGACAGGCAGGCTTGTCTTGTTACAGTAAATACAGCTACCTGAAGAAAGTTGCTGGTGTTCTTTTGATCCTATTAGTACCACAGTCAGGCAGCTAGACTATTTACAGTTAGTGCAGTGCGTCCTGCTTACAGTGTTCAGCTAAACCTACAAGTTAGTGGGGTGCGTCCACCTCACAGTGTTCAGCTAAAGCTACCTGTAGAAGGTTGGTGGTGTTCTCATACTACAGGCAGGCAGTTGATTTTGCTAGCTGCAGTATCAGTACATATATATATATATATATATATATATATATATATATATATATATATATCCCAGCTTAGTGCAGCTACAGGCCATTAGTATGTCTGGAAGGCCAAGAAGGAGAGGCAGACAGTCACAAGCCAATAAGAGAGGGCAAGCAGGCTCTGTGTCTAGTGCTGGTCGTGGAGACGGTGCATCCTCATCAGCACGTGGCCATGGGACACGCTTGGCCTTTTTTTCGGCAGCTGGCCGCGTTGAGCCGCAACATGCGGAAGACTTGGTCGAGTGGATGACCAAGCCGTCCTCATCCTCCTCATCCTCTCTCACCCATGCCCAGGGTGCTTTGTCTGGCAAAGCAGCGGCCTCTTCCCTCAGCTCAATGTCATCAGTGACTCCTTCCCTAGCCCCACCATGTCCTCCTGAGGAGTCCCTCGAACTGTTTGACCACAGTGTTGGGTACATGCTCCAGGAGGATGCCCAGCGTTTGGAAGGCTCTGATGATGATACTGAGCTCGATGAAGGCAGTAACATGAGCACGGACAGAGGGGGTGCCCAAGAAGGACAGCAATCTGGCAGTCATGCTCCCCCTGCTGCAGCATACTGCCAGGTTTGCTCCAGTGATGAGGAGGGAGGGGATGATGAGGTCACTGACTCAACGTGGGTGCCTGATAGGAGAGAGGAGGAGGAGGAGGAGGAGACGGCACATCACCAACGAGGCAGGATGCCCTCCAGGGGCCAGCCTAAGGGCAGCACATTGACTGCATCACACCCCAAAGCTCCACATGTGCAGGGCGCTGCAGTCTCTGCGCGTTATTCAAAAAGTTCTTTGGTGTGGGCCTTTTTTGAGACGAGTGCATCAGATCGCACCGCTGCTATTTGCAACATATGTCTCAAGCGTATCTCACGTGGCCAAAACATCTCCCGCTTGGGTACCACATGCTTGACCAGACATATGTTGACCTGCCATGCAGTTCGTTGGCAAGCGTATCTAAAAGACCCACACCAAAGAACAAAGAGACCTCTCCTTGCTCCTCATCAGCTGAGATTTCCAACCCCACTAGACCTTCAGTCCTCTCTGAGACCTGCACTGAGAGGAATGAAGGTGTAGAATTAGATGTGTCACAGCCAAGTACTTGTGGGCAATCTGCTTTTGGTACACCAACGTCAGATTGTACCAGGCAAATTTCCCTGCCCCAGCTGCTGCACCGCCGAAAGAAGTTTGCTCCCAGCCATCCACATGCCCAGCGGTTGAATGCTAGCTTGGCAAAATTGCTAGCACTTCAACTGCTGCCTTTTCAGTTGGTAGACTCTGCCCCCTTCCGTGAGTTTGTGGAATGTGCGGTTCCTCAGTGGCAGGTACCCAAACGCCACTTTTTCTCACGGAAGGCGATTCCGGCTCTCTACCGGCATGTGGAAGGCAATGTCCATGCCTCGCTGGACAGGGCGGTCAGCGGTAAGGTGCATATCACCGCTGACTCATGGTCCAGCAGGCATGGACAGGGACGTTACCTAAGTTTCACGGCGCATTGGGTGACTCTGCTGGCAGCTGGGAAGGATGCAGGACAAGGTGCAGTAGTGTTGGAGGTTGTTCCGCCACCACGCCTCCAAAATGCTAATGATTGTGACACACCTCTCTCCTCCACCCCCTCCTCTTCTTCTTCCTCCATGGCCTCTTCCTCGGAACCAGCGGTGCTCCGTAGTCTTCAAGGGGCTACGCAAGTACGCAGGCCCAAAGATGCCATGCGGTGCTTGAGCTGGTGTGCTTAGGGGACAGGAGCCACACTAGGGCAGAGGTTCTGTCAGCTCTGCAGCGCCAACTTAAGGCAGGAATGGTGGTTTGCGACAATGGCACCAACCTCTCTGCCCTCCGACAGGGACAAATGACCCATGTGCCCTGTTTGGCTCACGTCCTTAACTTGGTGGTGCAGCGGTTCTTGGGCAGGTACCCGGGCTTACAGGATGTCCTGAGGCAGGCCAGGAAAGTCTGTGTGCATTTCCGCCGGTCATATAATGCCAGTGCTCGGCTGACGGACCTCCAAAAAGAGTTTAACCTGCCCAAGAACCGCCTAATCTGTGACATGCCCACCAGGTGGAACTCAACGTTGGCCATGCTGCAGCGGCTGCACATGCAGCAGAGGGCCATCAATGAGTACCTGTGCGACTATGGCACCAGGACAGGGTCAGGGGAGCTTGGTTTTTTTTCCCCACGCCAGTGGGCCATGATCAGGGATGCATGCACTGTCCTGTCACCATTTGAGGAGGCCACGAGGATGGTGAGCAGTGACAGTGCATGCATCAGTGACACTGTTCCCCTTGTCCACCTGTTGGAGCACATGCTGCGTGGAATAATGGACAGGGCACTTGTGGCAGAACAGAGGCAGGAAGAGGAGGACTTCCTTAGCTCTCAAGGCCCCCTTTATCCAGACAGTGTTCCTGCGTGCCCGCCGATCACACAGGAAGAGGATGAGGAGGAGGAGGAAGATTGTGTCAGTATGGAGGTGGAGCCTGGCACTCAGCCTCAGCAGCAGTCTTTAAGGGATCAGTCCCAAGAAACACATGGACTTGTACGTGGCTGGGAGGAGGTGGCTGCGGACCATGTCGTCCTTGGTGACCCAGAGGACTCCGGACCGAATGCCTCAGCAAACCTACTCTGCATGGCCTCCCTGATCCTGCAAAGCCTGCGTAAGGATCCTCGTATTCGTGGTATCAAGGAGAAGGACCAATACTGGCTGGCAACCCTCCTTGATCCACGTTACAAGGGTAAGGTTGCGGACCTTATCTTGCCATCGCAGAGGGAGCAGAGGATGAAACATCTTCGGGAGACCTTGCAGAAAGGTCTGTGCAACGCGTTCCCAGAGACTGGGAGGTTACAAACTCCTGTTTCTGGACAACGTGTTGCTGAGGCTTCGGTCAGTCAAAGAAGGAGCGGTGGAGAAGGTGGCCGTCTGACCGATGCGTTCAGACAATTTTTTGGTCCGCAGCCCCAAGGTATGATCGGTTCCAGCAACCATCGCCAGCGTCTGTTTTACATGGTGCAGGAATACCTAGGGGCAAGATCAGACTTGGACACCTTTCCCACCGAAAATCCTCTGGGTTACTGGGTCTTGAGGATGGATCACTGGCCAGAGCTTGCACAGTATGCAATTGAGCTACTGGCCTGTCCTGTATCCAGCGTTCTTTCGGAACGCACATTCAGTGCTGCTGGAGGCGTGGTAACCGATCGCAGGGTGCGTCTGTCCACCGACTCGGTCGATCGACTGACCTTCATAAAAATGAATCAGTCTTGGATCACCACCAGCTACCAAGCACCTGATGCTGATGTAACCGAATAATTTTTTTTGAAATCTCAGATCCCTTCAAAGACTGCCTATGCTGATGCTGAGTGACTATCCCTGAGTAATTATCCTCTTCCTCCTCAATCATCACGCTGATAGCTTGTAAGAACATTTTTGGTTCTGGGCGCCACCACCAGTGCCTAAGGCACAATTTTTCAGCCCCTGTTTAACAGGGGCGTGTAATTACAATTTTTGATGTAATACTTTGCAGTAGGGCTCGTTCCTGCATTCCAACTAGAGTGTCTGTGAGGGGTTGCAGTGTTGTGGCACCAGCACCAGTGCCTAAGGCCCATTTTGTCTGCCCCTGTTTAACAGGGGCGTGTAATTACAATTTTTGATGCAATACTTTGCAGCAGGGCTCGTTCCTGCATTCCAACTAGAGTGTCTGTGAGGGGTTGCAGTGTTGTGGCACCAGTACCAGTGCCTAAGGCCCAATTTTTCTGCCCCTGTCTAACAGGGGCGTGTAATTACAATTTTTGATGCAATACTTTGCAGCAGGGCTCGTTCCTGCGTTCCAACTAGAGTGTCTGTGAGGGGTTGCAGTGTTGTGGCACCAGCACCAGTGCCTAAGGCCTAATTTTTCAGCTCCTGTTCAACAGGGGCATGTAATTACAATTCTTGATCTAATATTTCACAGCAGGGCCCTGTGAGGGCTTACAGTGTTGTGGCCACAGCAACACCTAAGGCCCAAATTTCTGCTGAGTATATAGGGCAGGACCCTACTTTCAAACATCTAACTTACAAACGACTCCTACTTGCAAACGGAAGGAGACAACAGGAAGTGAGATGAAATCTACCCCTAGGAAGGGAAATTCTCTCCTGTAAGAGTTAATATGGGAAAAACATTTTTTCCTTTCCACTGATGCTTTCCAATCCTTGTTCCACAAAAAAACCCAAATTTTCAAAAAACATTTTTCATTGGGACAAAAAGTGAGGTGAAATCTTCTGAAGAGGAGGAAAGACAGCAAAACAAATGTCACAGGGGTGATAACCCTTCCCTATGTTTATCAAAAAGCTTAAAAAAGATTTTTTGGCTGGAGCTAAACACGTTAAAAATGTACCCGTTCAAAATTACAAAGAGATTCTACTTAACAACAAACCTACAGTCCCTGTCTTGTTTGCACCACCTGTATACTGCTGTTCAGAGTATATAGGGCCTGGTGGCCCCACACCTTTCCTTATTTTAATTTGGGTGCGGGGTTCCCCTTAATATCCATACAAGACCCAAAGGGCCTGGTAATGGACTGGGGGGGTACCCATGCCATTTGTCTCACTGATTTTTATCCATATTGCCAGGACCCGACATTACATTAAACCCGCAAGCAGTTTTAAATGAGATTTTTTCCTTTAAAAATGACATTTGGTGCAGGGACTGTTCTAAACACGGGAAACACGCGTCACTTTACAGGCATACTATAGACACCCCCCAGGTACGATATTTAAAGGAATATTTCACTTTTTTTTTTTTACTTTAAGCATCATTAAAATCACTGCTCCCGAAAAAAACGGCCGTTTTTAAAAGTTTTTTTTGCATTGATACATGTCCCCTGGGCTAGGTAAAAAAGAAAGAAGGACGGCGCCCTCTAAGTGCAGCATGTATGTTAAAAATATTTATTACAATAGATAAAAACACTCACATTTGAGTTGCTAAAAACCAGCATGTAAAGTAGTTTCATCCGCGTGCTCTTGGGGGATGTGGGTGTCACGGGCCAGTTCAGGGGTTCCTGGGATGTGAGTCCTGTAACCTGGGTCCTGGTAGCTGTTCCGGTGGTGCCAAGGGTCCTCAGAGCCTCCGGGCGGCCAGGATATCGGTCATGGATCCTCCGTGGAGCGCCGTGCTGACCTGCGTCTTCACTTCCGGGAGCGGGGTGAGGCGGGCGGTGCTTCGCGTTCGGAGCATGCGTGCTCCTTCATCAGGCTATGCTGTGCTGTGCTGGTTCGCACGCATGCTCCGAACGCGAAGCACCGCCCGCCTCACCCCGCTCCCGGAAGTGAAGACGCAGGTCAGCACGGCGCTCCACGGAGGATCCATGACCGATATCCTGGCCGCCCGGAGGCTCTGAGGACCCTTGGCACCACCGGAACAGCTACCAGGACCCAGGTTACAGGACTCACATCCCAGGAACCCCTGAACTGGCCCGTGACACCCACATCCCCCGAGAGCACGCGGATGAAACTACTTTACATGCTGGTTTTTAGCAACTCAAATGTGAGTGTTTTTATCTATTGTAATAAATATTTTTAACATACATGCTGCACTTAGAGGGCGCCGTCCTTCTTTCTTTTTTATTTGTTCCAGAGCTTCTTCTAGCTTTTATAGACTGGCTGCCTTCCATTTATTCAGCATCATTTTATCCTTACATGGACTAATACCCGAACTTGTTGTGAAACATTAACTACCACCATCAAGTTCCCCCTCTCAGGAACCCCCAACCCACCCCCTTCCCCCCACCATTTTTAGTTATATGTACTCGGCTACCTCCATTGTGCGCCATATTAACCCCTTGATCGTTTTTTTATCCCCTGGGCTAGGACCTGGGTCCCCAAACCCTTTTTAGGACAATACCATGCAAATTAGCCTTTAAAATGAGCACTTTTGATTTCGAACGTTCGAGTCCCATAGACGTCAATGGGGTTCTAACGTTCGTGCGAACTTTCGGTCCGTTCGCAGGTTCTGGTGCGAACCGAACCGGGGGGTGTTCGGCTCATCCCTATCCAGGAGTTGATAACTCCTGGCTGATGCTTTGTCTCATTTCCAGTGGGACAGATTCCATCAGTTGGCACTGTAAGCAGAGCATTGCGGAATTCCATGCCCCAAACAGCTGTGGAGCATTGTATTGCCGCTTCCAAGTTCTCAGTTCGTCTTTCAGTATGTGTGTCAATTTGGTCCTCTTACTGCAGAGTGTGTCAGGAATGGAGCGATCTGGTGAATGAGGATGGGGGGTGTTCTCATACGGACGATGATGTACACGTGGCTTTTCCGCCTATGAGGTTACCTTGTTCTGGTCCGTCTTTGTGCTGGCCATTTTTTTTTGGGGGGGCTTTTCGGGTGGGGGAATTTGTAAGCCGTAACAAGCGTGGTGAGGGTGGTTTGAGCGTACAGGATGTGTGGTTACGGGACACTAGTTGGGGATTCCGTTAAGAAAATCTAACACTGATCAGTCAGACAGGGGTTCTTGGTTTGAGTTGTGGGGTTCCCTCTTCTCCAGTTTGCCCTGTCCGGGTTGTGAGGGTTTTTTCACAGATTTGGGCAAATCTTCCAGGAGTTTTCTTTATGCATGCAGAAGGGACAGCAATGTCTCGATTCCAGTTTAGGGCGGTGTTCAGGAAATGCCTGTTGTCCGTTGGTTGGAGTGCAGACAATTGTTCTTATCATTACTTTATCTGTTGGGTCGGGCTAAGTTGTGTGGTCCAATATAGTTGCCAGGTCTGCGTGGCATATGGCTTGCTCTGTTGAAAAGATCAACAAAGCCAGGATAAAGGTGAACTAGGAGGTAGCAAGTTTTTTGCAGGAGGGTATTCAGCGAGCCTTCCGGTTTGGGGGGCAACACATGCGTAAGGTGTCATGCTCATGTGCTGTGGTGGGGGTCTATTGGGTCTTTAAAGGCAGTGCTGGTTAAATATATGTGGGAAATGTGGGTTGGGCCCATCTGAGGTATGGGTGTCCCTTCCTAAAAATACGGTGGTAACATCGGGGTATTAATTAGGTTGTATCTGGTAGTACATAAGTGGTTAATTGTTCCTGAGCCGGTCTAGTTGCGGCTGGGGGCCTTTGATTGGGTGGCAGATACAACCGGTTAATTGTGAGTATATAGGCCTTAAAAGACCTTAGGCCGGGCATAAGCTGAGGTTGGTTTATTTGTTATGCATTGACTGTATTATATTCATTTAACTTGTTTTCATGTGAATGTTGTATTTAATGGTTTGTAATAAAAGGCTGCTATGGCCATTCGAATCCAAATAAAATGTGTCGTCTGGTCATTTTCGAAGGAGGGATTGGTCAAGTGTTTAATATTTTATAGATAATCAGAGCCTCTACACTCTGCAGGTCCCTCAGTCAAGTACATGAGAATATGAAAACACTGCGCTCTAATAGCAAAAATAAAATATATGTGAGCCAGCAGCTGCATACATTGTGACAAACAATAACTGGTAACTGGGAAAAAATGCAGCGCTAAGAAATATTAGGAAGTTAGGGTGTAGTGAAACAATTAAGTAAGAGATGGTGTACTGAACAGTAAAGCATATGTGCAAAAACCATAAGTGAAGTGAAATGAACGAACACAGTATAAAGTGTCCACATATGGTAAATGGATGATTCCAAACTCAAATTAATAAGAGGAACTGGTATGCCCCTGTTGAAGACCCTCTTGGTCGAAACGCGTCGGGCGATCTCCCCTTCCTTACGCTGCTTAGATTTTATTTCAATTGTGATCACTTTTATCCATTTTCTGTATGGTATTTTTAAAAATAAAAATCCCTGGTTTACCTGCACCATGCAGAAGCTTTTTATTTTTTATTTGCATATTACCCCGATGCAAGAAACTGCCTTCCAGTAGCCCTACTTCCATCACGGGGTCTGGATCAAATCTGTCCCCGGCTTCTCCTTGGAACACATCCTTGAGGTCTATTGGCTGATATCCAGTTGGCGGCCCTTCCTGATGATTCTTCACCCCACCAGAGAAGTCGAGAAGTGAGACAGAGGTTCCACCGTTCCGGATATCATTTTCCAGCCTAGGTTTGGCTCCATGCACCATTGACTCCATGTCATATGACAGTGGAGTCCACGTCATCTGGTAAGAGTACCCATCTTATCTTACTTCCTGATGTTTTCATTCTGATGCCCCATATCGAGATGTTGGTTTACAGCTACGGAAGTTCTGTACCCCGTTGTTGACTCACAGTCACAGATCCACACCGTGCACCACTGACTTTAATTTCCAGTCTCACATCATTTTTTGGTCCATACCAGTTCCTCTTATTAATTTGAGTTTGGAATCATCCATTTACCACATGTGGACACTTTATGCTGTGTTTGTTCATTTCACTTCACTTATGGTTTTTGCACATATGCTTTACTGTTCAGTACAGCATCTCTTACTTAATTGTTTCACTACACCCTAACTTCCTAATATTTCTTAGCGCTGCATTTTTTCCCAGTCAAGTACATGAACTGGAGCCTAATGAAATTAGGAGGAGGGCCAGCATGACTGGGGCATGCAGAAGAGGCGGAGTATTAGTTAGCGATTTTGATATTCTGCAGTCTGCTTAGCAGATTGAAGAGTTCAAGGCAGAGGGTGTGTCCTGTAGTGGGTAGAGAGGAGGGGGAGTGTTGGAAAAGTACAAAAGAAAAATTGTTTATAAACTGACTATATACTGCATATGCATTATGCCTGTCTAAGCAGCAGGTGGCGCTGTAGTATTATAGTGCATAGTTATGTTATCTAGTTATGTTATATAACAGGATGTTTGTCTATCCTCTCTCTATGTACTTGGATGCTCCTTGTTCCTGTGTTCATGTTTCTCCATTCTGTAAAGACATGCATTGATAAGCCGTATTACTAAACACAACAAACTTCCAGCATGGATTTCAATACTCTGCTAACAGGGGGATCGTGTCCGAGCTCAGTCAGAGCTCATCACAGCATCAGACTGTTTTTTCTATCCTTCCCTCCCTTGTGTGTCTTGGTTTGGAGGAGACTCCTACTTTCTCAAGGTGCTGGGGTATTTGTAGTGGGTTTTTGGGTTTTATGTTAGCTTGCCATTCAATTTCTTGTTCCTTTTATTTAATTGTCATAGCAGCAGGCAGGGGGTCCATTGGGTATTTGAAGGCGGTGCTGGTTAAATATCGGTGGGAAATAGTGGGTTGGGCCCATCTGAGGTATGGGTGTCCCTTCCTAACTGTGAGTTGGGTCCATCTGAGGTATGGGTGTCCCTTCCTAACAATACAGTGGCAACATCGAGGTATTAATTAGGTTGTATCTGGTAGTACGTAAGTGGTTAATTGTCCCTGAGTCAGTGTAGTTGCGGCTGGGGGCCTTTGATTGGGTGGCAGATACTACCGGTTAATCGTGAGTATATAGGCCTTCAAAGACTTTAGACCGGGCATAAGCTGAGGTTGGTTTGTTATGCATTGACTGTATTATATGCATTAAACTTGTTTTCTTGTGAATGTTGTATGTAATGGTTTGTAATAAAAGGCTGCTATGGCCATTCGACTCCAAATAAAATGTGTCATCTGGTCATGTTTTATAGATTATCGGAGCCTCTACACTCTGCAGGTCCCTAAGTCATGTGAGTTAGGAACCTTAGATTGTAAAGCTCCTTGATGGCAAGAACTGATGTAAATGTAAAAATTCTGTGTACAATTGTTAGCACTATATACTGTACATACCTGTAATAAATAGGAGAAGGGCATACAAGATACCTTTGTGACATTCTTAAAAAAAAAATGATCTACAGGTGTGACCTGATGGCAAGCTTGGGTAACAATGGTATCCAAAACAAATCCATAACTATAGCACATTGTGGTATGAAATATGATGAAAATAAAAATGTTATAAAATGATAACCTCAGTTTTAGAAAGTTTTTTTTGCCAAGCCTTCCTTACCTTTCCCACCCTCCCTACCTGTCAGAAACGATGAAATCAGACCGAGACAGAAGTACAGTTAAATCACACTTGTTAAATAATAAAAGTAAAAAGAACAAACATAATCAAAAACATAGCCAAAGTTCAGTAACTGGAATGGATAGTTAGCCAAGCCAGAAGTCAGGGATCAATGTAGTGGAACAGCAAGCAGGATCTGGAGCCAGAAGGGATGTCAGCAAAGCAAGTCTTTAAACAGGAACACAGGAGATAGGCTGTGTGATGTTGACCAAGGCGAAGGCAGAGATCCTTAAGGCTGGACGGCTTAAGTAGGCAGGACTGAAGAGCAGGATATCATCAACAGCTGAGTAACTGTGGAGAGATAGGAGCTGGTAAATAGCAGACAGATGAGCAGCCAGCTCTGAGAAGGAAGGGCTGAGCCCAGCCCTGACACTACCAGAGCCTGATCATTCTCAAAGCAACAAAGGCAGAAGCCTAGGGCCCAGTTGACACCAGCTACAACCTTCACACTCCTGCGTAATTACCGGGAGTTGGGAATTTGGTAACAATTGTGCACCTGTCTGTCACTTCACAAGTGAGGATCAACCTAAAGGTAGTGGGTGTGTAAGGTCATGGACCATGCCAGGTTAGACTATGCAAATGGTGCAACTTCTCTTGGTCTACTGCAATCCTAATCAATATCAAGAGGATGGGGGAGCCAAGAAGAAGAGTTGGAGTGCATTGTTTACACTTGGTGTTTCTCAATAGGCCCCCCCCCCCCCAAAAAAAAATCTCTCTTTAGAGTGACAATTTCTGCATTGAGGCTCATGGACAAAAGACTTGCAGGAAGATGGTTTCTCTGTTGGGGCCTATGGAAATAAACCATATATTTGCATTATGCCGCTGCCTCCAAATGGTAGCTAGGGGACTGCCGGAATCAACATAGAACTTGGTGGGTGAAGAAGGTCCACAGCTAGTCTGTGGCCTGTGGTAGGAGGAATGGAAGGGTTAGCATTTTAGATTTTAAAAGCAAGCTTATCCTTTGACACATTAATAAGTAAAAAGTTACCATTCACTGTCTATAATTTTATCCCAACGTCTGTTTATTTATATATTACAGATATTTATATAGCAACAACAAACAGTCACTGCCCTCAAAAAGCTTACAATCTAAGGGCCTTATCCCACATGCATGCATACAGTGGGAAAAATAATTACCGTATTTATCGGCGTATAACACGCGCCGGCATATAACACGCACCCACAGTTTAGGAGGGAATTTTAAGGAAAAAAACTTTTAGGAGGAAAGTTTAAGGAAAAAAACTTACATTTAAATGCCCATCAGTGCAGCCTCATCAGTGTCCATCTGCAGCCTTGTCAGTGTCCATCTGTAGGGTTGTCCCTGATTGCAGCCTTGTCCCCCATTGCAGCCTTGTCAGTGTTACTCTGTAGCCTGTGTCATTTGCATCATCTTTGAAAATGGCGCCGCCGCCTTCGGCCATTCTCGGCGGCTCTCGCCCGCCTTCAGCCATTCTCGGCGGCTCTCGGCCGCTTTCGCCCATTCTCGGCGGCTCTCGGCCGCTCCCGCGGGACTGAGAGAGGCGCCGAAAGCGGGCAAGAGCCGCCGAGAATTGCCGAAAGCGGCCGAGAGCCGCCGAGAATGGCTGAAGGCGGGCGAGAGCCGCCGAGAATGGCCGAAGGCGGGCGAGAGCCGCCGAGAATGGCCGAAGGCGGGCGGAAGCCGCAGAGAATGGCCGAAGGCGGGCGAGAACGGCGGCACCATTTTCAAAGCCGCCGAGAAGAGCCAGAAGCCTCTGCGAGCGGACAAAGAGCTCACAATCGGCGGGGGATCGGCGTATAACACGCACCCACAATTTCCCCCTGATTTTCAGGGGAAAGAAGTGCGTGTTATACGCGGATAAATACGGTATTTGATCCCCTGCAGATTTTGTAAGTTTGCCCACTTACAAAGAAATTAATGGTCTTTAATTTTTATCATAGGTGTATTTTAAATGAGACAGAATATCAATCAAAAATCCAGAAAAAACACATGATACAAATGTTATAAATTGAGTTGCAGTTCAGTGAGTAAAATAAGTATTTGATTCCCTGCCAACCGAAAAACTTCTGGCTCACACAGACTGGCTACAGTATGTGCTCATGTGGTATACAGATTAGTTCCGTCAAGAAGGTGCTCCTAAGGACTACTCATTATGTGTATAAAAGACACCTGTCCACAGAATCTCTTTCTTCCATTCAAACCTCACCATCATGGGCAAGACCAAAGAGCTGTCAAAGGATGTGAGGGATAAGATTGTAGACCTGCACAAGGCTGGGCTGGGCTACAAGACCATCAGCAAGAAGCTTGGTGAGAAGGAGACAACTGTTGGAGCGATTATTCGCAAATGGAAGAAATACAAAATATCCATCAATCGCCCTCGGTTTGGAGCTTCATGCAAGATTTCGCCTCAAGATAAAATTGAGGGATCAGCCCAGAACTACACGGGAGGAGCTTCTGAATGATCTCAAGGCAGTTGGGACCACAGTCACCAAACAAACCATTAGTAACACAATACACCATCATGGATTGAAATCGTGCAGCGCCTGCAAGGTCCCCCTCCTCAAGAAGGCACATGTACAGGCCTGTCTGAAGTTTGCCAATGAACATCTAAATAATTCAGAGAAGGATTGGGAAAAGGTGCTGTGGTCAGATGAGACCAAAATTGAGCTCTTTGGCATTAACTTGACTCACCGTGTTTGGAGTAAGGAAAATGCTATGACCCTAAGAACACCAACTCTACAGTCAAGCACGGAGGTGGAAACATGACACTTTGGGGCTGTTTCTCTGCTAACGGTACAGGCCAACTTTGCCGCATTGAGGGGCCAATGGATGGGGCCATGTATTGTAAAATCTCTCTATGAGAACCTTCTTCCCTCAACCAGAATACTAAAGTTGGGTAGTGGATGGGTCTTCCAGCATGACAATGCCCAAAACATACCGCCATGGGAACAAAGGAATGGCTCAAGAAGAAGCCTCGCAAATCTCCAGACCTATAGAAAATTTTTGGAGGGAGCTGAAACTTTCAAATTGCCAAATGATAGCCAAGAAACCTTAAGGATTTAGAGAAGATCTGTAAAGAGTGGACCAAAATCCCTCCTGAGATGTGTGGAAACCTGGTAACCAACTTCAAGTAACATCTTACCTCTGTGCATGCCAACAAGGGTTTCTCCACCAAGTACTAAGTCATGTTTTGCTTGGGGATCAAATACTTATTTTACTCACTGAACGGCAACTAAACTTTTAACATTTGTATCATTTTTTTTTTTTGGATTTTTTGTTAATAATCTGTCTCTATCATTTAAAATACACCCATTATATAAATTATAGACCCTTCATTTCTTTGTAAATGGGCAAAAACAAAATCTGCAGGGGCTCAAATAATTATTTTCCTCACTGTACATACTAGGACCAATGTAGACAAGAATCAAATAATTTGACTTTAGACTACCCTGAGGAAATTAATGCCAGCCCAGAGAGAACATGCAAACTCCATGCAGATGGTGTCTTGGTTAGGATTTGCCAGTGTTGTTTCATACGCATCTGGATCATGAGTACGTAAATTATAATAAAGATCTTTTGGCAGGATACGTTACCATAAATTTATATATCGGACTGGAGTTGCCTTCTATAAGATAGCCTTGGCATTGATTTAATTTTTCATGTCCATGCAGCAGCCTTTCATCCGCTGGCAGGACACGGGGAAGAAGGTGACCCCAGCTAGTCCCCAAGACTGGTTCTGGCAGGGACAGGGCAGCAGAGAGATCTGATGATCAGAGAGAGGGAACTGATTAATGAGCCATTGCCCATGTCTCTTCTCTGCCAGGCCCTGAGGCCTGATCTGCTAGATACTGACTGATAGTCATCTGAATAGGTCACAGGTGAGTTATGTTAAGTGGTGCGCGATCGTTTTTCCCATCGTTATGAAAAACCTATTAGCGTGCACGGATCAGTGCTCCTATCCCTGGCTCCTGTCCATAGGCCGTACGACTGGGTTTACTCCTATTCAATGCTTCTGAGCTGGAGCCACTACAGCTGTGTTCTTCTACCATCATACCGTGTACATGTCTGTTCATATGGATGGAAACCAACTGGAATTCCGCTTTTCCAGTTCTGACCTCTGCACATATTACATTGTTCTTAGGGGTTACATTGCTTCACACTGAAGGCCAAGGTGAGATATAGCTAAGCGCTGAGCAAAAATTGAAATAAACAATTTAAATACAGATGACAGCAGATAAAAAAAACAAAAACAAACAAAAAACAGTTTACTGCAGTTGTGAATTTTTAAAAAAATATTTAAATTTATCTTTACAGATAAGTAGTGGAAGTACGTAATCTAACTTAATATCAGCATTGTCATCTCTTTTACAGTAAAGAGGGAGGCAGTGCATATTCACAAGGAGGGAAAAGGGGAAACTGCCCAGGACCCCCTTGATTGAAGGGCCCCCCCCTCTATACAAAAATAATATAAAACAATATAAAATAATACGAAAACACGAAACCCCCTAACGGGGCTTTAATGCAGCCAATAATATCGAGGTGAATGAGTAATCAAAAATATGTATATACAGAAATTCATTGTTGTTGCTGTCTTTTGCTATGTTTTGATACATGTTTACACTCCTACAGCTGTTAACCATCCTCTGAAGAAGACCCAGTTAGGGTCGAAACGCGTCAACTTTTGGTATCTTTGATCTTGTTGTCTTGGATATATTGTATTGTACACTGTTCCCGATCATGGGCATTGTCTGTTGTTTTTTTATCCTATATTGTACTCCAGTTCATGTCTTGACTTTCAATGTCAGAACTTACCCGTTTTATACAATTTTTGTACCAATAAAGCTATTTTTGATTACTCATTCACCTCGATATTATTGGCTGCATTAAAGCCCCGTTAGGGGGTTTCGTGTTTTTGTATGTATCTTGTGGGGTGCGTAGCCCATATGTCTATACTCCTATGAGTGTCCCCTTTCTTGTCATAACAATATAAAATAATAATAATAATAAATAATATAATAAAAACATTTTTTTTATCAAATGTATCTTGGGAAGTAATATTTTGCGGACCATCATTTCTAAAAGTTTTTACTTTGGACTGGTATATTGTATCATTTTTCAAAAATTAATTTTGACAGCTTAAGTGAACCACACATAGAGCACTTACACTCTTAAATAAGGTAGCCTATGACTGCTTGTGTGAGTATGCACACGTGACATCAGAATGAAATTGTGTCATGCATTTTGAAAATGTGTGACCATCATTGAGAATGTAAACTAACTCTGTGTATGAGGAGCCTCCAGCCCAGAACCTGAAGTGCCCTGAGCCCCCCAAGGTCTAAATCTGGCCCTGGAGGGAGGGGCATTTTTTTAATCCAGTGTTGAGATAGTTACTAGACAAGAAAACATGCAAAAAACAAAATGTTACGTTTTTCAGGCGCTCCCATTGAAGTTTATGTGCAACTCTTTCTCAAAATAATCTTTGAGCTTTAAAGTGGAAGTAAACCCATTGACTTAATAGTTTCAGGAAATAATTATATTCCTGGCATGCCAGGATTGCTGGCTGTCACATTTGCTTGTGCTGTCAGTCCATCTGTTGGAAAAAGAAGGGTTCCCCCTTACGGGACGTTTAAGGTCCTGGTGATAGTAAGTACAGTCACCATGGATACTACATAATCATAGTAAAGAGTAGAAAAATAGAAGAATATAGAAAAATAATATTTTTTATTCTTGTATAATGAACTCATATCAAAATAAAATGTAAATATAATACGTGGCTGTGCAAATGCTTGTCAAAACGACACAATAAGGCTGTATACTACTAGAGGGTTCCGGACCACCGAGAAAGTCCTTGAACCACACCCAAAGCGTTTCAGAATTTCTTCTTTCCTCAGGGGCGTTTTAAAAGATGAAAAATGATCACACTAGGCTTCAAACAAATAAAATTTAGACAGCCACAACAGTTTAACAGCAGCAAAATTAATCCAGGGATCGCTCAAGATCTAAAACCAACTCACCACACTAACAGGTCTAACCACAGAGGCCCAGGAAGACTGGGTATAGGGAACACCCCCAGCAAGGTCCTGGAGTGGCCTAGACAGTCTCCAGATCTCAACCCCATAGAAAACCTTTGGAGGGAGTTGAAAGTCCGTGTTGCCCAGCGACAGCCCCAAAACATCACTGCTCTAGAGGAGATCTGCATGGAGTAATGGGCCAACATACCAGCAACATTGTGTGACAACCTTGTGAAGACTTACAGAAAATGTTTGACCTCTGTCACTGCCAACAAAGGATATATAACAAAGTATTGAGATGAACTTTTGATACTGATCAAATACTTATTTCCCACCATAATTTGCAAATAAATTCTTTCAAAAATCAGACAATGTGATTGTCTGGATTTGTTTCCACATTTTGTCTCTCATAGTTGAGGTATACCTATGATGACAATTACAGGCCTCTCTCATCTTTTTAAGTGGGAGAACTTGCACAATTGGTGGCTGACTAAATACTTTTTTGCCCCACTGTATATAGTATAGTAAAGTTGGTAGAGTATATTATCCAGTCATACTATTGATATTCACAATGTCAAATGACATAGAAGCATGATAATGACAAAGTAAATATATATATATATATATATATATATATATATATATACACACACATAGCTCCCAAAAAGTGAGTACATAATATTTTATATATACAGCCAGATACTCATGGCAGGATGTACTAAAAGTTAAATAGTTGACAAGTTCACCATTTGTTAGACATGTATATGTATAAAGATGCATAAGGCTATAGCTGAGAGACAGGTAAAGCAATTAGACATAGACAGCCCATAGAAAATAATCGCTGCCAGACTGCAACCCCCTGCCATATAAAAACCTCATTATAGCCCATATATATTACAACAAGTCAGTAAAAGTTATCTAAGCTGGGGAGCTTTGATAAGTATTTGAGCTTTGATATAGAAGCCCCCCTGGAAAGACAATCAAGCAAATAACTTACCAAGAGATTAGTTGGCATACAGCATGCCCTGAACGAGCAGTGTGAGGACGCACCAGATGGTCACAGAGAGTGAATGGCCATCATAAGTGCGGACACGCTCCTTAAGTAGCCCTACAGCCAGATCTCTACACGCTGCATTGCAGCAATGGAACGCCATGCTGGGGTGGCGTGCGTCCACCCAGTCCCCGAGAGCGCGTCCCGCCGACGCACGTATGGGCGGAGCCATGGCCAAGCGATAGAGTCCCTAAGGCTGCATTGCAGCCAGGGGAAAAGGGGATCACAGCCTGGTGTCAATGTCCAGGATGATACAGCTGCCACCCTATGCAGGAAGCAAACTGTCAAACCAGCCAATGGCTGGTGTCATAACTGATCACATGTGCAGTATCATGGTGGTTGAAGATTAAACAGAGGCCAAGATGGCAGCTTCTTTGGCTGAAAATGATAGGAGGGTTTACTTCCACATTAGGTGACCTCACCACTTAATATAATGTAAATCTCAACGCTGAGCATTGAAGCATTTCTCTTCAACTTGCAATTCTTACAGGGAGGTGAAGAGATCTATCTTTAGAAGAGCGAGTTGTAGCAGATAGAACAAAACACCTCCTGGTCTAGCGACCACTTGTTGCTGTAAAATGCTTTTGAAAGGCATGGGTCTGGATTTCTGGAAGGTTGGGATGCCTTAGCCCAGCTCATAAGCATCACCACCTTCTGTAATAGGGTCTGGCTGTAGGTTCCCTGACATATACAGTGCCTTGCAAAAGTATTCGGCCCCCTTGAACTTTTCAAACTTTTGCCACATTTCAGGCTTCAAACATAAAGATATAAAATTTAAATTTTTTGTGAAGAATCACCAACAAGTAGGACACAATTGTGAAGTGGAACGAAATCTATTGGATATTTTAAACTTTTTTAGCAAATAAAAAACTGAAAAGTGGTGCGTGCAAAATTATTCGGCCCCTTTACTTTCAGTGCAGAAAACTCACTCCAAAAGTTCAGCGAGGATCTCTGAATGATCCAATGTTGTCCTAAATGACTGATGGTGATAAATAGAATCCACCTGTGTGTAATCAAGTCTCTGTATAAATGCACCTGTTCTGTGATAGTCTCAGGGTTCTGTTGAAAGCGCAGAGAGCATCATGAAGACCAAGGAACACACCAGGCAGGTCCGTAATACTGTTGTGGAGAAGTTTAAAGCCGGATTTGGATACAAAAAGATTTCCCAAGCTTTAAACATCCCAAGGAGCACTGTGCAAGCGATCATTTTGAAATGGAAGGAGTATCAGACCACTGCAAATCTACCAAGACCTGGCTGTCCCTCTAAACTTTCAGCTCAGACAAGGAGAAAACTGATCAGAGATGCAGCCAAGAGGCCCATGATCACTCTGGATGAACTGCAGAGAACTACAGCTGAGGTGGGAGAGTCTGTCCATAGGACAACAATCAGTCGTACACTGCACAAATCTGGTCTTTATGGAAGAGTGGCAAGAAGAAAGCCATTTCTCAAAGATATCCATAAAAAGTCTCGTCTAAAGTTTGCCACAAGCCACCTGGGAGACAAACCAAACATGTGGAAGAAGGTGCTCTGGTCCGATGAAACCAAAATCGAACTTTTTGGCCACAATGCAAAACTATATGTTTGGCGTAAAAGCAACACAGCTCATCACACTCAACACACCATCCCCACTGTCAAACATGGTGGTGGCAGCATCCTGGTTTGGGCCTGCTTTTCTTCAGCAGGGACAGGGAAGATGGTTAAAATTGAGGGGAAGATGGATGCAGCCAAATACAGGACCATTCTGGATGAAAACCTGTTGGAGTCTGCAAAAGACCTGAAACTGGGACGGAGATTTAGCTTCCAACAAGACAATGATCCCAAACATACAGCAAAATCTACAAAGGAATGGTTCACAAATAAACGTATCCAGGTGTTAGAATGGCCAAGTCAAAGTCCAGACCTGAATCCAATCGAGAATCTGTGGAAAGAGCTGAAAACTGCTGTTCACAAACGCTCTCCATCCAACCTCACTGAGCTCGAGCTGTTTTGCAAGGAAGAATGGGCAAGAATTTCAGTCTCTCAATGTGCAAAACTGATAGAGACATACCCCAAGCGACTTGCAGCTGTAATCGCAGCAAAAGGTGGCTCTACAAAGTATTAACGCAAGGGGGCCGAATAATTTTGCACGCCCCACTTTTCATTTTTTTATTAGTTAAAAAAGTTTCAATAATCCAATAGATTTCGTTCCACTTCACAATTGTGTCCCACTTGTTGGTGATTCTTCACAAAAAATAAAAATTTTATATCTTTATGTTTGAAGCCTGAAATGTGGCAAAAGGTTGAAAAGTTCAAGGGGGCCGAATACTTTCGCAAGGCACTGTACAAGACCACCACTCAGTTGTCTATCTGGAGATGAATGGCCTACCATGGACCAGCCAGATAAAAGATCCTAGAGGTTTGTACAGAACTCATAGTTCCAGTATGTTGGACACATCCACTACTGTCTGGAAATTCAATGTCTGCAGAATCTCGTGGCCATGACACTAGGCTCCCGAGCCCTTGCTCTATATTAATTATGGTCCAGGTTACAGGTCCTAATCAATGACTCCAATTCTCAGTTCAGGTCCACTACCACAGGATGCTTCATCCAGCTTAAATATTATACAGGATCTATATAGAGCCAACAGTTTCTGAAGCATTTTATAAAATAAGAGAAGACAGTACACTTACAATACAATCCTGCTCAAACTTACAGTCTGAGGCTCCATTCACAACAAAGCGTTTTCTCATGCTTTTTGCAGAAATGCAAGACATTTTTTTAACATGGGTTCCTATGGAACATGTTCACATCAATGTATTTTTCTGCCTCTTTTGTAAAGGGTCAGGGACTCTTTTTAAATGCAAAATGGTGCATTTTTTGTTTCAATAGATTTCAATGGAGAAGCTGCAGAAAAACATGTAGTGATTTGCGTTTTTAAATCTGCCCAACAAACCCCCCCCCCCTCCCAAAAAAAAAAAAACCATAAAAAGCGCAAATCGTGGCAAAAAACCTGCAAAAGGCACTGCAGAAAAAATCAAGAGCTACATGCATAGATGTGAATCAAGCCTAATAGGGAGGGACATGAGGTAAAAAAAAAAAATGCTAACTGCGAGGGAGAAAGCTAAAGTTCAGATTTTAGGTGCATATGTGAATAATCTGGACCAATGACGGTTTGTTCCACTAGGCTAGGAAGCCCAACTGAAAGGCACATAGAGGCCATTGGGCCAAATGTACCATCAGGATACAAAAAGACACAAAAAAACTTCAGGCAGAGGGATGCCCATACACTGTTCTTTGTAACAATGACAAAACCCTGGTTTGTATTTTCTGTATCTTCTCCTGGGGAGAAGCACTGATGCATCCCTGGTATAAAGAGTGCTCCTAAAAAAATAGACACCATGTGGGTGTTAGGTGCCTCTTCTATAAATTTTTCAGCCATTTGGAGGGTGGAAATAACTGTATACCTACAGTATATGCTATTAGAGATTCCTCGAATTTCACCTGCAGGAGAATGTCATTCAAGTAATGTTGCACTCATAGCGCCTGCTTGCGCAGAATTAAAATATAACTAAAGGCAAAACACTTTTTTTTTTTTTTTAGTTTTGCATATAGTGGAAATGGATTAGAACATCTGTCAGTTTTTCTGTGTCACCGTTAAGGAGATTCATCCTCTCTATCTGTCCTGTTTACCATTATCGATGAAAGTGAAAGTAAAAGAAAGTCCCAAAATGTGGGTTGCCCCCAGAAAAGTAATAGAGGAAAAATCTTCCAGTGGGGACACTAGTTCCGGTGACCTGGGGGCCCCCTCAATTTGCAGAGATTTCTTCTCACTTCCTGTTTGGCTATGGGACAGGAAGTGGAGAGAAATCTCTGCAATGGGACACAGATGGTGAAAAAAAAAAAACAAAAAACCTATAACCCTCCCTTGCTAAAATTAAAAAAAAATGTTTGCCTATAGTTCTAATTTACGATAGAAATGAGCACATCCTGGGGAATATGGATGGCCCAAACAAGAGACTGGTGGATTGCAGATGAGGGCCCTTCAGTGCAAACTGCAGATATTTCTGAATGGCAGGGAGTTGGGAATATACAAGCAAGTACCTTCAGGTTGATTGAAAATAGCCAGCCCCCTGGTTGGATCACCAAAATTATAGGCTGTAAAGACTCGGTCTTGAACTTCTTCAGGAATATAGTGCGATTCAGGTTCTTGAAATCAGCAGACACTAAAACCTATCGGTAACGGTATTTCTACGAACCTTCCATGATGGCACACCTCCCTACAGGAAACACAATCAATTGACAGCTTGTCCTCACCCTTCCCCTTGCTCCTCAGTTTGTAATAAAGTACTCCTGCAACCGGTTCACAAGGGCAATCATTCCTCCTAGGTACTCACTACCTAGTGTTCAACAATTTTCCCTCCTCCAATGGGCGGGAAGTAGGCCTGCCATCCTGGAAGGTTCGTAGAAATACAGTTACCGGTAAGTCTAACATAGGTTTTCCCCTATCACCTTTCAGGGCGGCACACCTGAGAGGATAATAAAGCAACCACAGGGCTACCTTAGGGTGGGACCCCTGCCTGCAAGGCCTTTCTGCCAAATGCCAGGTTTTGATTGGAGTTTTACCTCCACTCCATAGTGCATGATGAAGGTATTCTAGCTGGATTATGTAACCGATCTGCAGGTCTGCTCCACTGATGTCCCTGACTTCTCTTCGGATGAAGGATCTAGGTGGAATGGGCTCTTAAAGTTGGAATCTGTAAATTTTGTAAGTTAGAAGGATTGACAGTCTCAACCTTCTAGCAATCGTTGTCTACCATGCCTGTAGCTGCTGCTTAGGACCACTAAAAAGACTAATCAGAGATTTGTTCTGTGAAACAAGGAACTACATTGGTCAACAAAGAGGATCTGGTTTTAAACCACTAGTCTGTTCAGGAGAATGATTTAGAAAAGGCTCCCTGACAGACAATCCTTGCGGGTCCCCTTTTATTTATTTGCCATAGTCACGGTCAAATGGAAAAACCCACTTAAGGATAATAGATTAAAGTGGTTGTAAACCCTTACAGACCACTTTGTGCTATAGGCATACCTCCCAACTTTTTGACATGAGAATGAGGGACACCCATCAGGAAAAGTATGCAGGCGTAGGACACACCCCTTGCCACACCCCCTTAAAAGGAGAATTGTACAAAAAAACAAGTATTGGTTAAACCTACAAGTGCTTTTTTTACCACTAATATTCCTTTATGGAATTTTGGAATTTATAAATGCAGTAATTTAGAAATTGGATGAAAGGTTTAGCACTGGGAAACACTTTTTGATAGATAAAAAGTGCATTTTATATACATCTATATAGATCAGACCAAAATGAGGGACAAATGAGAAGGAATGAGTGACAGAGGGATATTGCTCCAAATCAGGGACAGTCCCTCGAAATCAGGGGCAGTTGGGAGCTATGCTACAGGTAAGCCTATAGTAAGGCTTACCTGTAGCTACCCAGGATATCGCCTAAACCTGCACGGTTTAGGTGATATCCCCTGTATTTGCATGTGCCAACGTCATCGGCACATGCGCACCGACACAAACTGAAGCAATGGCACATATGTGCTGTTGCTTCAGTGAGTGTGTCGTTACTGCGCGCCTGCGCGAGTGACGCCATCGCGGCTCTGGCCAATCACAGCGCCCGAGCCGTGATACTCGGAAGTAACCCCCGGGAGTGATGTCGGCAGCCGGAGCGGTGTACGGGCACCGCAATGAGGTCTTCGATCTCAGGTGATTATTACATAATGAGCTACTATGCTATGCCTACCAGAGACTGGCAATCAGGCTCACCTGCACGAGGAGGGAGATAGGAGGAGACAGAGAGGCAGAGACAGGGTAACCCGGTAGAGAGAGCTGGAGGGTCCAGCTCTAGCAGGTTAGTTCAGCCCTCCCCGGCCTCCCCTATGCCTGCCTCACAGGGGAACCATCCCCGGTCATCTGGTAAAGAAAATAACAAAACATGCTGCTGTGTTCGGGAGAAACACAATCAATACTGAGGAGCAAGGGGAAGGATGGGGACTTATAACAAGCTGTCAATTGATTGCGTTTCCTGTAGGGACGAGCCCCTCATCTGTCAGGTGTGCCATCCTGGAAGGTGAAAGAAGAGTCTGTATTTTACCAATAAAATCAGAGAATAAATCTTTCTGAACCTGCTACTAGACATACTGCTTTCTGCTGTAGTAACGTCTGAATGCTTTGGTATAGAATAGTCACTTTCACTCTGACATTGGAATGGAGGTTGGGAAAAAAATATCCTGGGAGTCTGTTTATAGGTACAAAAATTGGATTTTTGTACTCACCGTAAAATCCATTTCTCTGAGTTCATTGACAGGTACAGCGCCTCCTTAATCTTGTCCATTGGGCTAGATCGCCTCCACAGGAGGACTAGGCAGAACAAAAAACACCTGGCTATGCCCATGGTCAGTATATAACCCCCTCCCTGCTCTAAGTATTCGGTTTAGTAGCAAGCAGTAATAGAAGTATCAAAAAATCCATAGAGGGGTGGTTGCTGTGTCCGTCGATGAACTCAGAGAAATAGATTTTACGGTGAGTACAAAAATCAAATTTTCTTTCGTTCATGGATGGGCACAGCACCTCCTTAATCTTGACCATTAGGATGTCCAAAAGCAGTTCCGAAGAAACATGAGGGGTGGGCAAAATAACCCAAGGCTAACCACAAGAGCCCTAACCAGGACACAGGAGTCTCAACCGGGTCCCAGGAGCCCCATTTAAAAAAAAATTGAAGAAGAAAAAAAAATAATAAACACCCCTCAAGAGGGAACCCCCTTCTTTAAACAGCAGCCTACAAAACCTTGCAGCCAAAAAAAACATCTGCAGATGCCAAAATATCTACTTTATAGAATTTAGTGAAGGTATGCACTGATGACCAAGTGGCTGCCTTGCAAAGCTGTGATATTGACGCTTGATAACGGAAGGCCCAAGAAGTAATAAGCGCCTGAGTAGAATGCGCCATGACAGGGAAAGAAGGAACCCGACCCTTAATAGCATAGGCACAGTCTGTCTGATCCATCTGGAGATGGTAGCCGAAGAAGCAGCCAGCCCTTTGCTTGGTCCCTGTGTAACCAAAAAAAGAGGAGTCTGACCTCCGGAAGGACTCAGTGGCTGCCAGATACACCCGAATCGCATGAACCACATCCAAGGTATGCAAAGCAAATTCCTTGGGATGAGCCGGCTTGGGACACAAGGATGGCAATACAATGTCCTCATTCAAATGGAAGTCAGAGACCACTTTAGGTAGGAACGATGGACCGGGACGAAGAACCACCTTATCCCTATAGAGTACTAAATAGGGACTACGACAGGATAATGCCGCCAACTCTGAAACCCTGCGGGCCGAGGTAATAGCCACCAAGAATGCCACCTTCTGCAACAATGTAGGTAAGGGAATCTACCGAATATTCTCGAATGGAGGTTTCTGGAGAACAGATAGTACCAAGTCTAAATCCCATTGCGGCAAAAGAGACCGTACAGGTGGAGCCACATGCCAGACTCCTTAAATGAAGGTACGAACTAAAGAGTGAGTGGCTGGGGGGGGGGGGGGGTCGCTGAAAGAAGATGGCTAAGGCAGACACCTGGCCCTTGATGGTACTCAAGGCCAACCTCTGCTCAACGTCCCATTGTAGGAAGGCCAAGATCCGACCTATAGAAAAAGAGCGAGGATGAGCACCAATCGACTCACACCAAGAAATGTACGCTTTCCACATAGGATAGTATATCTTACTAGAAGTGGACTTCCTCACCTTCACTATAGTAGGGATCTCTGATGCCGAAAAACCTCTATCACTCAGTACATGACTTTCAATGGCCAGACCATTAAAACCTACAAATATGATGCAGGATGGTAAATCCTCTCTGAGAGGTAGCTCTCAAGGTACGATTACGGCCACCAGAATGACCAGAAGACTTCTGCCCCTGGTCATTCGCAGGTACAGCAGAAGAGGAAGTTGTTGGTCCTGTATTGGCACTAGGCCAACCACGGCGTTCCCTAGAGGAACCCAAGAGATTGTCACGAGTCTCGGTAACTTCCTGTTGAACTAAACCTGCTGAATAAGCAGCAGTTAGAGTAGAAAAAAAAAAAAAAAAAAAAAAGACTACCCTGGTCAGTATTAAATTCAGAGTCCGACCCAGGTAATTCAATTTCCTGGACGGGGATAGAGGAGACTTTGGATAGTTCGGACGTCACCCAAACCTTTACAGGAATTATACCCGCACAGAGTGAGACAGGGCCCCCCGAAGTGGACGAACTCTTTCCCCCTTCTTTGGTACCCCCAAAGGGTTCAATTCGTGGGCCCCCTATGACGCTCACGAAGGAGGTCCATGAATCTAGAAATCAGCAAAGATGTCCCCCCACCCCAGCAATGGGTGAGGGCAGACCTTCATTCTGAAGGAGTCTTGTCAGTGGATCCGGAGAAGCCTGCTCTAGGCTTACCAGACCAAGATTGTTTGGAACTTCCCAGGGAAGACTTAAGAGATCTGTTTACTTCATCTGCACTCATCTAATCACCACCGCTGAAACAGAAAGCTTGGACAGCACAGGAGCTGCATAGAAGGCTGCATCACAAATATACTGCAGCCCATGGACCAACTGGTCTGCTAAATCAACGTAAGCAGCGGGAACCTGCTCACTACCCAGACCCTGGCGCAAAAGCTTGGCCCATTCAGTTAGGGTCTGCGACACCAGGGCCGAGGCCAAGACTGGACGCAATGCCGAACCGGCCATAGTAAACATGCTGCGTGCCACAGCCTCCACTTTCCTCTCAGCCGGGTCCTTAAAAGACGGGGATTCTTCTACTGGGATCATGGTTGCTTTATTCAACCTGGAAACAGAAGGGTCCACCACTGGTGGGGTAATCAACTTTTTTAAAAGTGATTCTTCAAAGGGGTAGCGTACTGAGAAACGTTTGGGGACCACCAAGGGTGACTTAGGTTTACCTATAACAAATGGGAACAACCAATCAAAATAAGGCAGATAAAGGAAAAACCTTTGATGTGCGAGGTGACTTATGCGTACCAAAAGTACACAGCCACATCCGTGGCCCTGTCAGGCGCATCCTCCATCTTTAGAGTCTCCCGCACCGCAGTAATAAATGTGTCCACCAGTGCTTTTTCACTCGCTGCTGAGACCGCAGAGGACTCATCCTCACTATCGGACAGGTCAGGGGGAGAAATATTAAACCCTCCCTGGCGGCATAAAGGCTCAGAATCAGATGAGACAGACTGAGCAGGGTAAGGCGGGGGACGCTTCCTCCAGGGTCTTTGCCCACACGCTACTTCTACCGGGATACCAATGACTCTAGGACCGCCGTCAGCGCAACTATGGGAAGCTGGGGTTCCGAGGGACCTGTCACCTCCATGAGGGAATCAGTGGGTGAGATGTGACCCTGAGGCTCCATAGGAAAGAAGACCATGTAGTACAAAAGGAATTTTTGGCACCACCAAGGGACACCTCAATGGCCAGGGTACCTATCAGCAGAGAGGGAGATACACAAGGACCCCCCAAAGACTCACCCTCCCAGCCGGAAGAGCGTCGCAATTCGGACCCAGCAAACACCAATGGTCGGCATCTATTTCATCCATCCCGGGCAGGAAGAGGAGAAGAGAGGAGCCCTGTCATCTCCACGAGGCTCCAGCCGTCTCACTAGACCAAAGAAAAATGGCGATTGTGATGTAATCGGCTACACAAACATGGCCGCCAGCCGGAGTCCAGCCAAACCAAGGGAAAATGGCCGCTGTAATATCATTGGACCTCCCAAACATGGCCGCTGGCCACTTGACATGCTGAAGCATGCTGCCAGGATCCTCTGTGCCCTCAACATCGCTCCACCCTCTGCAAGGGGGCCCCCCCTCCAAAAAAGATACTGTACTCCACCAGGCAGGGTGAACGCTTAAGGGGACTTCGTTGTGCACTCAGCACCACTGTGCGCTCTGCACTGGGATCCCCAAACTGCCCAATACCTCACACTGCACACACAATAGGGCATGCACCTAGGGGTCTCCGCTGCACCCTCTGCACTGGAACCCCCCCATACAGCCAGGGCAGGACACACACCACCCAGAAGGGGAATGGGGGGGGGGGAGACCCCCAGGGGTCTCTGTTGCCTGCCCTGAGACTCCCACCATTCTGTGGGGGGGGGAGCCCAGCTTAACCAAGGGACTTTAGAACGGGAGGGATCCTGCAGGCAGGTCCGTCCATCTCTGGAGGATACCCGCGTCCACCCCAAACCGCACAAAGGGGGGACTGTACTTACCGATCCATGGTGTGGGTGACCCTCCAGACAGAACTCCTCGCCACCGAAGTGGGGGGCTTTCGGCCAAGGGACTGCTGCGATTCGGACCAGAGCCAGGTCGTATGTGACCTTGCGAGACGTTTAACTTGCGGGCCAGCCTCCGTCCATTGAGGCTATGTCGCGGCCGACCTAGCGCGTAGCTGCGGTCTGCACACGCTCGCTGGCTGGACTGGGGAGACCACTGAATCTAGATTATCCAGCCCGGCAGTAAATTGCAGATCTTCCAGGAGAAAATGCATGTAAGAAAGAGACAAAAAGTAAAATTTGCTAGGACCACAAGATCCCAGCAAGGAGCTAGGTCCTTACTCCTGACTAGACAGAAATAAACTGAATACCTAGAGCAGGGAGGGAGTTATATACTGGCCCAGGACAGCCCATGGGCGTAGCCAGGTGTTTTTTGTTCCTCCTAGTCCTACTCCTGCGGAGGCAATATAACCCAATGGTCAAAAATAAGGAGGCGCTTTGTCTGTCGATGAACGAAAGAGAAAATGGCCTATTGTGCTGTGGAGCTTGCCCAAGGATCCTAACATTTTATTGCCCACACTCACAAGAAGTGTTTTGGCCTCTCTCCCACTAAGCAAGCATTGGTGACCTAGGAGTCAAAAAGGCTTGGGTTTCCCCTGAAGGGCTTGCTTAGATTATGACGAATATGATCTCACAGCCGGATCGAATTTGGCCAGTTTAGCAGGGACCAAATTTTAATTAATATATGGGCAGGGTGTTTGTACACAAGTCGATCAATTTACTTGTGTACAACCAGCCTGTTGGGTTTTTCCCAAAGGATCAGTGCTGCAAGCTATACCTGGCATTAAAGGAAGTGCTGCAGCAAACTAACTCACAAGGCATAGCAAGTCAATGAGTTTTTGGATCCCTCTTCTGGTTCTTCGTAAGAAAGCGCTTTCTTGATCTTGGTAATAAATGACTCCAAGGACAAATTTGAAGCCTGAATATAACACATTGGCCTCCATCTCCTCCTGTTCCTTATCATCAGAAAGCTATCCTTCCTTTGGAATTGGCTCTTACCTCTAGGGAAGGGGGGAGGTTGGTTGGGACAGAAGGAATGAGGCTTGGGTCAGGCCACAAGGTGTTTTGGTTATATAAAAAGTCCACATTTGAAGGACCTGGGCATTAAGAGAATTCCGCTACAAACGTCCTCATGACCTGGTGTAGGACAGAGACCTTTGCCTTTCTTTTGGCACTCTTGTCCCTGGCTATCTCTATCAGTCATGACACACATGCTTGTCCAGTAAGGCCAATTTACCACAAGCTCAGCAACAATTTTTCCGAAGATATAAACAGCGGGTAGGAACTCGGACTGTCAGTAGCTATTCTCTCTAAGAGAATCTTCTCATAACTTTGGGATCTCCGTGATCCAAGCAGGACCTTTCATGCCTTTGATTAGATCTCTGGCTTCATTTCCGTGGTAAGCTCCCAGCGGTTAGGTGCTGGGCTAAACACAGAGAGCTTGGCAAGCACCTGAATGCACTCTTTTGGCTTCAAGCTACTTACCTGGGAGGTGACCCCTTATCTATGCCAACATTGTGGATCTTTTTCGTGCGGCGATTGCATGATCCAGGCATCTGGAAAGAACACTCCTACAACATGCAGTGATAGGTCTCACTTCACTTGTTGGATTTTCCATTACATAGGATTTAATTCTTATTAAAGGACAAAATTATCCTAATTTTATATCTGGTTAATAAAAAAAGAAAAATAGTACATTTGTTTACCAATGTTGGTATTCTAGTGAGCCTCTGGTTCTCAAGAGTCTTCTCAGTCATGGCAGTGATAGGAGTGAGACTCCTATAGTGAAGGTGGTTGGGGATCTGAGCTGAAAATTTGTACAAGGAGTCTTCACTGACTGTCCTGAGATGGCACCCCTCTCATTCTGCAAATGCTAGCTGCCATGCTGACTATCTTGGCTTCAAGGATTTCAGTCATTGGGGCTGGTTAACTAAAAGCAAATAGATTGCTCACCTTGCAAGTGAAGTTGCATGCTGCAAGGGAAGTTTCCCCAGAAAATAAGGCAGGCATACATGGGTCGATATTTGGCCAGTTCAGCAGGGACCAGTCAAATTTTGATCCATGTATGAGCAGGGTGGTTGTACAGAAGTCAATCTACCAATTGACTTCTGTACAACCGCCTTGTTGGATTTTTGCCCAATCAGCGTACGGGTTCAAGCCGGCAGTGTTGATCAGTGTATTATGACAGGGAAGCCTACCTGCTGTCAGAATACAATAGCTTAGCAGGAAAAATTCCCCCATCCACCTTGAATGTGTGGATGGGGGAATCGAGTAATTTTTTTTTTTTTTTTTATTCATTCAACCCCTTGATGAAAAAAAACAAAAAAAAACAAAACTCATCTATGGCCAGCCTTAGTGGATTTGGTGAAGCTTCACTTTGCAAAGCATACCCAATCACGTGCAAGGAAAAAAAACAGCAAACATTTTTGCTTGCACATGATTGGAGCTCCACCTCATTCACCAAGCTCTGGGGTTAATTCCCTTGTAAAGTGCAACTGTACTTCTAAAGTGAACAGTCTATTTGCTTTTAGTAAATCAACCCCAATATTAGAAATATATTAGAAAGCTGTTGCTTTTCCCTGTACAGACAGAGAATTAGCTCACTTTAACTCCCCAAGATATGACAAGTCACTTGATTAATTACAACCTGTGCAATACTTTATTTCAGTATTGTTAATCTGCTGAGAGTCCGATAGCTTGAGTCTAAATTTCATACAGTACAAAAGGGTCCATATACTGATTAGTTCTGTCCATTGGCAAAACATTAAAAGGACCAGTCCACCCAATACATGTGTTTTAGTCAGGATGGATTCCATGCTTAACGGAAACCTTATTTAAGAGAAATAGGTAAGCTGCCATTGCTAACCCTTTTCCAAGAATGCTAGTTGCCTGCCTGTTATAGTCACTACTAACGTCACTACCCCAATAACAAGCATGCACATTAGGAATGGCAAGGTGAAAACAGAATGCCTAATATGCATATTTATTGCAGGTCTGTAACTCAAGGGATTGAAGGCACTATATCGGCATGACAGGCAAGCAACTAGCACTTTCAGAAAGGACTGCCACAGCCCCCGTGTTTCTCTGTATAGGTCTCCCATCAGCTTCTTATATATTTTGTGGTCTCCAGGGTTCTCCAATCTTTCCACCTTTGAACACAACACGTAGATCTCACTTTCTAAGCTGGAGTTTCCTATGTTCTATATTGAGGCATGCAAAGTTGGAGGTTTCCTGATACATAAGGAAAAAAAAGTCTACATAGAGGAATGACACAGGCAAAGACCTGGAGGGAACATCTCCCAGACACGGTTCCCAAGATATATATAAATAGCCAAGTGTGGTAATTCACCACTATCTGCTTATAAATGGAACATCAGTTTTGGGTAGCCTAACCCTTTAAAGACAACCAGTCATGACAGGGGTTATACAAGGACCTGAACATTCAGTCTTAAATTGTGTCTTATGTTTACAAAAAAATACAATTTAGATTCTTTCCCCCCCCATGCTTAGTGAAAATTGGTCTAACACTTCATATTGACTTGTCAGGGGTCACTTGAAACCTGGGAGTAGATGCCCTGATAACTGTCTGGCCTCAAACCAGCTCCTAAGCATGTAAAGGGTAAACCATCTACAGTGCTCAGTTAGCTTAGGCTAGGTTCACACTTGTGCAGGTGGTTGCCGCTGGTCGCTGCACAAGCAACCAACCGCAAACAAAAATGTTCTGCAATTTAGAACATGCATGGGGGTGGCATTAGTTCCTAATGGCAATCCTCTGCACTGGAAACTGCAGCGCAAGTTCCCCCCACACTCGTGGTTTGTGTGCAGGCTGCATTTGCAGAAAAGGTGCAGGGCCTTTTCCCTGCATTTTTAGGAGGCACAAATGAATAGGCTGCTGTGCCCATGCAAAATTTGGCTCGCAGAGCCGCACTGACAAAGAAATGACAAAACTGACAAAGAAATGATCAGTCTATAATTTTAATGGTAGATTTTAACAGTGAGAGACAGAATCACAACAAAAATTTCCACAAAAACGCATTTCAAAAAAGTTATAAATTGATTTGCATTTTAATGCGTTAAATAAGTATTAAATCCCCTATCAAGATTTCTGGCTCCCAGGTGTCTTCTATACAAGTAATGAGCTGAGATTAGAAGCACTCTATTAAACGGAGTGCTCCTAATCTCAGCTTGTTACCCGTATAAAAGACACCTGTCCACAGAAGCAATCAGATTCCAAGCTCTCCACCTGGCCAAGACCAAAGAGCTGTCCAAGGATACCAGGGACAAGATTGTAGACCTAAACAAAGCCGGAATGAGCTACAAGACCATCGTCAAGCAGCTTGGAGAGAGGGTGACAACAGTTGGTGCGATTATTAGCAAATGGAACAAACACAAAACTGTCAATCTCCCTTGGTCTGGGGCTCAATGCAAGATCTCACCACGTGGAGTTTCAATGATCATGAGAACGATGAGGAATCAGCCCAGAACTAACACGGGAGAATCTTGTCAATGATCTCAAGGCAGCTGGGACCATAATCACCAAGAAAACAATTGGTAAGACACTAAGCCGTGAAGGACTGAAATCCTGCAGTGCCCCAAGGTCCCCCTGCTCAAGAAAGCACATGTACAGGCCAACTGAACTTTGCTAGTAAACAGCTGAATGATTCAGAGAACTGGGTGAAAGTGTTGTAGTCTGATGAGACCAAAATCGAGCTCTTTGGCATCAACTCAAGTCGCCGTGTTTGGAGGAGGAGGAGGAATTCTGCCTATGACCCTAAGAACACCATCCCCACCATCAAACATGGAGGTGGAAACATTATGCCTTGGGGGTGTTTTTCTGATAAGGGGACAGGACAACTTCACCACATCAAAGGGACGATGGATGGGGCCCATGTAGCGTCAAATCTTGGGTGAAAACCTCCTTCCCTCAGCCAAGGCATTGAAAATGGCTCATGGATGGGTATTCCAGCATAACAATGACCCAAAACACACGGCCAGGGCAACATAAGAGTGGCCAAACGTCAGCCTCGAAGCCGTAATGACTTGGCGAGGATCTGCATAAAGGAGTGGGACAAAATCTCTCCTGAGATGTGTGTAAACCTGGTGGCCAACTACAAGAAACATCTGACCTGTGATTGCCAACAAGGGTTTTGCCACCAAGTACTAAGTCATGTTTTGCAAAGGGGTCAAATACTTATTTCACTCATTAAAATGTAAATCAATTTATAACTTTTTTGAAATGTGTTTTTCTGGAAATTTTAGTTGTTATACTGTCTATCACTGTCAAAATAAAGCTACCATTAAAATTATAGACTGTTCATTTCTTTGTCAGTGGGCAAAGTACAAAATCAGCAGGGGATCAAATACTTTTTTCCCTCACTGTAACATGTTTGTTATTTTAATAAAAAATCAACTCTAACTTTACAATCACTTTAAAAGGTATTCAGCTGGTATTGTTCCTTATTTAGTGCCTCCAGTAGGCAAATTTCTGGATCAAGAGCAATATTTACCTGCAACACATTGTTCATTCCATATTCAACCTCCCTTCAATACCAGGATTAGTTCAGGGCATTTCCCCAACGCATGAAGTAGATTTCCTGGCCCTCTTCTATATTTAGGGCAGTTTGGGGTTTTTTTTTGCTACACTGAAACAATTTTGCTAGCATACAGTAAATTCCGAGAAGGATAAAGCTCTAGTGAGTTTTTGAGGGGAATGAGAGTGATACAATAAGGATTAATGTTGATGCTGTATTCCATGGTTACTCATCTTTCTCCCGGCCAGCGCTACTCAGCAGACTAATTTGGATTTGATAAGACACAAAAGAAAGATATATGTGGGAAATCAGAAAATGTTTTAGTGAAATTAATTGAAGACAATGGGGAAGGTGAAATTAAAGGGCAAGGAAGCTTTCAAATAATATTTCCCATAATTTGCCACCCCTCACTGAGCTTATTCGCACTGGGGTGCAGGCTGCGTTAGGGGTAAAGCGCTGTTCATTTTAGCGACACTTTATCGGCGCTGTGCGGGCGGGAGAGGGGCGCTTTTAACCCCAAAGTAGGGGTTAAAAACGCTCAAAAAGCGCAGTTGCCGAAGCGCTTTGCAGGCACTTCGGCAGCGCTGCCCGTTGATTTCAATGGCGGGGCGGTTTTATACACCGCTCCCGCACCGCCCCAAAGACGCTGCTTGCAGGAATTTTTTTTCGTCCTGCAAGCGCACCACCCCAGTGTGAAAGCACTCAGGCTTTCACACTGGGGAGACAGGGGAGGCAGTTTACAGGTGCTATTTTTAGTGCTAAAACGCCTGTAAAGCGTCTTCAGTGTGAAAAGGGTCTAAACTATCCTCCCTCCACAGCTGCATACTTACCTACAGTAGTTCAGGTGCCCTGTCCAGCTGTGCATCTACTTCTGGCTGGCTGGTTCTCTTCTTATGCATGCACAGTAGAACTCAAGACTTCTATGGGGCTTTTTCCAATCCTTAGGGGAGACGCCCAGGTAGAGGACATAGCATAGAAAGACTAGGAAGGGGGCAAATACACATCTTTCATAAGCAAGCCCGTAGAGCTATAATTTAAGTAGAATACTGATATATGTGCATATACTCAGGCATGACTGGTTCTCTTTAATTTACTCTATAAGCAGAAGATAGTTCTGGATAGATTTAGGAACAGGCAGCTTAGTCACTACATTTGAGAGGAGGCGTTCTCCAAGACTACTCCTAACCACTCTCCTCGCCAGAGCTTTCAAAGAGCCAGGTTCTGAACACAGCTTGAGAAGGCGTTGGCACAGTTCAGCATGTCGTGCGGCCTCAGGGGGCACACCTCCTTCCCTTCTCATCCGCAGATTCCCACAAGCTCTGTGCAACAGTTCCAGACATTGCTCCTCCCTCTCACCTCCTAAGCCTCTGCCCATTAGAGCTGCAAGCCTCCCGGCAGGGTACATCCCTTTGAGGTTGGTGGTATCAGGCAGTGCTCCATAGTCTAAGAGCAACCGAACGCTCTCCAGATTGCCTTTCATGACGGCCCAGCTCAGAGGTGTGTCCTGATTATAGTCTAAGGCGTTCACCTTGGCCCCGCCCTCCAAAAGCACCAGCACACAGCTGTCCATGTTTTTGAAGGCTGCCCAGTGTAAGGGTGTGTCCTGATTGCCGTCCAGTGCATTGGGGTTGGCGCCATACTCCAGCAGGATCTCCACACACGTTTCATCCTTCTCTGCTGCATAGTGGAGAGCAGTGCGCTGGTAACCATCTTTGGCATTTACCTATAAGAAAGGACAACTCAGATGACAATGCACACTCTACTACCAAAAAAAAAAAAAAAATGGCCGGGCAGCCAAAATTCTACCCCTCTTCTACGTTACACCTACTCCCCCACCCCATCCTCTCTTTCCCTAAGCGGCTTCCTTTTTCTCGCTTTTCTCCTTTCTGTTGCGGTCTCTAAATGCCTATTATGAGATATCAACCAGCCATTCAGCTGGTGGTTTTCTGGTTAGTTACTTTTTTGCGCCTTAGTGGGCATGTGGTAATTTCTGCTTGGGATTTTTTCCCCTTAATTGGAGAATGCCTGCAATTTATACTCTATTTTTCTCCATTATATGCAATGTTAGTTTTATTGTTTTTCTAGGTCTTGGCCTAAGTTTGCAACTACATGCTACTATGGTTGTTCTTGTGTCTCCGATTGTAACACATTCCACCTGTGTTGTGGGCGATCACCTGTTTCTGTAAATGATCAACACCATTGGAAATCTTCAATAAAAAATTTAAAACAGAAAGACTATCAAACATAGAATTATGAACTGCTAACTGGGATTCAGGACCGGAGTTTGGCTACACAAAGCTAACTTTAGTGATGTGTACTCCCTTGATCTGTAGTGTGCGGCTAACAAACTGAAAACTGAAGCAACAAGGCATAAGATGCTATGACAGCCATATGTAACTAATAGAAGATCATTGGTATAACCCTTTTAACTGAGAAAATGATTGGTTGCACTGACATTGGCTCCGTTCTCCAAAAGCAGCTCTACGCAGTCCGCGTCACACACCATACAGGCGCTATGCAGTGGCAACAGCGTGTCATGAGGAATGTTCACATCTGCTCCCTGCGGAAAGAGAAAGACAGGATACCACCACTTAACACCCCGAGAGTCAGTTCTTATGAAAATACCACTGGCTGCAGTAACCATACAGGTCTTGCTGGTCATTAAACTTCTCCACTTACAATTTTTGTTTACGTCAATTAATTAAACTTGGTAAATTTGAATATAAATTTTTATTCACTCCTACCACTCCAATTGTAAGAGGAGTGTGCCAACTCTGATATGTAACAGACAGTATAGTCCCCACCAGCATTTACTCTAAAGCAGGGGTCTCCAATCTTTGTAAACAAAGGGCCAGTTTACTGTACTTCAGACTTTAGGGGGCTGGACAATGGCCAGTAGGAGGAAGCAATTGGTATTAGGAATTATTAGTGCCCCCCATTCTTGGCGTCAGCGGGAGGAACAGCGCCCCATCCTTGGCGTCAGCGGGAGGAACAGCGCCCCATCCTTGGCGTCAGCGGGAGGAACAGCGCCCCATCCTTGGCGTCAGCGGGAGGAACAGCGCCCCATCCTTGGCGTCAGCGGGAGGAACAGCGCCCCATCCTTGGCGTCAGCGGGAGGAACAGCGCCCCATCCTTGGCGTCAGCGGGAGGAACAGCGCCCCATCCTTGGCGTCAGCGGGAGGAACAGCGCCCCATCCTTGGCGTCAGCGGGAGGAACAGCGCCCCATCCTTGGCGTCAGCGGGAGGAACAGCGCCCCATCCTTGGCGTCAGTGGGAGGAACAGCGCCCCATCCTTGGTGTCAGTGGGAGGAACAGCGCCCCATCCTTGGCGTCAGTGGGAGGAACAGCGCCCCATTCTTGGCATCAGTGGGAGGAACAGCGCCCCATTCTTTTCGTCAGTGGGAGGAACAGCGCCCCATTCTTGGCGTCAGTGCATAAATAATTGCCTTAATGTTTTTGTCAGTGGGAGTATGGTGTCCCATTGTTGGTGTCAGTAGGAAGAATAGTGCCCCACTGGTGGTGTCAGTGCAGAAACGATTGCCCCATTGTTTTTGTCAGTGGGAGGAATAGTGTCCCAAGGGCCGAACAAAGGCAAGTAAGGGGCCACATTCAGCCCCTGGGCCTCAGTTTGGAGACCACTGCTCTAAAGCAAAAGAGGACATGATGTAGGCAAGACAATTGGAACATAAAGCAGATATGTGGTTCAACTGGTCTATGATGTCATCAAACAGAAAGGCTGTCTTTCCTTCTTATCTCAGACAGGTTATTACACTGGTAGAGATACAAAAACACAGGAAAGCTTTTCCTCGCAAAGCGTTTATTGACAAAAGCTGCGTGACATGCATTGAATGTATGGAGTTTTAAATTAACTCTGTCACCAAAACTGTACAATAAATGCCCCCCTGCAATGAAAATATGGAATAATCACCTCTCCCGCTGCTCATGCCACTAATCTCTACAGTAGAAAGAAAAAAGGGTTAACGATGATCATGCCAAATCTAACACTTCTGGGAGTGTCCATCTCCTGTTCTGCCAGTTGGGGACACTGTGGTGATGTAAAGTTTGGAGGATTAAATCAGCAATCAGAGCCACTACAGGCCGATCTGACAGCCTAAAATTTTACTGTTGTTCAGGGGCAAAAATGGTAGCCTCCAGCAAGAAGAAACGGGAGCAATGCTGGAGGCAATTTAGAGCACACACTGATTTAGGTAGCATAATTATGAATGTGGAATGTATGTTCCTTGATAAAGAACATTTTTTTAAATTTTTTCTTAAAGCAGATCTTTACCCATAACAACTTGATAAAAAATAAAGAATATAAATGCACATATTTTCGCAGGAAAAATATATACATTTATAATTTCTTTTGCACAGAAACTTGCAAAGCTTTGCACTTGTGATCAGTGGATTGCAAGTGCAATGTCAGCCTCCTGCAAGGGCTTCCTCCCTCCAGCTCTTCCCGTACCTCTACAGCAGGGGTGTCCAAACTAAGTTTCATCGCAAGCCGCATCAGAAATATGATTGCCCTCAAAGGGCCGATTGCATCTGTAAGACTATATAAATGTATCTACTCTGTAGGATACCAGCGGTGTGCAACCCTCCCTTTTCAACCAGCATAGAATCGTATTATTCTCAAAATTATTATAAGCAAATGTCCAGAGCATGTAAGATGTCAAGAGTCCCCCACCCCATCTTACATCACAGTGTACCCCCCCTAACCTTGTGCTGCGGCCAGGAAGAAGCTGAGGGTGAAGCTTAGAAGCAGAAAGTGCAGGGCCTGGAGGAGGACCAGAGGAGGGCTGGAATCAACTGCCGGAGTCTGCTGAGACGAGGGGGTGCTGCAGCTGGACAGAGAGGTGTAGAATCTGTAGGAGGAAGGAGGAGTTCTGTCCTCCTCTCTGCCACTGACTGCTGAGAAAGGTGGGGGGGCAGAGACGAGCATCTCCGAGGATGCAAGGAGAAGCACAGGATCTGGCGGAGGAGTTCTGTCCTCTCTGCTGCTGACTTCTGAAACAAGGTGGGGGCAAATTCAATAAAAAAAATTTGACAAGCCGTAGCTGCAGCAGAGGTGCGAGGACCACATAAAATGGCCTGGCCGGGCTTCGACCGCGGGCCTTGTGTTTGACACATGTGCTCTACATGCTTTCAGGTAGAGAGCTGGAGGAAGTGTCAATGGACTACAAGTGTGCCGATTATTGCACTTCTATTCCACTACAAGTCTGTCTGTGGTCTGCAGCTGCAAATGGGACTAGTAGTTCATTTGTTTACAGATGTGTGTGAATGAATGACGTGGGCAGGGCTCTGTTCAGCCTCGCCAATTTTAAAAGTAACAGCAGCTTCTGAAGAGGAGAACCCCAACACAAGTCACTTTAATACCACAAACTCCACACACGTCACAGGTGATGCTGGTCACTTGTGGACTGTCACAGGCCCCTGATTATATTAGTGACGATGCTTTCAGAATTCAAGTTTATTAGTACGCTCTGCTTGAAGTTGAAGAGAATGATGCCGATCAGGTACTCTAACTTTACTTCTAGAATGCTTGTTCAGGACAGCCAGGCAGCTAGCATTTTATGGAAGACAGTAACGGCAGGTTACTTGGAACAAGTCTACCTCTTTCTACTCACCTTGCGAATCAGAGAGTCTACAGTGTCGCCAGGCAACGACCGCACGGAGGAGATTGTACGGATTAACCTCTCCGAGAGAGAGTATTTTCTATGCACCTCTATCATTTTTCGAATACCTGAAATATAAAAAAGGAAAAATATATACAATATAAAAAAGGGATTTTTACCCACAGATTTATCCAATAACTAATAATTATATTTGAATGTTTCATTTATCCAATAACCGTCTCAGCCTCTCAATACCTAAAAATTTAGAATGCCAAAACATTGACATTTTTGGCTGTTCAGACACCATAACAATAGTAACCAGAAAATCCCCAGAATGATCTCCTTTAGGGCTCCAGTCAATTGGTGTTCTTGTCAAGCGCAGCATTTGCTATTCAGGCACAAATGCATGTCTTTGAATAGCAAACAGTGTTTGCCAAGAAAAGGCTGCGAATTACCTGCTTTGGCTGCAGTTAATAAGCACCTCTATAGGACATGCTGCGTCCAAATAAACGCAGCGCAAAGCAAAACAGATCAAAATGCAGCATCTGAACTGCTATATGTACTGTTCAAACTCAAGTCAGCAAAATTGGACTCCAAATGCACATCAAATGCAGGAAAACAACATTGGTCAACATGGGCCCATACTCACAGACATTTGTTTAAATCGGGAGTAATCTATATACCAGGAGTCCTTATAGCCAAACTAAACTTATAGCCAAAATGCAGATCAGCTGTATCAAACCAAACAGTGTACAGACTTACAGTTAAAGTGTTACTAAACCCACAACAGTAAAATCAGTCTGTACTGTATATGCAGTAAAGCAGGGATATGCAATTAGCAGACCTCCAGCTGTTGCAGAACTACAAGTCCCATGAGGCACAGCAAGACTCTGACAGCCATACGCATGACACCCAGAGGCAGAGAAATGATGGGACTTGTAGTTTTGCAACAGCTGGAGGTCCGCTAATTGCATATCCCTGCCATAAAGAATGCTCTTTATACTCACTGTGGATCCTAAGGGGTTAATCCTCTGCTTTGTGTAAAAAGGCTGTTTGATCCTGTCTTCTCTGATCCTCCCCTTCTTTTACCGTTCCCAAACCATCTTCTGATAGAACAGATGGGGGCACTCTGCACATGCTCAGTTTGGTGTGTATTGCTAAAGTCTTTTTTCTTGGGAGGGTGCATGTGATCAGCACAGGGCCAATTAGCACTGTCCAGACAGAGGGTCAGGGGTCCTGCAGCCTCATAGGGCAGTAAGAGGAGAATGAAAACTCCTCCTACAAGCTTTTACCAGACACTGATAGAAGTTACAAGACTACTATATACTATTGATGAGAAAAGGTATTTAGCAGTTTATATTTACTAAAATAATTGCATTTCCATAGTGAATGCAGGGTCCTGGGTTTAGTAACACTTTAATTTTCCTAAGAAAGCAATCACAGCCCAAGTACGAAAAGCTGTCCCCAGCCATTGTGCTATCAGAGAGGATCTTTGATTCCTGTAGGGAAGCAGTGGTCTCTCCTCCAAGGATTGAAACGCTGTCTGCTGCGTCAGACCTATAGTTCTGCAATCAGAAAGTAACTCGAGCTTTGCATATTGCAGAGAATTAGCTTTGCCTTTTGCACCTGCAAAGTGAAGTTGAGCGCTCACTATACTGACAGTAATTAATTAATTTTTTAATTCAGTTTCGTGCCACCACATGGTCTACATGCTAATACACATATTTGTAAAAGCGAGCTACCTGGTTCTTTTCCATTTCCCGATGGACCTTTGCTGCTCCTAATTATATATTTAGCTCGTCTCGATCATCCCCGGGCTGCAACTGCCCAACCTCAGAGATCCTCTCAGCTCCAGACTCAACCTCAGCCAAAGTAAGTGTTAAACCTACATTTTTCACAGCTAGGCTTCATTAACATATATGCGAATCGGATGCTTTTGAACCGCATCTGATTTGCATTACATGCAAATCAAGCCGCCTTTCTATGGAGCCAGTTCACATATATGCGATGCAGCAGCAGTGCGAACTAGCTGCGAATTTAAAAAGAGTCCTGTACATTTTCTGAGCACTGTGGTGCGATTCAGATGCAAATTTCAGGCTCACTGCTTTCTATGGAAAAGCAACTGAAATCGCACATCTGATCAGTTTTGAACACTAATTCAATCCAACAAAAAACAGCGTGGGGGTCTCCTACCCCCACATCCATGTCAGGCCCTTTAGGTCTGGTATAGATTTCAAGGGGAACCCCACGCCAAAAACAAAACAAAAAAAAAAAAAAAAAAAAAAAAAACGGTGTGGCCCCCCCCCCCAAAAAAAATCCATACCAAACCCCTTGTGATGTCACTGACCCAGCATGCACCAGTCGATAACGTCACAAGGGGGCGGCGCCACGGGTGACCCCGCTACTTTGCTATTTAAGAACTGGCAGACAACAGAGCAGGCAGACGGCAGGAGCCTTCGGCGCAAGGTTTTTTTTTTTCGGGTCGGCAGGTGGATCTACACCAGGGGACAAGGTTTTTGATTTTTTA
This sequence comes from Lithobates septentrionalis, assembly GCA_037952835.1. Taxonomy (NCBI): domain Eukaryota; kingdom Metazoa; phylum Chordata; class Amphibia; order Anura; family Ranidae; genus Lithobates; species Lithobates septentrionalis. The sequence continues at coordinate 3,181,575 of JBBDGP010001573.1, read as the reverse complement.
ATAAAGGAATTTTCAAAAACTGTCTTTTATTTCTTTTTGACACTTTTTGGTGAATAAATCTGGGGACCAACCTTGTTAGATTCAGATAAGATTTCTGGCCTGCCAGGTGGCATACTAGGATAAGGGTCTGCTGTGGATTTAGGGGGAGACCACAATATTTTTTTGTTTTTTTATTTTGGCAATGGGTTCTTCTTAAAATCCATACCATACCCAAAAGGGCCTGGTATGGATTTGGAGGGATCCCCATGCTGTTTTCTTCACAATTTTTTATTGTGCCCATAAAGTGACCCGGTCGTTATACGAAAGTTGCTCATGCAAGGCAATCTTGTGAAAGTTGTCTGTAATCTTTCACACTGCCCAAGACACCAAATGCCTCTTCAATTCTGACAAATTGTACCCCAAAGTCTGAAAAAAAGAGTGTCAAACTTCTAGGTTCCCTGCAGCTCTTAACAGTTACAGTTCCTCCTGTTGACCTTCACATTACTATGGTATCCTGTAATAAGTGCGGCCAGAGGGAGAAGCCAAAAAAAGCTAGAGAGAGACCCAGGATCCTCAAATCAGGATCTGAGCAGTCTGCTACATTTAGGATAGAGTCTTCCAGAATGTTATTGCTATCTTTGTCCCAACTGGGGAGATAAACCCTCTCTATTTGACTGAATGGAATATCAAAAATGTTACAGTTGTCCTCAGAACATGGGATAAGGGTAAATATTCCAGTGGGGATACCTGTTCCAGTGGCAGCTGTCTAAGAGGGGATTTAGTCTCAGGTTGGAGATATTATTTTTTTTATAGGTCACCATGGTGCCTTGAGGAAGGGAATGTGCAAAGCCCCCAAAATGTCAGTTTAAGATCTAATGCTGTCTTCACAATAAATATGTGAAATGTATTTGGAGCGTTAGAGCCTTCGTATTTGGTTTTGGCAGGGCCTCATCCATAGAAGATCACTTCAAGCACTTACCTATTATCTAAAGGTCAAGTGCTGTGAGGAGTGCAGCTTCTATGTGGACTTCTTGCTGTTTTCCAGGAAGTAAAAGGAACATAGAAAAAAATAAATAAAATAAAAACACAATAGAGGTTTTAAATCCAAAAAATTTTTTTAGCCTTAGGCACCTTTCACACGATCGGACCGTTCAGATCCGCCTGTCAGTTTTGACGGCGGACTTGAAAGGGGGCTCCATGTTAGCGGAGACATGTCCGCTGACATCCGACCTGGTCCGATCTGCTAAAAGCAGACGGATGGCCCTACGTCCAGATACGTCGCTGGCGGATCGGATCGGATGAGATCTGATGAAAACGGACATGCTGTCCGTTTTCATCCGATCCTTCCATAGGCGTCAGCGGCGCCTGACAAGCCCCTCCCCGCTCAGTGAGCAGAGAGGGACTTGTCATCCGCCGGCTCATCGGAGATCAAACGGAGAGATCTCCCGCTGAGCCGGCGGACTCCGTGGAAACGGAGTCTGCCTCATGTGAAAGAGGCCTTAGGCCGTTCCGTTCAGGTCTGCCTGTCAGTTTTTTAGGCGGACCTAAACGGTTGCTCCATGTCCGCTGACATCCATCCTGCTCCGATCCGAAAAAGTGTGGAGGAAAAACCCACTTTTCCATCCGTCATCGGATCGGGTGACGACGGACTCTACGGTCCGTCTTCATCTGATCCCCCATAGGGGAGAGTGGCGCTCTGACAGGTCCGTCGCTGCACAGTGTGCAGCGACGGACCTGTCATCTGCCTGCTCAGCGGGGATCAACGGAGCGATCCCCCGCTGAGCAGAGCAGGCTCCGTACACGGACAGTCTGGCTTCTGACGAAGGGCATGACCAAAAAAAAAGGTCTGCCGATTAGCATCCAATGGCTGAGAAGGCTGAACGGTGTGTTCTGGCAGGGGGGCTGTCCCCCTGTCAGAACAAGATAGCTCAGTAGGGATATTGCTGTACTAACATCGGATTGTTAGCACAGTATCTCCTCCCGAACGCACCAGTCCACTGGGTTGAATGGAAAAAAAAAAAAAACAAAAAAAAAAAACAACTACTGATGGTGTGTACCAGGCTTTAGATATACTTTACATCTAGCAGTGAGTCAGGAGGGAACAGGCCAGCCATCAATTTTTCAAGTCAGTATTTGCAAATTACAACAAATTTGGAGGGTCATGGGGTGCTCAAGAAGATACTGATAAACATCTGTAAACCCACAACTGGAATGTTGTATCTATGGCAGTGGTTCTCAACCTCTCTATTGGCGTGACCCCTTGGTAAAAATTTCCCAAGTTGTGGGGACCCCTAACCGTAAAATTATTTTCATAGCATGGGTTGTCAGCACCCAAGGCAAAACAAGTAATTTGCACCCCTAACCCACAGACAATTAGTGCTCCCTGAGTCCCTTCCACTCTTACAGTATTAAAACCCCTTATGGTACATTTTAGGATGTACCACTCTCTTTGTTCTCCTTCCTTTCCCTTTTATCCCTCTCTATACTAATTTGTCACACCCCCCCGTCCCTCTCTCTAGCCGTCCTTCTTGTTTTCTTGTTCTGTTATTCTTTCTCTCCCTTTTTCTTTGTTCCTCCCCCTCTTTTCCTCTCCCTTCCATGTATTCTCTATTTTTATTCCTTCTCTTACTCCTTGGTGGGGGGGGGGGGGGGGGGGGGGTGGGATGAGCGGCAGTGCTGGGAAGAGTTCTGATCAGCCAACTTAGGTACTCTTAAACAAGGTCATCTGCTGATCTGAGAACTGTAGTAGGGACTTTTAATGGCAACTCTAACCACAGGTAGTGCTACTCAATGTGTGTCACCGACTTTGTGGTGTCTCACAGCAGTGACACCTATGCCGAAATCAGGAGATAGGGTCTCCTCCAGCCCCTCCCACTTCACATTCCTCACCAGTCAGCTGACCTCTAGTCTCTGCCCCCAAGCCATGCCATGAACTGAATGGGCAGCTGCGAAGAGGCTGAGTGGGCGGCCACGGGCTCCTCGGACAGCCCTGCTGGGCGGCTGCAAAAAGGCTGGGAGAGCAGCAGTGCGGGCTTCAAGAACAGCCAATGATTTGGTGACCCCTGGCAAATCATCATTCGACCCCCGAGGGGGTCCCGACCTCTAGGTTGCGAACCACTGGTCTATGGAAAGGCATGCTTTAACAACAAATATAAAAACTCTTGTGTAAGCTACATGACTAGTTCTCTTTAAGCTTTGCAACTGGTTTTCTTTAAACCTCCGACTGTGCACAGCCTGCAGAACCTTTCACAATTTTTTTATATCCGAGTCTTAATATGGAAAATATGATACTGGAGAGGATAACAAAGGTCTCTAAAAAAGGCCGGATTAGGGCAGGATGCGTGACTGCCCATGTCCTGGTAAACAAGGTTACAAGCATAGTCTGAGGTCCCATTTCTATGCACTCTTCCTGACGCATTTGAGGTCTTGCGGAGGTGCTCTGTTCTCCCTCCGCTTCCCCTCAGGGAGGCTCCCTGCCTCTGGCACTCAGAAGGCACATGAGACGGGCCAAGGCGATGCCTCCCAGGGCTGCTTTTAATGGATGAAGAGCAGAGAGCATCTCCTTCCATTAATTCCTGCTCGGATGGGATGAAATATTCAGTAGCCATCAGAAGGAGGAGGGTAGGGGGGGGAAATCAGCTCGGGCGCCCTCCTAGCCAAACAGACTGTGCTGCCAAATCCTCACACACAGCAAATATTAGGGGAGACGTTAACCAGTTTGTTGCCAGGGGAACCAGATGTAAAGTGCTAGTCTGGTAGTACGGAACAACATGACAGGACTTGGAGCTATAGGCTAACACACAGCAGCTGGAAACTGTCAGCTAGATTACAAGAGGGAGGCTGTATTCTCCATGCTGCTAACTTTGCCCCCTTTAGTAATTTTAGCACTTATGACATACAATGTTAGCATAAGAAGGCACATGCACAGAACTGACATGTAACATATTACACAGAGAAATGGGAAAGGTTAAGCTGCATTGTAAGCCCCTCACAAGGAGCCATTACAAAAAAATGTATTCTGCTTTTTAAGGACACCATGTCAAAGGAATCACCAGATACCTTGAGATCATTTCACCAATGAGTTGTTATAGGAACACAAAAAAGGATAAATGTCTCAAAAGCCCAAAGTAAAAACAGCAACCAATCTGATCAATGTATACCTAGCAAAAGTGAGGTGCACATGGAAACGGCACAAAATATAATTAGGATTATTTCCCCAGTGCAATCTCCAGCTACTTAGCACAGAGTCCACTCTAAACTGTATGAACAATTTGTGTTGAAATCAGAGGTTTTTGTTGAATTTAAGACAGTATAACCACACGTTATGGTTTGAAGAGACTAAAAGGAATCAAAAAGCCCTCCAACCGAATACTTAGCTGCACTAATTCGATTGGAAGGCTTTTTGATTCCTTTAGTCCAGGGGTCTCCAAACTTTTGAAAACAAAAAGGGCCAGTTAACTGTTCTTCAGGGTTTAGGAGGGCCAGACTGTGGCCAGTGGGGTTAGAATGGAAGTAAACAGTTCCTCCTCAATGGTTTTAGTGGGAGGAATGCTGCCCCATTGTTGGTACCAGCAGGAGAAATTGTGCTCTATTGTTGGTATTAAGGGGAGGAATGGTGCCCTATCATGGGTTTCTTTGGGAAGAATGGTGCCCCATCATTGATGTCAGTAGTTGGAATGGTGCTTCAAGGGCTGGATAAAGGCAAGCAAAGGGCCACATCCAGCCCACGGGCCACAGTTTGGAGACCACCGCTTTAGTCCCTTCCCATAATAACTTGTATGATCATCCTGTCTAGTTGGGTCTCTAATCCATAGAAGCCACGGATTTCCATACACTGCATTTATGATGGCCAAAAAGCCTGAAAGAGCTGTACGCACTTTGAAATAAATGGCTCTATATTAGGCTATAGACCAGCAGTTTTGGATGTTCATCTAGCCAATGGGCCATAAAGGAATGATGTACTTGGCTCCACCCACTGTCCTGAAACGAGGAATGATACTCATTTTTTGGATATGTGATGGAACAAGACATGTAAATACTTTATGTTCTATGAATGCGTTACTACGTTATATATATTTGCAAATATATGTGAAGCCACGCTGTTGCACCAAGGCCCCTCTGCAAAGTGATCTTTCACTCTGGCCTAACAGAGCTCCGACCTTGGGACATACACTCACTGGCCACTTTATTAGATACACCCATTAGATGCTTGGTAACACAAATTGCTAAATCAGACAATCGCATGGTAGCAACTCAATGCATTTAGGAATCTAGACTTGGTGAAGACGACTTTCTGAAGTTCAAACCGAGCATCAGAATGGGAAATAAAAGGGGATTTAAGTGACTTTGAACGTGGCATGGTTGTTGATGCCAGATGAGCTGGTCTGAGTATTTAAAAAAACTGCTGATCTACTGGGATTTTCACATATACTTCATTCCTAGAGATGGTTGTACGAACTCACCCAAGCTCTACCACAATAAAAAAGGATGATGGCCTGTGTGTCGGTGCTCTGGATATCCTGCTCAACATGAATCTATAGAAATCAAAAGCCAGCACACGATCGCTCTTTCTTATAAAATTTTATTTTGCGCTGAAACAGTTACATCTTTGAAAAGAATTTAAAAAGATGTTGTAGCTGCTTCAGTGCAAAACAAAATTTCATAAGAAAGAGCAATCGTGTGCCGGCTTTTGTTTTCAATATGACCATATCTAAGGTTTACAGAGAATGGTCCAAAAAAGAGAAAATATCCAGTGAGCGGCAGTTGTGTGGAGGAAAATGCCTTGGTGATGTCAGAGGAGAATGGGCAGATTGGTTCGAGAAGATAGAAAAGCAACAGTAACTCAAATAACCACTTGTTACAACCAAGGTATGCAGAATACCATATCTCTGAACACACAACACATCGAACCTTGAAGCAGATGAGCTACAGCAGCAAAGGACCATACAGGGCGTCACTCCTGTCAGCTAAGAACTGGAAACTGAGGCTACAATTTGCACAGGTTTAACAAAATTGGACAATAGAAGATTTTAAAAATGTTGCCTGGTCTGATGAGTCAATTTCAGCTGTGACATTCAAATGGTGGGGTCAGAATTTGGCGTAAAATGAAAGGATGGATCAAGGCTGGTGGTGGTGGTGTAATGGTGTGGGAGATATTTTTTGGCACACTTTGGACCCCTTAGTACCAATTGAGCATTGTTTAACCGGTTCAATACAGGGCATTTTCACCCCCTTCCTTCCCAGACCAATTTTTAGTTTTCAGCGCTGTCGCACTTTAAACGACAATTGCGCGGTCGTGCGACGTTGTACCCAAACAAAATTGACGTCCTTTTTTTCCCCCACAAATAGAGCTTTCTTTTGGTGGTATTTGATCACCTCTGCGGTTTTTATTTTTTGCGCTATAAACAAAAGAAGAGCAACAATTTTGAAAAAAAACACAATATTTTTTACTTTTTGCTATAATAAATATCCCAATTTTTAAAAAAAAAAATAAAAATTTTTTCCTCAGTTTTGGCCAATACGTATTCTTCTACATATTTAAAATCGCAATAAGCGTATATTGATTGGTTTGCCAAAAGTTATAGCGTCTACAAAATACGGGATAGATTTATGGCATTTTTTAAAAAATATTATTTTTTTTTTACTAGTAATAACGGCGATCGCAATTTTTTTTTTGTGACTGCAACATTATGGCGGACACATCGGACACTTTTGACACGTTTTTGGGACCATTCACATTTATACAGCGATCAATGCTATAAAATTGCATTGATTACTGTGTAAATGTGACAGGCAGCGAAGGGGTTAACCACTAGGGGGCGGGGAGGGGTTAAATAGGTTTCCTAGGGAATGCTTCTAACTGTAGGGGGAGGGGACGCACAAGGGGAGGAGACTGATCAGTGCTCCTCCGTTCTGGGAACAGAGATCGCTCTCCTCTGAGCTGACAGGACGTGGATCTCTGTGTTTACACACAGAGATCCACGGTCCGGCCAACGGGCAATCGCGGGTGCCCGGCGGACATCGCGGCTGCCGGGCACACGCACCGGGTCCCGAGCAACGCGGCGGGCGCGCGCGCGCCCCCTAGGTGGCCGGGATCCCGAGGCCATCATATGACGTCCACCCAGGATGGGAGATCCCATCTGTGGACGTCATATTACTATGGCTGGGTAGGGAAGTGGTTAAACACCACGGCCTACCTGAGTATTGTTACTGACCATGTCCATCCCTTTATGACTACAGTGTACACATCTTCTGATGGCTCCTTCCAGCAGGACAATGCACCACGTCACAAAGCTCCAATCATCTCAACACTGGTTTCTTGAACATGACAATGAGATCTTTGTACTCCAATGGCCTCCACAGTCACCAGATCTCAATCCAATAGAGCACCTTTGGGATGTGGTGGAACAGGAGATTTGCATAATGGATGTGCAGGCGACAAGACTGCAGCAACTGCGCGGTGCTATCATGTCAATATGGACCAAAATCTCTGAGGAATGTTTCCAACACCTTGTTGAATCTATGCCACGAAGAGTTAAGGCAGTTCTGAAGGCAAAATGGGGTCCAACCCGGTACTAGCAAGGTGTACCTAATAAAGTGTCTTGTGAGTGTACATCTCAATGAATAAATTAGCAGCATGCCTTAGAGATAGTCCGATCCTCCTTAAAAGGTGCAGGGACACACCAGAAGCCCAGTCTCCCTCCATGGCAGTTAAACTAGTGGATATCAGCACTATAATAACAAGTGCGATTCTCTGCAGTATTCTCCTATCAGCCCAGGCTGGAATGCAGATTGGCGAGTCTGCAAGGGACAGGCTCAGAGATAGGATGAGAATTTCACAGAGAGCTGTTTTTTTTTTTGTTTTTTTTTATTCACAAATTACCAGGGCTATTTTTTTTTTTTTTAAGAACATCAAGCTGTATTGGGCTTTATAGTGGAATTAAAAATCATAAAAAAAAAAAAAAAAAAACTGCAAGCAGAGTGGGTCAGGGACCTCTCTGTCAGCTTAAAGTTGGGACAATGGCAGAAAAGTCATCAATATTCCTTTCAAGGAATACTGAATGTGTCCTTATTCAATGCTCATCACACAGAGTTGACTAGGTGGTACCTAGTCCCTTTCCTGCCTGGTAAAACTGTATCCAAGCTCCTCACCATGCTGTTTAAGTATGTGCGGAACGCGGCACAATGTATCATAGAAGGTGGGAATGTCCTAGAATTAGGGGTTCTGGAATGAGATTCTTTGCTTCGACGAATCACGGGGAGATATAGACAGAGAGAATATATATATATATATATATATATATATATATATATATATATATATATATATATATATATATATATATATATACACACACACACATATACACACACATATATATACATATACACATATACATATACACATATACATATACATACACACACACACACACATACACACACACACACGACAGCCCCAAATTGCCTTGCTAAATTAACCGATTAAGGACACACCCCTTGGCTTACAAAGATTAATCTGCTTTGTCTTTCCGATGGCCAAAATAACTGTATGTAAGGGTGGAAGGAAACTTCAGTCTCTATCTACAGCCAAACATAAGATCTCATGGATTATGATCCATGAAAAAATAGTATTCATTATCAGTGGCGACTGGTGCTCCATTTTTTTTTTGGGGGGGGGGGGGGGGGGGCGTCAAACAAACCATTCGCCAACCACTCCCACCCCTCCAGTCGCTCGCTCATCTGCCTACCAGCACCGCACTTACCTAATCTAGGTCATGGGCAGCTTTGGCTCCTTCCTGCATCTCCCCTCCTTAGTGGCTTCATGGCAGCTTCCCTTGCGTCTCCTCCTCCTCTGCGGCCAATGCGGTCACTTCTCCTCTCGGCCAATCGGGACCTGCTTCCTGAATGGCCTGGAGGAGAATTAGGAAGACAATAGCAAATATTAAATTTGCTATTGTCACACAACTGGGTGGGCCCCAAGCCCACCCTTTTTTGAAGCCAATTAGAGCCTCAGGATCTAATCATGTGCCTCAAAAAAAAAAAAAAACATGGATTAGGGGGGCGGCGCCCCTGCACCCCTTATGCCAGATAAATGCTTGTCCAGCTATTCTATTAATACAATATAGGTCTTAATATTATTTGCGGTCTCCATGTCCGGTACTTCTTACCCTCTTTTTTTTTTCTTATTCCTTACTTGTCTTTTGTCTCTGAACTGTTCAAGTATGGTCAAATGTTTGATATATTCATTACGATACTAATTCTCTGCACATACTGTCTACATACAACTATGTATCGTCAGATGAATATTCCAGGTCTATATAACTCATTGCAGTTGAGTTTGTATTTTTGAGAGAGATAGAGATATAGATATATATATATAGAATGAGAGAGAGACATTTCTGCAATAAAATAACCATATCTGCAGATTTCCAGTTATCTGTAGAATGTACACTGAGTTGCGCATGTGCATCTCAGGTTGCATCCCGACACAGTGCCAGTGCCCCAGGATGACTTTACTCCTGCGCACACGGGAAAGACTTCATCCTAAGCCCATCAATCAAGATGGTCAAAAACTGGCACCCAGGAGAAGCCAAGGGCAGGATGCCAGTGCTGGTGAGGGAGGTCGGACCATTGAAACAGAAGTACTGCCTTTAGTTCAGTTTTTTAAGACAAACCCAATTTCTGCTGGTTAAGGGATGTGTTATCATGTATGGCATACTTGCACATTATTGCAAAATGACCTCTTATGTGCCCTCCTCCAGCAGTAACAGGCTACAATAACCACTCCACCATCTCCCCAGCCATGGCTTCCAAGGTGATCTTCTTTGGCCACTGATAATGCACAGAAGTTGTCTCGTCCCCAGCACCAGATTCTTTTCTATTCTCAGCATACCAAGAAAGAGCCGGGATACATACACAAGGAATTGTAAAAACTTTGCATGTCTCTGCCAGCACACAGCTTTCGTAAACATCCAGAATATCCACACCCTAGAAAACCAGTATATGTAAAATATTGACCAGCTGGGGGCATGGCCTGGAGCTGCATGGCGTAGGGTGTGCAGACTGGGAGCTCCTGAGAATCCATCCTTTACATCGATCCTGTGGGGTAATCCTCCCTTAAATACACTGACCGGCTGCCCGTAGTGTCTCCCTGCACTCCTTTTGCTGCCGAAGCGGGTCACCGAAGCTTTGGCCAAGCTTGATAAGTATAGCCATGAGAGACTAGAACATGTGGAGGAAGATGGCACCGCTCCCATTCAGGAAGCGGAGGAGCTAACCTCCGGAGACACTGCCAGAATCCTCGAGGCTGTCTCCCTGTGCCAAACTACCCAAACGTCTAAAATAGAGGAGGTGAAGGTCGACACCTCTCTCATCCGACAGGATATCCACAAATTGAGGGAGAGCGACAGACCGAACGCAGGGTAGGTCACATGGAGGCTGAAATCCCACCATTGCAGGTGACCACTGAACGGCTGCAGCATCAGCATCAGTCTGGAGAACTGACTCCGCAGATGCAATCTCCGATTTGTGGGTCTACTCGAAAGAGCGGAGGGCTCTGACCCGCATCCCCCCCCCATATTTCTTGAGAACCTGCTTATTAAAATTTTCAGCAGAGAGGCCTTCTCGACAACGTTCGTGGTGGAGCGTGCTCATCGCCTGGCTGCTCGCCCTCCGGCGCCCCCCCCCCCACACCTTTATTGCAAAGCTTCTAAACCACGGGACACTATTCTGCGCCTAACCCACGAGAGAGGCAACATCCCATTCGGCAACGTGAATGTTGCGGTGTTCCCGGATATCTCCGCTAAAGTACAAAAGAAGAGGGCACAGTTCACTGAGGCTAAGCGACAACTCTGCATCCACCACCTAACCTATGCAATGCTTTTCCCAGCGAGGCTCCACGTGCTCTGTGATGGCAAGGCCCAATTCTTTGAAGATCCCACTGCAGTCCTGTCATGGCTGGAACACCGCAACGCAGCTGGCCCTGCACCTGCCTAGGTCTCCAATCAACTCCCCTCTCTCCGCATGTGAATGGGATTTGTCGTTAGTGGCTCCATTATTTCGGCCCCGGACCGGTCAGTCTTCCACGAACCGTGAGTCAGGCACTGCCTGTTTTTTCTCCCCTCCTGCACCCGCTTTGATCCTTTTCGGCCAGTCCGGGAGCTATCTGCGCCCCTTGTGCCAGTGTTGTAACCCGGATCACTTCCCCTCTACCACTCCCCACTTCATTGATCCTGACTGCCCTCAGACGCACTGTCTGCACCCACCTGAACTGTCTGTAAACTTTCCACACCGCACCGTTGTGCGCTCTTCAGTTACTAGCTGTCCCCGTGAGCACGCCATGGTCACACTTGAACTCATGTTCCTTTTTCTGACCAGGCGACCACTGACACTTTTTCAAGTTTTGTTTCCCTGGCCAGCCGCTACCCCCACGGTCATGGCGGGTAGTCGTTTATTCTGCCACGCTGGTCCAGAGTAGGCAAAGTTCATGTGTTATATGTATTGAGTTGCTTACATTCGACTTCCCTCGTAACTCAACCTCATTGTACTCGATATATACTGAATCCTCATGGTCATTAACTACCCTCCTTGGCTCTCTGTGCAACCAGTACTAACAGACCGTTGGCCCCTGCCGCCTGCTTGCACAGACCCGCCGCACTCACATATGTAATGCTTTTTTTCTTGTACTGCATGCTGTTCTGCACTGTATTTGAAATGTTTGACTGCTCTGTGGGAGGCTGTTCCCTGTGGATTCGACTGCATGCCCAAATACCCCCGAAACTGCCATGGCTTCTCTCAAATTAGTTACAAGGAACCCAAAGGCGTAGCTGTCCTTTCCCACCTCAAGTCCTTGCAAGCGGACGTCTCTGTCCTTGTTGAGACTAACATCAAGGGTCAGAGTCAGATGGCGCTCAAAAATACCTGGGTCGGCTGGCTCTACCATGTCCCCAACACCTCTAATTCCCACGGGGTAGCTATTCTGATCGCTAAATCAGTGCAGTTCCAACTCCACTACCTGCAGTCGGATCCACAGGGTCGGCTTCTATTTCTCCACGCCAACTTTGGTGGCTTGGAGGTTCTCATTATGGCATTTTATATCCCACCACCATTCCAGTTTACTGTCCTGCAGGAGGGAATAGCCTTTATGGCCAAACATCCCACAGTACCTGCCATCTGGATGGGTGACTTAGACTTAGCTCATCTGCCCAGATGCCATCCCTCACCAGATTCGGGAGGTTTCTCTCAGAGTTCGCCATGATAGACACTTGGAGGCACAAGCATCTGACCACGATAGCCTACTCCTGCCTTACTCCCTCACAATCTGCCATGTCCCGTATTGACCTACTGTTGATCTCCCCCGCCCTAGTGCCCGACCCCCTGGATGTGGGGTAGGGTGCTCTCTGATCATTCCCCGTATTATTATTTTAATATTCCCCACTTATTAGGTCTACGAAGAGGAGAAGTACCTAAATATATTTTTGCAAGAGTCTGGGTTTATGGCCAGAATGCAAATAGCCCAATCTTGGACCAAAGCGTCTCCTCTATCATTCAGCATTGGATCAGGGCAGTGAACACTACATTTCCCTATAAAAAGGTACTGTATTCACACAGAGGCTGCCCAGCCAAATATAACAAAATCTGGGACAGGTGGTTGGAGGATTCCTCCACTTGCACAGACGAGCAATAACTCATTTAAAAGGTATGGTCTCCGATGTAGTAATTGCCTTTCGCTCTCAGTTTGTATGCTTGTATGCCTTCATGTGATGTGGTATGATACGCTTCCTGCTATTTTTCTTTTCCTTTTAAAAGTTTGCTACTCTCGCACTCGGGCACCATAGGCCCAAGTGGGTAGGTTCTTAGGACTATCCTAAATAATATGACCTGGTATGTAACCCTGCACTTGCGAAGGTTATCTCAAATGCTTTATCCTTCTGGATAGTGCCTGTTGCACTTTGTACTTGTTTGCATATCCTTTTCTTTTTCATGCTCAATAAACCTTAATTTTGGTTTAAAAAAAAAAAAATACCGACCAGCTCCTGTGCGTGTCTACTGATCCAGTACTATGATGGGCAGCCTAACTAACCAAGAGTGTGGCATGGGGTGGGCCAGAGTTCAACTTTGGCTCTGGCAGTAGGCATTTGAATAGTAGAGCGCCCTGGATTTCTGGGCTCCCATGTGTTCTGGAACAAGGCAGGGGGCACCTTTGTCAGTAAAACTGTGGTCTGCTTGAAACCTATATGACCCATTCGTTCCCAGTTACAACACAAAAGATACACCAAATGAACCTGCGGGATACTCTGTGGAGGTCTTTAGCCTCCTCCAAATCCTCCCAGGTTGACTCAAAAGAATCAAAAGTAGCTACGAGAGCTTGAATTAGCAGTTCTGCATTTTACCATAACTACAAAAACTTATTTTTTTCCTCATTGGAGGAATATATTTATCCATACTCTTTAATCCTCAAATTCAGACTACCACTAAGTGAGGGGGATAGGTCTAAGAGAGGCAGGACATCCCCTGGCCAGTGGCCATTGCTGGGCTCTAGCCAAAGAGGACTAAAGCAGGCCATACATGGATCAAAATTAAGCTGGCTCAGCAGGGTTCGGCTGAATTTTTAATCCATGAATGGCCACTGCTAGGGCCATAACTGGGGGGGGGCAGGGGGTTATGTGCCCGGGCGCCGCATTGAGAGGAGAAAGCAGTAGCGCTTTATGAGGCAATTTAAAGCCTAACTTCCATGCCGGATTAGAAGGGGGACACAGAAGCAGGCCTTATTAAAGACCCGCTTCTTGGCTCACTTCCCCAACGGCGCCCATCACTGCGGTTAAACAGAAATCGATCTACAGTCAGTTTCTTTCAGGTCAGTGACTGATTAGATGGCTAGCCAAAATCAGAAGACAGCTTCGCAGCCTGCATATTTAAAAACAAAGTCAGATATATGAGGGATTTCATTGCCAACCTAAAGGCTTTAATAATTTTTTTAGTCTCTAGCCTAGAAAAAAAAATTGCGGGGAAAATAATTATTTGATTCCCTGTAGATTTTGTACGTTTTCCCACTTACAAAGAAATGAAGGGTCTATAATTTTTTTATCATAGGTGTATTTTAAATGATATCAACCAAAAATTCAGAAAAAAAAAACACATCATACAAATGCTATAAATTGAGTTGTAGTTCAGTTAGTAAAATAAGCATTTGATCCCCCTACCAACCAACAGTAATTCTGGCTCCCACAGACTGGCTACAGTATACACAGATTAGTCCTGTCAATTTAAGAAGGTGCTCCTAACAACAACTCATTATGCGTATAAAAAAAAAAAAAAAAAAAAAGACACCTGTCCACAGAATCTCTCTTTCTTCCATTTAAACCTCATCATCATGAGCAAGACCAAAGAGCTGTCAGGGACAAGACACATGGCTGGAATGGGCTACAATACCATCAGCAAAAAGTTTGGCAAGGGGGAGACAACTGTTGGAGCGATTATTCGCAAATGGAAGAAATACAAAATAATCATCAATAGCCCTTGGTCTGGAACTCCATGCAGGATTTTACATCATGGGCAAGGATGATGAGAAAAGTAAGTAATCACCCAAGAACTACACGGAAGGAGCTTGTGAATGATCTCAAGGCAGTTGGGACCACAGTCACCAAACAAACCATTGATAACACAATACACCACCATGGATTAAAATCCTAAAACGCCCACAAGGTCCCCCTCCTCAAGAAGGCACATGTACAGGCCCATCTCAAGTATGGCAATAAACATCTAAATGATTCAGAGAAGGATTGGGAGAAAGTACTGTGGTCAGACGAGACCAAAATTGAGCTCTTTGGCATTAACTCAACTCGTCGAGTTTGGAGGAAGGGAAATGCTGACTATGACCCGAAAAACACCATTCCTACAGTCAAGCTCAGAGGTGGAAACATGATACTTTGGGGCAGTTCCTCTGCTAAAAAGGTACAGTCAGACTTTTGCTGTATTAAGGGGCCAATGGACAAGGCCATGTATTGTAAAATCTTGGATGAGAACCTTCATCCCTCAGCCGGAACACTGAAGATGGGTCGTGGGTGGGTCTTTTATGGAGAATATTTATGGAGGGAGCTGAAACTTTGAGTTGTCAAGAAACCTTAAGGATTTAGAGAAGATCTGTAAGAAGATTAGACCAAAATCCCTCCCGAGATGTGTACAAACCTGGTAACCAACTACAAGAAACGTTTTACCTCTGTGCTTGCCAACAAGGGTTTCTTCACTGAGCACCAAGTCACGTTTTCCTTGGGGATCAAAATACTTATTTTACTCACTGAACTGTAACCTAATTTATATAATTTGTATCGTGTTTTTTCTGGATTTTTGGTTGATATTCATCATTTATTATACACCTATGGTAAAAATTAAAGACCCTTCATTTCTTTGGAAGTGGGCATACGGTGGGGCAAAAAAGTAATTGTCATCATAGGTATACCTCAACTATGAGAGACAAAATATGGAAACAAATCCAGACAATCACATTGTCTGATTTTTGAAAGAATTTATTTGCAAATTATGGTGGAAAATAAGTAAAAGTTCATCTCAATACTTTGTTATATATCCTTTGTTGGCAATGACAGAGGTCAAACGTTTTCTGTAAGTCTTCACAAGGTTGTCACACACTGTTGCTGGTATGTTGGCCCATTCCTCCATGCAGATCTCCTCTAGAGCTGTGATGTTTTGGGGCTGTCACTGGTCAACAAAGACTTTCAACTCCCTCCAAGGTTTTCTATGGGGTTGAGATCTGGAGACTGGCTAGGCCACTCCAGGACCTTGAAATGCTTCTTACGAAGCCACTCCTTCGTTGCCCGGGCGGGGTGTTTGGGATCATTGTCATGCTGAAAGACCCAGCCACGTTTCATCTTCAATGCCCTTGCAGATGGGAGGAGGTTTGCACTCAAAATCTTACGATACATGGCCCCATTCATTCTTTCATGTACACGGATCAGTCATCCTGTTCCCTTTGCAGAGAAACAGCCCCAAAGCATGATGTTGCCACCCCCATGCTTCACAGTAGGTATGGTGTTCTTTGGTTGCAACTCAGCATTCTCTCTCCTCCAAACACGACGAGTTGTGTTTCTACCAAACAGTTCTACTTTGGTTTCATCTGACCATATGACATTCTCCCAATCCTCTTCTGGATCATCCAAATGCTCTCTAGCAAACCTCAGACGGGCCCGGACATGTACTGGCTTAAGCAGGGGGACACGTCTGGCACTGCAGGATCTGACTCCCTGGCGGCGTAGTGTGTTACTGATGGTAGCCTTTGTTACGTTGGTCCCAGCTCTCTGCAGGTCATTCACTAGGTCCCCCCGTGTGGTTCTGGGATTTTTGCTCACCGTTCTTGTGATCATTTTGACCCCACGGGGTGAGATCTTGCATGGAGCCCCAGATCGAGGGAGATTATCAGTGGTCTTGTAGGTCTTCCATTTTCTAATTATTGCTCCCACAGTTGATTTCTTAACACCAAGCTGCTTGCCTATTGCAGATTCAGTCTTCCCAGCCTGGTGCAGGTCTACAATTTTGTTTCTGGTGTCCTACGACAGCTCTTTGGTCTTCACCATAGTGGAGTTTGGAGTGTGACTGTTTGAGGTTGTGGACAGGTGTCTTTTATACTGATAACAAGTTCAAACAGGTGCCATTAATACAGGTAATGAGTGGAGGACAGAGGAGCCTCTTGTTTGTAGGTGACCAAATACTTATTTTCCACCATAATTTGCAAATAAATTCTTTCCAAAATCATACAATGTGATTGTCTGGATTTGTTTCCACATTTTGTCTCTCATAGTTGAGGTATACCTATGATGACAATTACAGGCCTCTCTCATCTTTTTAAGTGGGAGAACTTGCACAATTGGTGGCTGACTAAATACTTTTTTGCCCCACTGTACGTACCAAATCTGCAGGGGATAAAATAATTTTTTCCCCACTGTATAGAGATCAGATATTCTGACTTTATTGACTTTCCATTACTGCATGCTTAGTCTGGGCTAATGGTTTAGAAATACTGAAGCCAGGGGATTAGCATGACAGCTAGACAACTAATTTTCATAAGGAGGTCAGCAGTAGCATCCTCCAGTTAAGACTCCATTCACATAGGCATGTGTGTATTTTCTGCATGGAATGTGGGTCCTTGCTGGCAGAGCTAGCAGAAGATCCTGCATAAAATATGCACCTAAAAGTACTTGCTTTTTAAAACGTATGATTCTTCTAGGGGCTTTCTGTGAATACACATATATGAATCTACGGATATGTACAGCCCTCAGGTGCAGCTCTGTGCTAGTTTATTTGTACGCTGCTAAACGTATTGCACATTGCTGTTTGTAGTTGCAGCTGTGTGTATGGACACTAAAGCTGAACTCCAGCTCTGTTTTAGGTCCCTGTTCAATACAGTGTTTGCGTTTTCCTAAAAGTTAAATGCTAAATACCGTATTTATAGGCGTATAACACGCACAGGTGTATAACACGCACATTCATTTTAGGAGGGAAGTTTCAGGAAAAAAACTTAAATTTTAAATAAGGAACTTTGAAACAAAATAAGGGTCAGTGCCCATCTACAGTCTCACCATTGCCATCAATACAGCCTGATCAATGCCCATCAGCAGCCTCACAAGTGCCATCAATGCAACCTCATCAGTCCACATCAATGCAGCAGCCTCACCATTGCCATCAGTGCAGCCTGATCGATGTCCATCTGCAGCCTAGGGGGGACAGGGAGGGGGCGGGATGAGTGCAGACAGATTATATACAGTGAGAATCTCCTATGATAGACAGAACAGTGGTCCAATGGCGGCCCAGGAGACAGGACTTCCTATTACAGAAGCTGCCAAGTAAACAGGAGATTCTCACTGTATGTAATCTGACAGCGCTCGTCCCGCCCCCCTCCCTGTCCCCTCCGAGGCAGCTAAAATTGAAGTATTGGCGTATAACACGCACACGCTATTTGCACCCGAGTTTTAGGGTGAAAAAGTGAGTGTTATCCGCCAATAAATACAGTACTTTCTTTGCAGAGCCCTGCAGTCCTGGGACATACAGTGCCTTGAAAAAGTATTCATGCCCCATGCAATTTTCCACATTATTCTTATGTTACAACCAAAAAGTTAAATTATTTTATTGGGGTTTTATGTGATAGACCAACACAAAATGGCACATAATTGTGAAGTGGAAGAAAAATGATAAATGATTTCCCAAATTTTTTACAAATAAATATGTGAAAAGTGTGGTGTGCATTTGTATTCAGCCCTCCTGAGTCAATACTTTGTAGAACCACATTTTGCTGCAATTACAGCTGCAAGTCTTTTTGGGGATGTCTCTACCAGCTTTGCACATCTAGAGGGTGACATTTTTGCCCATTCTTCTTTGCAAAATAGCTCAAGCTCTGTCAGATTGGATGGAGAGCGTCTGTGAACAGCAATTTTCAAGTCTTATCACAGATTCTCAATTGAATTTAGGTCTGGAATTAGACTGGGCCAAACACATGAATACGCTTTGATCTAAACCATTCCATTGTAGCTCTGGCTGTATGATTAGGGGTCCTGCTGGAAGGTGAACCTCCGCCTCAGTCTCAAGTCTTTTGCAGACTCAGAGGTTTTCTTCTAAGATTGCCCTGTATTTGGCTCCATCCATCTTCCCATCAACTCTGACCAGCTTCCCTGTCCCTGCTGAAGAAAAGCATCCCCACAACATGATGCTTCCACCACCATGTTTCACGGTGGGAATGGTGTTCTCAGGGAGATGTGCAGTGTCAGTTTTATGCCACACATAGAGTTTTGCCTTTAGGCCAAAAGGTTTAATTTTGGTCTCATCTGACCAGAGCACCTTCTTCCACATGTTTACTGTGTCCCCCACATGGCTTCTCTCAAACTGCAAATGGGACGTTTTTTAGGGCTTTCTTTGAACAATGGTTTTCTTCTTGCCACTCTTCCATAAAGGCCAGATTTGTGGAGTGCACAACTAATAGTTGTCCTGTGGACAGATTCTCCTATCTGAGCTGTGGATCTCTGTAGCTCCTTCAGAGATACCATGGACCTTTTGGCTGCTTCTCTGATTAATGCTCTCCTTGCCCGGACTGTCAGTTTAGGTGGACGGCCATGTCTTGGTAGGTTTGCACTTGTGCCATCCTCTTTCCATTTTCGGATGATGGATTGAACAGTGCTCCGTGAGATGTTCAAAGCTAGGAATATTCTTTTTTATAACCTAACCCTGCTTTAAACTTCTCCACAACTTGGCCTTCATTAGGCTGTTTGGTCACTAAGGTTCTCCAACTAACCCCTGAGGGCCTCACAGAACAGCTGTATTTTTACCAAGATTAAATTAGAGACAGGTGGACTCTAGTTACTAATTACCGTATTTATCGGCGTATAACACGCACCCCAAGTTTAGGAGGGAATTTTAAGGAAAAAAAACTTACATTTAAATGCCCACCATTGCAGCCTTCTCAGTGCAGCCTTGCCCCAGTGCAGCCATGTCAGTGCAGCCTTCCCCAGTGCAGCCTTCCCCAGTGTCCAGTGCAGCCTTGCCCCAGTGCAGCCTTGCAGCTCCCCTGCGATCCTGAGCTTCAAAAATCGCCTACCGCGATTTGAAAATGGCGCCGCCGGCGCCGAAGTACACAGAGCCGGTCCTCGGCTCTTCTCGGCGGCTCTCGTTCACTTTCGGCTCCTTTCGTAGTCCCGCCCGGGATGGGCGTGACTGTGAGCGTAGCTATCTGAACCTAGCCGAGTACACTCGGCTAGGTTCGGGAGGCACTAGAGTGAAGCCGAAAGTGGCCGAGAAGAGCCGAGGACCGGCTCTGTGTATTTCGGCGCCATTTTCAAATCGCGGTCGGCGATTTTGAAGATCTGTCAGCTCAGGATCGCAGGGGGATCGGCGTATAACACGCACCCGCAATTTTCCCCTGATTTTAAAGGGGAAAAAAGTGCGTGTTATACGCCGATAAATACGGTAGGTGACTTCTGAAGGCGATTGGTTCCACTAGATTTTAGTGTGGGGTATTAGAGTAAAAGGGGGCTGAATACAAAATTCACACCACACACACTTCACATATTTTAAAAAAAAATGTTGAAATATATTTCCTTCCACTACACAATTATGAGCCATTTTGTGTTGGTGTATCACATAAAATACATTTACTATTTTGGTTGTAGCATGACAAAATGTGGAATATTTCAAGGGGTATGCATACTTTTTCAAGGCACTGTAGGTGATGGTCTTAGGGGAGTATAAAACAGGCTAGCCATTTAGTTGAAACGAACATGCTGATTGAGGGGCAAGAAAGCAATATGTTTTTTTCCAAAGTTGGGCTTTCAAGTACACCTACTGGGAAAGAAGTATGAAGGCTCCTACCACTTACATTCTTAAAGTGGAACTTCACTCGCTCAATCCACATTGACTATTTTTAATCCTTATGCTTCTAGCATTAGTAAATAGAAAGGAAAATATATTATATTTACTTGTTTTAAAGTGTAACTTTACCCATAACAACTTGATAAAAAATAATGTTCTTTAGCCACGAACATACATTCCACATTAATAATTCTGCTACCAAAATTGTTTTTAAAAACAGTATAAGCACTTCTTTTTGATCCATTTACACCCACTTCCTGACCAGGCCATTTTCTGAGACGCGGCTCTGCGTCGCTTTAACTGACAATTGCGCGGGCGTGCAATTTTGTACTCAAACAAAATTAACATCCCTTTTTTTACCCACAAATAGAGCTTTTTTTTGGTGGTATTTGATCACCTCTGCGTTTCTTTTTTTTTTTTTTTGTTTATAAAAAATAATAAAAAAAAAAAAAAATAAAAAAAAAGACGACCGACGTGTTGGAAAATAAAAAAAACAATATTTATTTTCTGCTATAAAACACACCCAAAAAAAAAAAGTAAGAAAAAAAATCTAATTTCTTCATCAATTTAGGCCAATTTGTATTCTTCTACATCTTTTTGGTAAAAAAAAAACCCAATAAGCGTATATTGATTGGTTTGCACAAAAGTTATAGCATCTACAAAAGGGATAGATTTATGGCATTTTTATTATTTTTAAACTAGCAATGACGGCGATCTGCAATTTTTAGCGTGGCTGCGACATTGCGGCGGACAGATCGGACACCTGACATTTTGACACTTTTCTGGGAACCAATTTTAGTGATCAGTGCTAAAAATATGCACTGACATTGTACGAATGGCACTGGCAGGGAAGGGGTTAACATCAGGGGCGATCAAGGGGTTAACTGTGTTCCCACAGTGTGTTTACCAACTGTATGGGGGATGGGCTTCCTGGGACAACATCTTCCTGCATAGCATAAAGACAAGATCTGTGTGTCATCCCCTGACAGAACGGAGATCTGCCTCGTTTACTTTGGCAGATCCCCGTTCTGTCACTGCAGGGAACGTTTGCAGGCAGATATCGAGTCTGCCAGACTTGCTGATTGGCTCCCCCGCTGGCCAATCGGCGCGTGCGCATCCACAGATCACTGTGCGCATCCACAGATCGAGCCCGACGTACACCTACAGCGATTTGCGCAGCCGAGCCAACCTGCCGCAGTATTACTGCGGCGGCTGGTCAGCAAGTGGCTAAAGGTGAACCTAGCCTTTAAATATTCACTTTGCCCACGTTTTCGTTTCACTTTAAAACTTTGTGTTTTTTTTTTATTTCTCCAGTCACTTCCTGGTTTCTGGCCTAGCCAAATGAGGTCATACACCCCAGGAATCTTCAGGGGGGAGGAGGGGTTTTCTCAGCTAAGCACACCCTGCCTGCATGCCTGAGCCAAGGGCAGATGGATTCCAGGAAGTAAATGCTACATGAATTAACTGCCCTTACTTAAGATGGCCACAGCCAGAAATGCTGGAGTGTTTTTCAAAGTGATCCCTCAACAAAATAAAGCATTGGAGACATGGATGGATGGACAAGTTTATTTCCGAATATTTAAAATGAATTAAGTAGCGTTTTTGGTATGTGGTGCTCGGATGTGGCGTAGTTCCGCTTTAAATTTTTGCTAGTTGCCCAAACTTCTTGAATCAATACTTATGAATCACAGACCCAGAACAACCATACAGCAAGTTAAAGCCAGGGAAAGGTCAGAAGACCTGATGTTTACACTTATTCAGTATTAAAGCCGCAGCCAGGAAAACAACATGTTCATGCCAGGGGCACTTTAAGTGAGCCCATAATCTCCGACAAGCCTATCAGTATCAAATCCTTTCTTATCTGTCCTGTACAAGATTTACTGAATCGCTTCTTGTAGGAACCTGTCAGTCATTTACTGCAACTGTCACACCTTCCCGTCAAGATTTTCAGAAACAATTCTGACTTGTGGATTGTCCATTTCTTCCACAAAAACAGCTGCCTTGGTAAGAAATAATAAATTATGTAGGTGTTAAAGGAGAATTAAAAAAAAAAAAAAAAAAAAAAGACCATTCCCTGTATTTCCTAAAAACAGCACCATAGTTAACCCAACCACTCCACAAATCAGTAGAAAACCTTACATGACAAGCTTCCCACCAGGTTCAGCAAAAATGGACCTCATGGCTACCTCAAGGCCCACATCCCCTTTGAAGCTTCTAACCTGGCAAACTACCCAATCCCATCCCACATTCTGTCTTGCCTCACTATAAATACCTCTGAGCTGTGGACAGGCAATGTGGATACCTCTGAGCTGTGGACAGGCAACGTGGATACCTCTGAGCTGTGGACAGGCAACGTGGATACCTCTGAGCTGTGGACAGGCAACGTGGATACCTCTGAGCTGTGGACAGGCAACGTGGATACCTCTGAGCTGCGGACAGGCAACGTGGATACCTCTGAGCTGCGGACAGGCAACGTGGATACCTCTGAGCTGTGGACAGGCAACGTGGATACCTCTGAGCTTTGGACAGGCAACGTGGATACCTCTAAGGTGTGGACAGGCAACGTGGATACCTCTAAGGTGTGGACAGGCAACGTGGATACCTCTAAGGTGTGGACAGGCAACGTGGATACCTCTAAGGTGTGGACAGGCAACGTGGATACCTCTAAGGTGTGGACAGGCAACGTGGATACCTCTAAGGTGTGGACAGGCAACGTGGATACCTCTAAGGTGTGGACAGGCAACGTGGATACCTCTAAGGTGTGGACAGGCAACGTGGATACCTCTAAGGTGTGGACAGGCAACGTGGATACCTCTGAGCTGTGGACAGGCAACGTGGATACCTCTGAGCTGTGGACAGGCAACGTGGATACCTCTGAGGTGTGGACAGGCAACGTGGATACCTCTAAGGTGTGGACAGGCAACGTGGATACCTCTAAGGTGTGGACAGGCAACGTGGATACCTCTAAGGTGTGGACAGGCAACGTGGATACCTCTAAGGTGTGGACAGGCAACGTGGATACCTCTAAGGTGTGGACAGGCAACGTGGATACCTCTAAGGTGTGGACAGGCAACGTGGATACCTCTAAGGTGTGGACAGGCAACGTGGATACCTCTAAGGTGTGGACAGGCAACGTGGATACCTCTAAGGTGTGGACAGGCAACGTGCATACCTCTAAGGTGTGGACAGGCAACGTGGATACCTCTGAGCTGTGGACAGGCAACGTGGATACCTCTGAGCTGTGGACAGGCAACGTGGATACCTCTGAGCTGTGGACAGGCAACGTGGATACCTCTGAGCTGTGGACAGGCAACGTTACATAGGCACTCAGATCACCAGGATGGACACCACCCTCCTGAGGCACTTCCAGAACAGAGCGAGTAGCAGGTAGGCCACAACATCCTCTCTGGAGCCACCACACACCACCAGGCTTAAAGTGGTTCTAAAGGTAAAAGGTTTCCCCTCCTAAATACTCATTTGAACCTAATCTCAGTCCATCGCCGCAGCTCTTCTCTCGGCTCTGACATGCTTGGCTGAGAGTAGCCAGAGTCATTGGCCTGTCAAAACCTGTCAGCAGAGAGCGGGGGTGGGGCCAAGCCGAGCTGTGTGTCTAAATTAGAGATGGGCCGAAACATATCTATCAAAAATGGTGTTTGCCAATAAGAGAAAAAGGTGCCGATAATGGCGCAGAAAACGCTCGTAATTTTGCAGCGCTTATGATGCGTTTTTCATAGGTCATGTGATTCAAAAACTGCATCAAAAATGTAACACGGGTGCGTTATTGATGCGTTTTCAATGTATTTCAATGGGGAGGTGCGTTTTTTTAACTGACCAAAAATGCAGCAAGCAGGATTTTTTAACACCACAACAGACCAGGTGAAGACATACATAGAATTTAAAGGAATGCATTTTTCTTGAACTAAAGGTGCCGATAATGGCAGACAACAAATTCACATTCATTTAAATTCATGGATATTCATTAAAAAGCCAAATACAATTATACAGTGGCTTGCAAAAGTATTCGGCCCCCTTGAACTTTTCAACCTTTTGCCACATTTCAGGCTTCAAACATAAAGATATAAAATTTTTATTTTTTGTGAAGAATCACCAACAAGTGGGACACAATTGTGAAGTGGAACGAAATCTTTTGGATTTTTGAAACTTTAACTAATAAAAAAATGAAAAGTGGGGCATGCAAAATTATTCGGCCCCCTTGCGTTAATACTTTGTAGAGCCACCTTTTGCTGCGATTACAGCTGTAAGTCGCTTGGGGTATGTCTCTATCAGTTTTGCACATCGAGAGACTGAAATTCTTGCCCATTCTTCCTTGCAAAACAGCTCGAGCTCAGTGAGGTTGGATGGAGAGCGTTTGTGAACAGCAGTTTTCAGCTCTTTCCACAGATTCTCGATTGGATTCAGGTCTGGACTTTGACTTGGCCATTCTAACACCTGGATACGTTTATTTGTGAACCATTCCTTTGTAGATTTTGCTGTATGTTTGGGATCATTGTCTTGTTGGAAGATAAATCTCCGTCCCAGTTTCAGGTCTTTTGCAGACTCCAACAGGTTTTCATCCAGAATGGTCCTGTATTTGGCTGCATCCATCTTCCCCTCAATTTTAACCATCTTCCCTGTCCCTGCTGAAGAAAAGCCGGCCCAAACCATGATGCTGCCACCACCATGTTTGACAGTGGGGATGGTGTGTTGAGTGTGATGAGCTGTGTTGCTTTTACGCCAAACATATCGTTTTGCATTGTGGCCAAAAAGTTCGATTTTGGTTTCATCGGACCAGAGCACCTTCTTCCACATGTTTGGTGTGTCTCCCAGGTGGCTTGTGGCAAACTTTAGACGAGACTTTTTATGGATATCTTTGAGAAATGGCTTTCTTCTTGCCACTCTTCCATAAAGGGCAGATTTGTGCAGTGTACGACTGATTGTTGTCCTATGGACAGACTCTCCCACCTCAGCTGTAGTTCTCTGCAGTTCATCCAGAGTGATCATGGGCCTCTTGGCTGCATCTCTGATCAGTCTTCTCCTTGTCTGAGCTGAAAGTTTAGAGGGACAGCCAGGTCTTGGTAGATTTGCAGTGGTCTGATACTCCTTCCATTTCAAAATGATCGCTTGCACAGTGCTCCTTGGGATGTTTAAAGCTTGGGAAATCTTTTTGTATCCAAATCCGGCTTTAAACTTCTCCACAACAGTATTACGGACCTGCCTGGTGTGTTCCTTGTTCTTCATGATGCTCTCTGCGCTTTCAACAGAACCCTGAGACTATCACAGAGCAGGTGCATTTATACAGAGACTTGATTACACACAGGTGGATTCTATTTATCACCATCAGTCATTTAGGACAACATTGGATCATTCAGAGATCCTCGCTGAACTTCTGGAGTGAGTTTTCTGCACTGAAAGTAAAGGGGCCGAATAATTTTGCAAGCCACTGTATATAAAAATATATTGGATTTAGAAAAAATAAATAAATAAATAAATAAATAAAACTACTGATTTTTGGTTTCGGCCAACTGCATCCTGCATTTTCGATACTAAAATATTAGTTCGGTGCACCTCTAGTCTGAATAGAGGCAAACAGTCTGGCTCTGGATCGAGCACGCACGCTAGCCCCATGGTAAGCAGTTTTCTACAGCAGCACTCAGTGGGGGGACCCATAACCGCCGGCGGGGGGGGGGGGGGACCCAAGAAGAGGATGATCCAGGCTGCTCTGTGCAAAAACCACTGCACAGTGCGGTAAAATATTACGTTTGTTGTTTTTCTTTTAATTCAAGCTTTAGGACCCCTTTCACACGGGGCGGATCCGCTCAGCTGACTCTACTAGCTCAGCGGGAGATCGATCCATTGATCCCTGCAGTGCAGGCGGATGACAGGTCCATCTCTGTACACTTGTCAGAGTTCCGCTCTCTTCTATGGGAAGATCAGATGAAAAGGGACAGCATGTCCATTCTTATCCAATCCGATGACGATCCGTTCGATATGGTTTCAGCGGATCTTGTTGGATTGGATGGCAGGCAGGTGTATCTCCGCTGACATCCGCCTGCCGATACAAGTCAGTGGGTGGCCTGCTCGGATCCGTCTGAAAAACGGACAGGAGGACCCGAGCGTGTGAAAGGGGCCTTACAAACACTTTAGGCCAAACTTCAAGGAAGAGCCTTTATTAAAGGGGAAAGGTTAGGCCACCCAATGATACTTACCTGCCACTCTATTGGTCTTTGAGAGCACAAAAGGCTTGTTCACATGGGCGGCTAGGTTTTACCGCCCATTATTATTATACAGAATTTATATAAACGCCAACTTTTTGCGCAGCGCTTAACAAAATGAAGGCCGACAATACAGTTACGTTACAATTTGGTACAAGAGGAATCAGAGGGCCCTGCTCGTCAGAGCTTACAATCTAAAAAGGGAGGGTCAATAGATACAAAAAGTAATAGCTGTGGGGGGGGGGGGGGTTTGATGGAAAAAATTAAAACAAACATCGAAGGAAGGGCATGCAGCCACTCAGTGCTGGTCACACGCCGTGGTCACGATGCTTTACTTCTCAGCAAAAATGAAACCGCATGTAGCGTTCGGCACATAGTATCCCTTCAAACTGCAACCCAGTCATGCGTACGCCCAGGCTGCAACCATCCTGCAAACATGTGCAATGCGCGGTTGCAACAAGGCGATTCAACCTTTTTAGGGTCAAAACAGGGAGGTGAGCAGGCAACAGATCACTTCCTTACTGCCTGATAAACGCCCCCTGAAAAGTGTTCCACAGCAGATCACTATTCAGAGGGGTGGCAAAGTCTGCCACAAGCAACTAGATCTTAAGCCTCGTACACACGATCGGATTGTTGGCCAACAAAACCGTGGACTTTTGTCCGAAGGGTGTTAACCCAAACTTGTCTTGCATACACACGGCCACACAATTGTTGGCCAACAATTACCAACGTAGTGACGTACTACGTTGTTTTTCAGCTCTTTAGCGACACCCTTTCGGCTCCCTCTGCTAATTTCGTGTTAGTAGAAGTTTGGTGAGTGTTGATTCGCGCTTTTCATTTAGTTTCTGAACGGCCGTTCCTCAACCAGACATGTTGGAGAATCGGAGGAGATAACGTGTTATTTATTATTGGCCTTGGAGTTATTGCTTTGACATTGTTTTTTTGGTTGAATAATGATTTGATTTGTTATATTTACTATATTTTTGGATGCATAGAATGCACTTTTTGGTTAAGTTCTATTGTCAGATAGCATATCTAATTTTATTTGTTTTCTTTTTTTAATGCACAATAAAAAAAATTGTGGAGAATAATACTTGGCTGTGTGTTTTACTTCAAATGACAGTATAGGAGTAGCGGTTACATTTAAAAAATACAATATAAAATTGACAAGAGACACCAACATAGTTGTATCTTTGTTCTTAAAAACTACAGGATAATGGTGTTGTGGTAACTTCCCAAAAAAAAAAAAAAAAAAAAAAAAAAAAAAGGATAATAATATCATTCTTCTCATCACTAGAAAAAAAAAAAAGCCTTTGAAAATTTGTTTGCAATAACTCCATCAGTATCACCAGCAAAGCAGCTTCATTATTATCCCATTAAAGAAGAAGAGAATTGTGCGCTGCATTTCCAGATTTCATAATTTGCCACGTCACAAATGTTAATTCTCCATTACGAACGCTAGTTTACAAGACCGACCACTTCTGGCTCGTCCTTGCTTCCAAGCATGCGTTTTTGTACTTTTGTCCGATGGACTTTTGTACACACGACCGGAAAATCCGACGACAGACATTTGCCCACGGAACATTTTAAAACCTGCCATCCAACATTTGTCCACGGAAAATCCGACAACAATTGTCCGATGGAGCGTACAAACGGTCGGATTTTCCTCCAACAGCCTGTCATCACACAATTCCCGTCGGAAAGTCCGATCGTGTGTACGAGGCTTTAGTCTAGACCTATGTAAGTTCTGTGTCAGAGGGTTCAGCAGCGTTTCTGATCTTCTCCACGCCCCTATGCGACAGCGAGGTGGTGGTTCAGCCTTTCTTGGGTTAAAAAGGCAGTGGGGAGGCAACATATCGCCTCCTCACTGCCTGTCAAACTCCCTCTGAAAAGCAATCCATCTCAGACCTTCTCAACTAACCCACGTGACCACGTTCAGGCCTGGCGATTGGCCCCATAGATCTTTATTGCAGTCAGTGTCACCACTAGGAGAGTCGCATCCCTTTTTTGTGAACCAACACAGAAAAAGATGGGAAAATACAAAATAGTACAGTTGTCCCCGAAACAGGAAGTGAAGGAGAAATGAACACCTGTGCCACGCAATACGTGTCTAAAAAGGAAAATACCCATCATGTAGGAGAGAGTTCCTCCTACCTTTTTTTTTTTTTTTGTGTGCATTACCTAGGATGGTCTGCAGGCAAATGCAGCCTAAGAACATGAAATCCTCTCAAGAGCCAGCCCACTGCTTGGATTATGGCTCCAGGCTCTTGAGAAGAGTACCAAGGCAGGGAGCTGTGATGTTTTCGGGAAGCTACGTACAGCTCCCTGCTGACCCATACCTCCAGCCATGAATTGCCTGCATTGCATAGAGCAGCACATAGATCCAGTGATGGCGTCATAAGGTCTAAAATAAGGTATGTAATAAAAACAAAAGGTTTCTTATAAAATTGTCATTAGTGTGTTGTGGAGGAAGACAAAATAAAAGCAAATTAAACTTTAGCTTTAAAAATTTTTTAAAAAATCAGTCTTCAGAATGGAGAACAAGCGATTTCATTAGTAATACACCATTTATTTTTTTACGAAGGACCCACTATGCTCAGATCTGCTCACCTCACACATTTGACAGCCCTTGTCCTCTAAATGTAAAATTCCAGAGGGTGAATGTCATAGAATCAAGTCCAGGGATTGTCTGGATTCAATTATTTTTAATGGGAAGTCGAATGCAAGTAAAAGGTGAACTGAAATGCAAATACACTGATTGCTATTGGGTGGTTGAAGTGCTCACACCCTGTACATGGAAATATCAATCAGCTTATTGCAAAACAAAAAATAATAAAATCTCGATAACCTACCAAGAGTTTGTTGATTGAAAGGTTGGAGGTGTAGGTGGACTTCGATGTTTTTGCATTTGAAAACTGGTTAAACTGCCTGAAAACGAACTTATCTATGGCCAGATTCGCAGACCTGATTGCACTAAACTGAAAACTTATATCAGTGCGTTTAACCGCTTCCCGACCAGCCGCCATCATTATACTGCAGCAGGTTGGCTCGGCTGCGCAAACCGCCGTTGTGTGTACGTCGGCCGCTTTAAGAGCAATAACAGGCGTGCGCCCGCGGTGCCGGAGCGCGTGGCCAGCGACCACCCGTGATCGCTCCACACAGAGTCAGAACAGGGATTTGTCAATGTAAACAAACAGATCCCTGTTCTGACAGGGGAGTACAGTGAGATCGTCTGTTCCTAGTGATCAGGAACAGCAATCTCTCTCTACTCCCAGTCAGTCCCCTCCCCTTCCAGTTGGAAACACCTCCCTAGGGGACACTTAACCCCTTGATTGCCCCCTAGCGTCACAGAACAGAAAAAGATGGGAAATCCCTGCCAGTGACATTTCTACAGTAATCGGTGGCTATTTTTAGCACTGATTGCTAGAGCTGCACGATTAATCGTTAAAAAAAATCTTGTGATCTTGATTCAACCCCCCCCCCCCCTCACGATCTCTATGCAGAATTTCAGGATTCATTCATATAACAAGTGTAGAGAGTTCTCTGCTCACTCAGCTGTCAAAAGAAAAAAAAAAAAACGGGCAGCCTGCCAAGATTTTCACAACATTGTCCACACTAGTAGATAACTATAAACATTGTAACATTTTCTTAGTTCAAAGGAATGAACTTCTGTGTGTAGATGAGGGAAGTTTACCCATTTAAAAACTAAACCTTTTTCTGACACTTGTTTCTTACAAAGTTAAAATCTATTTTTTGCAAGAAAATTACTTGGAACCCCCAAACATCATATATATATTTTTAGCAGAGACCCTAGAGCAGGGATATGCAATTAGAGGACCTCCAGCTGTTACAAAACTACAAGTCCCATCATGCCTTTGCCTCTGGGTGTCATGCTTGTGGCTGTCAGAGTCTTGCTATGCCTCATGGGACTTGTAGTTCTGCAACAGCTGGAGGTCCGCTAATTGCATATCCCCGCGCTAGAGAATAAAATGGTGGATGTTGCAATATTTTATGTCAAACTGTATTTGCGCAGCGGTCTTTCAAACATAATTTTTTGGGAAAAAATGCACTTCAATGAATTAAAATAAATAAATAAAAACTAAACCATAAAGTTAGCCCAATTTTTTTGTATATTGTGAAAGATGATGTTACGCCGTGAGAGAATTGCGTTTTTTATTCTAAGCAAAAAAAAATTGTGATTCTCATTTTAGCCAGAATCGTGCAGCTCTACTAATCGCTGTATTATGTCACTGGTCCCGAAAAAGTGTCCGATCTGTCCGCCGCAATCCCGCAAAAAAAAAAAAAAAAAAAAAAAAAAAAAAAAAAAAATCACTGATCACCACCATTACAAGTATAAAAAAAAAATATTATATATTATATAATAAAAATGCCATAAATATATCCCTTATTTTGTAGACGCTATAACTTTTGCGCGAACCAATCAATATACACTTACTGCGACTTTTTTTTTTTTTTTTTTTTAACCAAAAATATGTAGAAGGATACATATTGGCCTAAACTGATGAAGAAATTCGATTTTTTTTAATATGGGATATTTATTATACCCTGTTTCCCCGAAAATAAGACCTAGCGTGATTGTCGGTGATGGTTGCAATATAAGCCCTGCCCCCCAAATAAGCCCTAGTTAAAGTTCTTGTAGGTCTTATTTTTAGGGTAGGGCTTATTTTTGGGGAAACAGGGTAGGGCTTATTTGGGGGGTAGGGCTTATATTGCAATCATCACCGACAATCACGCTAGGTCTTATTTTCGGGGAAACAGGGTAGTAAAAAATATTGGTTTTTTTTGGGTTTTTTTTAAATTGTCAGGCTTTTTTGTTTATAGCACAAAAAATAGAAACCGCAGAGGTGATCAAATACCACCAAAAGAAAGCTCTATTCGTGGGAAAAAAAAAGGCCATAATTTTTTTTTTTTGTACAATGTCGCATGACCGCGCAATTGTCAGTTAAATCGACGCAGTGTATCGCAAAAATTGGCCTGGTCATTAAGGGGGTAAATCCTTCCGGGGCTTAAGTGGTTATTTAATTGCATTTTTTGCAAATTTTGTTCCTCTCTTTATTGAATACGTGTGACAAAGGGCTGTTATGATAATATGGACTTGTGTCAATGAATGCAGGCATTTTGAAAGACACCTTCCCACAATACTGTAAAACAGCAAAGTAATAGTATGCACACAGTCTAGATCAGCGGACCTACCTGTGAAATCACAGGATGGGTTTAGGGTCATAGTGCTGAAAAGCAACAGCACCACCTAGTGGAGAGAAGCACAAAAGACATTAGAAAATGGAAATTGGATGTTAAGGTAAAAAGTGCCCTTTAAAAAGGATAAGTTCACTTTTACAAGAAAAAAAAAAAAAAAAGATAAATGAACATATTTTAGCAGGAAAAAAAAATGTGCATTTTTTTCCTGCAGGAACCTGGAAAGCGTTGCAGGTCAATTTATTAACAACTTGCCGACTGATGCACGCTGATATACATCGGCACAATGGCAGCGGTGGGCAAATGGGCGTACCTGTACGTCCCCTTTAATTGGCAGGGCTAGTGGGCGTGCGCGCCTGCCGCGTACAGTGTGACCATTCCCGCGGAACCCGAGGACTCAATGTCCGCCGGTGTCCCAGAGCCGCAGAACGGGAAGATGCCTATGTAAACAAGGCATTTCCCCGTTCTGCCTTGTGACATGACAGGGAGCTACTGATCCCTGTCATCGGGAACAGTGATCGCTGTCATGTCAGTGGTAGCCCACCCCCCCCCACAGTTAAAAATCACTCCCTAGGACACATTTAACCCCTTGATCGCCCCCTAGTGTTTAACCGCTTCCCTGCCAGTGTCATTTACACAGTAATCAGTGCATTTTTATAGCACTGATCGCAGTATAAATGACAATGGTCCCAAAATAGTGTCAAAAGTGTCCGCCATAATGTCGCAGTCATGGAAAAATAAATAAATAAAAAATAAATAAAGATCGCCGCCATTACTAATAAAAAAAAAAAAATAATAATAAAAATGCCATAAACCTATCCCCTTATTTTGTAGACGCCATAACTATCGTGCAAACCAATCAATATACGCTTATTGGGATTCTTTTTTACCAAAAATACGTAGAAGAATGCAAATTGGCCTAAACTGAGGGGGAAAAAAATGTTTTTTTATATATTTTTGGGGGGATATTATAGCAAAAAGTAAAAAAAATCAAGTTAGACTTACCGGTAACTTGTTTTCCATGAGTCTTTCAGGACAGCACCTTGAGAGCGTGGCTCCACCCACTTGACAGGAAACACACCTCCACCAAACTTTAAAAGGAGGCTCCTTCCCACTTATCATCAGTAGTAGTAGAGAACCTCCGGCCCAAGCTGGAACACATACCGTATATACTCGAGTATAAGTCGTTCCGAGTATAAGTGGAGGCCCTAATTTACCACAAAAAAATGGGAAAAACTTATTGACCCGAGTATAAGACGAGGGTGAGAAATGCACAGCTACTGTAAGTGGAAAAGAGGGTCAACAATGCCCATTTGCAGCATCATTGTGCCCATTTGCATGCCTCACTGTGCCCATTTGCAGCCATAGGTCCCCTGAACTTCAAACTCGTAGTTAAGGGTTCCTAGATGCCCCCTAGCTGCAGCCAAAATTTGGGGTCTCTGAACCCAAAGGGTCCCGAAATGACATTGCTGCAGATGGACACAGTTGAGCGACTATGGGGCCCCGTATTACGGGGCCACTTAGTGCTAAGAACCTCAAATTTGGTGTGCAAACCCAGTGGAACTAGTACCATAAAATTTCCAAAGCTGGAGTTTCTAGCACCAAGTGGCCCCGAGATACAGGGCCCCAAAAATCAGTTCAGAAAATGTCAAGCACTTTTCTGCAGCAGAGAATGACATTTTCCGAACCAGTTTTGGGGCCCCGTATCTCAGGGCCACTTGGTGCTAGGAACCCCAGCTTTGGATATGTTATGGTAACAGTTCCACTGGGTTTGCACACCAACTTTGGAGTTCCTAGCACTAAGTGGCCCTGAGATATGGGGCCCCAAAATCGGTTCAGAAAATGTCAAGCACTTTTCTGCAGCAGAGAATGACATTTTCTGAACCGATTTTGGGGCCCCGTATCTCGGGGCCACTTAGTTCTAGGAACTTCAGCTTTGGATATGTTGTGGTACCAGTTCCACTGGGTTTGCACACCAACTTTGGGGTTCCTAGCACCAAGTGGCCCTGAGATACAGGGCCCCAAAGTCAGTTCGGAAAATGAATTTTTTTGCTGCAGAAAAGTGCTTGACTCGAGTATAAGTCGAGGGGGGCACTTTCAGCACAAAAAAATGTGCTGAAAAATTCGACTTATACTCGAGTATATACGGTAATCAGAATATGGTTAGTCACAGCATAGTAATTTAATACAATAAGGGCGGGTTGCTGCTGTCCTGAAAGACTCATGGAAAACAAGTTACCGGTAAGTCTAACTTGATTTTTCCCTTATCGTCTTTCAGGACAGCACCTTGAGAGGATAACAGAGACTTACCCACTTAGGGAGGGACCACAGCCTGCAAGACCTTTCTGCCAAAAGCCTGTTCACTGGCTGACAGAAGATCCAGTCTGTAATGACGGACAAACGTAAGGTAACTTGACCACGTAGCCGCCCTACAAATCTGATCTGGGGTGGCACCAGCCATTTCTGCCCATGTAGAGGCCTGAGCCCTGGTAGAATGCGCTTTAATTCCCAGCGGGGGAGATAGCCCCGACTGAGAGTAGGCTGCTAGAATAGCTGATTTAAGCCATCTAGCTATAGACCCCTTAGAAGCTTGTTGGCCCTTCTTTTTACCTGAAAAAAGTATAAATAGAGAATCCGAGGATCTAAAGTTACTTGTTACCTCCAGATACTGTAATAAAGTCCTTCTTACATCCAAATTGTGGAATTTGCCTTTTTCCCCCGAAAGGTTAGAGCAAAAGGTTGACAGGATGATTTCCTGCGA
This sequence comes from Lithobates septentrionalis, assembly GCA_037952835.1. Classification (NCBI taxonomy): domain Eukaryota; kingdom Metazoa; phylum Chordata; class Amphibia; order Anura; family Ranidae; genus Lithobates; species Lithobates septentrionalis. Next base: position 3,147,039 of record JBBDGP010001573.1, on the reverse strand, counting down.
CCTATTGTGTGCTGACGCTACCTTTGGCAAAAAACCTGGATCGGTTTTAAGTATAATCCTATCTGTGTAGATGGTTAAAAAGGGGCTCTTAACAGATAGGGCGTGCAGCTCACCAATTCTCCTTGCTGACGTTATTGCAACCAAGAACAAGGTCTTAAGAGTAAGATTCCTTAGAGAGATTCCTTGTAGTGGTTCAAAAGGTTCCTTTGTAAGGGCTTACAGGACCACTGATAGATCCCAATTGGGAAAGTGCTTAGCCGGAGCTGGTCTAGATCTGGTAAGTGCCTTGAAAAATCTTATAACCAAGGGCTCAGAAGAGATTGGTCTTTCTAGAAATACTCCCAAAGCAGCTACTTGAACTTTAAGGGTGCTGACTGACAATCCCTTGTCTGCCCCTTCTTGAAGAAATTCCAAAATTGACACAAAATTTTTAACTTTTCTCTTAGTCAAATGACAAAAAGAGTTGAAGACCTTCCAATATTTAGCATAGATTTTTCTGGTCACTATTTTCCTACTGGAAAGTAAGGTAGTTACCAAGGGTTGTGACAGACCTTTGTTTCTTAACAACTGCTCCTCAGAAACCAGGCCGTGAGGCTTAGACTGGCCACTCCCGGATGCTGTATTGGACCCTGTAGGAGCAGGTCCTGCTGGAGAGGCAGCCGCCAAAATGGTTTGACTGCCATCTGTAGAATGGTGGAAAACCATGCCCTCTTTGGCCAAAATGGAGTAATTAGGATTACTGCCACCTTCTCCCTCTGTATCTTCCTTAATACCAACGGGATAAGTTGGAAAGGAGGAAATGCGTAACCCAGATGGAAGTTCCAGGGCTGGATTAACGCATCTGTCCCCTGGGCCTTGTCGTTTCTGTGAATAGAGAAAAATACTGGGAGTTGTGTATTTTCCTGTGATGCAAATAGGTCTATTTGCGGTTGACCCTAGGCCCTGGTAATCATTGCAAAGATTTCCGGATTCAAGCTCCATTCTGACTCCTGAATCCGCCTTCTGCTTAGATAATCTGCCACTACATTTAAGGTGCCTTTGAGGTGGACTGCTGATAAGGACCGAACATGCTTTTCTGCCCAAACCAGGATCTTTGAAGCTAGCAACTGAAGTGTTTTGCTTCTTGTACCCCCCCGTTTGTTTAGGTAGGCTATGGTAGTGGCGTTGTCTGAGAGGACCCGGACATGAGAACCTTGAAGGATGGGAGAGAAGGCATCTAAAGCTAAGGCGACTGCCTTTAGTTCCCTCCAATTTGAGGACCTCCTTGCCTCTGTCCGAGACCACATTCCTTGCGCGAAGTCTTGGTCTAAGTGAGCTCCCCAACCCCATACACTGGCATCTGTCGTTACCACTTTTTCTATTGGAAATGACCAGAGCAGGCCTTCTGACAGATTCTCCTGTCTTCTCCACCACCAAAGTGATCTCTTGACTTTGGTGGGTATCTTTACCTTTGCTTCCAGAGATTCTGACCTGTGATTCCATATTCTCAGGAGAAAGCTCTGGAGAGGCCTGAAATGTAACCTTGCCCATTGAATGGCTGGTATGGTTGCGGTTAGGGTTCCTAGGGATGACATCACTTGTCGGACTGATAATTGCTGGCTTGCCTGCAAGGACGCTACCACCTTCAGGACTTTCCCCTTCTTCTCTTCTGGGAGAAAAATCTTTTGTTCCCTTGAACAGATCTGATACCCCAGGAATAGTATTTTCTGGGCTGGAACGAAATTTGACTTCTGCATATTTATGATCCAACCCAGGGTTTCTAGATGACCTCAGGTCCTTCCGAGGTTGTCTAGCAGTCTTTCCCTGGAGGGGGCAAAAAGGAGTAGGTCGTCCAAGTACGGAATTACCGCAATCCCCTGCATGCGAAGAGGAGCAAGCGCTTCTGCCATTATCTTTGTGAATATTCGTGGGGCAGAAGACAGGCCAAAGGGGAGGGCCCTGAATTGCAAGTGCAGAACCTCTTTTCCCAAATTTATCGCCAATCTTAGGAATCTTTGGGACTGCGGGGCTATAGGGATATGCAGATAGGCATCTCGAAGGTCTATTGATGCCATAAAGCATTCCCTCGTCAATAGATTCTTGACCGTGAAGATGGAGTCCATACGAAACCTTTTGTATTGGACTGATCTGTTCAGCGGTTTCAGGTTTAGGATTAACCGAAAATCTCCGGATGGTTTCTTTATCAGGAATATACGGGAATAAAATCCCTGATAAAGCTCCCCCTGTGGGACGTAAGTCATAACCCCCTGATCTATCAGATCCTTTAATAGGCTCTTCATTGCCAGGGATTTTGTTACATCTCTTGGAAGATTTGTCACCAAGTACCTTTCTAGGGGGAGATCTGAAAATTCTATATTGTAACCCTGGGCTAGCATATTCAGAATGTACTGGTTTTCTGTTATGCTTGCCCAATAGGGGAGAAAGTCTTGTAGTCTTCCCCCTACTTGTAACCGACTGTCATTGCGTCTTGCTGGCTGACGCAGGAGGATGGAAAAGGACATTTCCTCTGCCCTTACCCCTCTGCCCTGACCAGCTTTTCTTTTTCTCTTGAGACTTGTTCTGTTCCTGAGCCCTTTGAGGACGAAAAAAACGTTTGACTGGTTGTTTCTTCTTTTTGACAGGAAAAGATTTCTTTTTATCTGCAGTCCTGTCCAGAACTGAATCCAAATCAGGGCCGAACAGTAAGTCTCCTAGAAAAGGGACCCCGCATAATTTGTTTTTAGATGCTGTGTCCCCTTGCCAAGTCTTTAGCCATAAAGCCCGTCTAACCGAATTAGCAAGGGCTGCCGCCTTAGCTGTCATCCTGATAGACTCTGCTGAGGCATCAGAGACATAGGCTACGGCTGCTGAGAGGGTAGAAAAGGAGTCAAGGATTTCTTGCTTAGGGGAATCTGCTATTATATGAGCTTTAAGCTGATTAACCCAATACTCCAAGTTCCTGGAGATGCAAGTAGTTGCCATTGCTGGCTTAAGGTTGCCCATAATGGATTGCCAAGTCTGCTTGAGCTGTTGATCCATTTTTTTATCCATGGGGTCTTTTAAGATCCCCATGTCCTCAAATGCTAGATCAGTAGATCTTGACACTTGAGAAAAGGCTGCATCAAGTTTTGGAACCTTATTCCAAAGAGCTGCTGGGTCTTCATCAAAAGGGAACCTTCTCTTATGAGCCCTAGAGAAAAATGGTTTCCTATCAGGGTCAGCCCATTCTTTTCTGATTGTTTCAGAAATCACTGCATGGACTGGAAAGGTACGGGACTTAGACTCACTAAGCCCTGCATACATCTTGTCATGTAAAGACATCTCCTTATGCTCTTCCTCAAGGCCTAGAGTAGCATAAATAGCCTTTAAAAGGCCATCCACCTGATCCAAAGACAATTTATACTTGGAAGACATATTTTCCAGCTCATCACTATCCTCATTCAATTCATTAGAATGGGATGGGGAAAGCCCTTCCCGGTTCAGAGGACCCATTTCCGCCTCTACTGCCGGGACTAACAGTGAGCCTTGAGAGGACTGTGAGGTAGTGGGCTGACTTGCAGATGGATAGGTGAGTGAGGATCTGAAGGATTGAATGGTAGCATCCAATTCCTTCTTGGCAGATGCGATTAGATCACTGCATGCGGAAGTGGTTTCTTCCCTCACCAAGGAGTCAATACATGCTTGACATAAAGCCTTTTTCCAGCCTTCATTTAACTTAATTTTGCATGAAGGGCATTTCTTTCTAATCCCAGGGTCAGAGCTCTTGGCCTGCCATGATAAGGGAAAAAAGAGAGAGAAAAAAGACAAACCATCTTTTAGAGTCAGCCTGATTACTCAAGGTTGCTCACCACAGGTGCACAGTGAGAAAAGCTATCAGACTCATGTGCCCTGACAGGCCCCTCCGCCACCAGGGGGAAAAAATACCCTCAAACTTCACTAACATTTAGAGAGAAGAGGGCTAGAGAGAGACCCCACAGTAAAGCTGAGCAGAAACTACAGTCTGCTCCTTACCTGGGCCTTGCTGGTGCCTGTGCCTGTTCCACTCGCTGCGGTTCCTGAATCCATGCTGAGGCAGCAGCGTGATGCCTGTGGCGAAAACGCAATAAATAGGCACCAGACCTATTCCTCCCTCCTCCCCCTGCGCTTCCGGCGGAAAATGACGCCTGGCGCCTGCTCCATGGATGCCGCCCCACTTCCGGATACCTCACATCTGGCGGATGCAGTCCTCTGACTGCCCTTCCCAAGATGGCGGCGGCATCAGGGAAAAAACATGTGCAGGCAAGAAAAAACAAACAGAAATGCCTGACATGCCTGACGCCTCTGCCTGGGAGCAGCAATACCCGGAGCAGTCCTGGCTCTCCCCGAGCACTGACGAGGGAGAAGGAGCCCATCCACCCGGCACCCGTAAGCCTGTGGAAAATGGGAGGAATCGGCTCTCCTGAGGTAGGTAAAAATAGTGGAGTAGGGAGCCTGTTCTCTCAGGACAGAACCTTGAGAGCTCCAAACTCCCACATGTGTTCCCGCCGGAGGAAACACATAAACTGATGATAAGTGGGAAGGAGCCTCCTTTTAAAGTTTGGTGGAGGTGTGTTTCCTGTCAAGTGGGTGGAGCCACGCTCTCAAGGTGCTGTCCTGAAAGACGATAAGGGAAATATTGCTTTTTTTTTTCAAAATTGTCGCTCTTTCTTTGTTTATAGCGCAAAAAATAAAAACCACAGAGGTGATCAAATACCACCAAAAGAAAGCTCTATTTGTGGGGAAAAAGGGACGTCAATTTTGTTTGGGTGCAATGTCGCACGACCGCGCAATTGTCAGTTAAAACGACGCAGCGCCGAATCGCAAAAAGTGCTCTGGCCATGAAGGGGGTAAATCCTTCCGGGGCTGAAGTGGTTAAGAAAAAAAAAAAAAAAAAAGGGTTACTAGGCTGCTTTCACCCTGATCTGCAAGTGCAGTGCACCTGCGGCTTTCCAGCAGGTTATCTGCTCTGAGCCATAGACTTATTTTATTATTACTTATTATACATTATATCCTGTGGGTTTGGTGCGCTTTCTGAAAGTGCCCCACACCTGCAAGATATAATAGAAGTCTATGGCAAATCGCAACTAACCCAAAGGAAAGCCACAGGTGCACTGCATTGCGGGTAGACCCCACCACATCAGTGTGAAGGCAGCCTTATAGGGGGCTGAGCACAGTAAGGGATTATTTACATCTGTGGTTTGGAGGGGTGGTAAAACCCCATGTTTTTACAACACCCCCCCCCCCCCCCAACCACTGGTGTAGCATCAGGGGTCGCAATAGTGACCCCGCTCCATGCTCCAGGGGGCCTATGTGGCCTCCCTGTCACAGTCTGCTTTACACTTGGGGACAGGAGGGGCAGTGGGAGCGGCATATACAGGAACCAATCTTCTCCATTTTCCTCCTGAAAACGCTGAAATCCGGCTTCTCTTCTACTCTCTCCCGCCGGCACTCAGAGGCTGCAGGAGTAAAATGTTCATTATGGTGTTTTGAACCATTTCATTTCATTGTGGCTCGTGACCAGTTACCATATCATTTAAATGGCCCTCGCTCTTCAAAAATTTGAGCGCCCCGGCTATAAGGCATTTTACCTGTGATTAGCAGATTGCAGGTGCAATGCCAGGCACCTGTAGACTCTCAGTACATTGTCTGCCTTTACCTCCCATACGGGCAGGCAGTTACCGAATTGCAGGACGAATCAATGAAATACGAGAGCGCTCATCAGCGCCTTGGTAGTTCATTGAGAACTTTAAGCCGCGTGACTAATGGTAGTTGTAGTTCATTCATTCACAGAAATCTTTGAACTAATGAGGCAGCCGTGTTGTAAATTGCGACAGCGGGTGCAGGGAGAGGATCCTCCACCCGCTATCACAGGACAGAAGGCAGGAGCTCGAACATGTTACATATTCTACCCTAAATACCGGTGGAACATGTTCCAAAAAGTGAACTTATCCTTTGAAGAAGAAAGGTGGTGGCACAGCACATAATATCGGGCAAGAGAAGAGAACACTGGATCTATTGGGCTGTATGCGATTACAGCAGAAAATAATCACCAAAGGTAAGTGGGGGAATAATTAAAGGAGAAGTAACAAACACATACTCAACTCTATGCTGCAGCATTGCTGTTCCCCCGCCAGCTCTATTAGGTTGGGTTCATATTGCTGCGAATTTGAAACCGACATTCCTGCGTGACTTCATGGCGGCTTGCATATGACTTCTTTAACAGAAGTCAATGGAAGCTGTATTGAAGTCGCACAAAAAGTAGCTCAGGAACCTTTTTCCAAGTCGGAGCAACTTTAGTCACACCGATTAGAACGGTTCCATTGCAGATAATGGGGTGCGACTTGACATGACAAGTTGCGGCAGTGTGAACCAGGGCTTACTGAGAACTGACTGATCACATGACCGCTGATTGCTCGGTTCTTGGTCTGCTCTGAGCAGTCAGTCAACACTCTCCCCCTCCAGCGCTCACTGGAGCGCCAGGCTGAGGCGGGGGCAGGAGCGGTTGGCTTAGGCTCTTGGCCTGCTGTCTATCATGCAGCTGGGTGAATCCCAACAATATGGTCAGGATCCTTCCAGATCCTGGAGCGGCTCTGTGACGTCAGCCGACTTTAGCTCACTAGAAGTTGACTCTGGGCCACCGGAGAGCAAAGGTGCCTCCTGTGACCCACAAGAGAAGCGTGACCAAAAAAAGCTTTGGCCATTACTTCTTTTAATTCGGGAGGGTGAAGTTTCTCTTTGAGGCTGGGTTCACACTACTGCAAATTGGATCCGGGTTTCCCCCGCATCCAATATGCATTTCAGGAGTCTGTGACCGGCTCTCTATGGAGCCGGTTCACACAGCACCAGTGCAAATTGCACAGGCGTCCTGTGCATCTTCTGGTCTGTTTCAGGTCCAAATTCAGCCAAAAAGTCAGACCGAAATCGGACCTGAAACGGTGAACAGGGATGCACTGGACCCCTGCTGTGAGCCGCTCCGCATGGCAATGTAAACCCAGCCTAAAGCTGAACTCCAGGTTTGGATTTCATGGCACCCAATGTAACTATATACATACTAGGGTTGTCCCGATACCACTTTTTTAGGATCGAGTACAAGTACCGATACTTTTTTTCAAGTACTCGCCGATACCGATTACCGATACTTTTTTTAAATGTCACGAGACAGTGTTTTTTTGTTTTTTTTTTAACAGTGCTTTCTTTTTTTTGGGGGGGGGGGGGGGGGGGTGAACGGTGTATGGTATGTGTGTGTGTCTGTTTTTTTTTGTTGTTTTTTTTATTTACAATTTTTATTTTTTACAATAATATTTTTTTATTCTTTATTGCAATGTGTGTTTTTTTTTTGTTTTTTTTTTAATCAGCCCTGTTGGGGGGCTTTGGTGAGATATCAGGGGTCTTAACAGACCTCTGATATCTCCCCCTTGAGACAGAGAAAGAGACAGAGGATAGAGATTCCCCAGTCCCCTTCTCTGCAGCCTCAGCTGCACTGAAAATGAATGGAGAGAAGACAGCGGCTCCTCTCCATTCATAAACTGACACATCGTAATCAAAGGAGATTACAATGTTACAGTTATGTGAATGGACAGAGTCAGCTGACTCTATCCATACACAAAGGAAGGAGGAGGAGGACAGAACAACGGAGGGGGCAGAGAAGGAGAGGGGGACAGCAGAACGGAGGGGACAGCGGAGGGGGACAGAGAAGGAGAGGGGAACGGAGGGGGACAGCGGAGAGGCACAGAGAAGGAGAGGGGAACGGAGGGGGACAGCGGAGAGGCACAGAGAAGGAGAGGGGAACGGAGGGGGACAGCGGAGAGGCACAGAGAAGGAGAGGGGAACGGAGGGGGACAGCGGAGAGGCACAGAGAAGGAGAGGGGAACGGAGGGGGACAGCGGAGAGGCACAGAGAAGGAGAGAGGAACGGAGGGGGACAGCGGAGAGGCACAGAGAAGGAGAGAGGAACGGAGGGGGACAGCGGAGAGGCACAGAGAAGGAGAGAGGAACGGCAGAACGGAGGGGGACAGCGGAGAGGCACAGCAGAACGGAGGGGGACAGCGGAGAGGCACAGCAGAACGGAGGGGGACAGCGGAGAGGCACAGCAGAACGGAGGGGGACAGCGGAGAGGCACAGCAGAACGGAGGGGGACAGCGGAGAGGCACAGCAGAACGGAGGGGGACAGCGGAGAGGCACAGCAGAACGGAGGGGGACAGCGGAGAGGCACAGCAGAACGGAGGGGGACAGCGGAGAGGCACAGAGAAGGAGAGAGGAACGGCGGAACGGAGGGGGACAGCGGAGAGGCACAGAGAAGGAGAGAGGAACGGCGGAACGGAGGGGGACAGCGGAGAGGCACAGCAGAACGGAGGGGACAGCGGAGAGGCACAGCAGAACGGAGGGGACAGCGGAGAGTCACAGAGAAGGAGAGAGGAACGGCGGAGGACAGCGGAGAGGCACAGAGAAGGAGAGAGGAACGACGGAAGGGAGGAGGACAGCGGAGGGGGGACAGAGGAAAGGAGGGGGCATGGAGGAGGATGCAGTGACAGTCAGCGGTGACCGATCACCGCTGTATGTCACTAAAGCAGCTGAAAGACTTGGGCAAATGCTCGGTATCGGTGCCGATACCAGTATCGGGACAACCCTAGTACATACCATACCTGTGAATCACTGTGGAAGTGGAAAATCTCTGTAGTAGTCGGCACTACTACAGCGATCACTGCCATCTTGCAGGACCCGTGCTACATAGTGAGCACAGGGCTCATTCACTCAGCATGGGCACCATTTACAGAACACCTTGCATTTTTCTCAATGAAAACAAAGCATTCTCTGATTGGATAGGGTGGAGAGGCAGGGCTGTATAGTCACGATCTCCACCTCATCCAATCAGAGAATGTTTTGCATTTATTAGGAAAAAATACAAAGCCTTCTGTGAATGGTGCCCCTGAGGTCACTATGCAGCCCCAGAAGACAGCAGTGATCAGTGTAGTAGCAGTGACTACTATACTGATTCTCCACTTCCACAAAGGTCCCATAGGTATGTTATATGTATACTTACATTGATCCAAGCTGGACCCATGTGACTATACAATAAATTCCATATCTAGGGTGCAGTTAAGCTTTTGCTGATCAATACAGATCAATGTCCATGCTGTGCATGAGCCCTGCCCCTCCCCCTTTGCATTGTGACGTGTTATCTTGGTGACAGGGTCACTTTAATCCCTGGGACACAGCCATTCTCTGCTACACTTGGGGTATATACAGCTTCATCCCCCCTTCCACCATCCAAACCCACCCCATGCTCTTCCAGCACTGACACCGCAATGTAAACACACACTCACCGGCTCAGCTCTCTAGCACGCTGGACTCACCCAACAATCTACAGCTGGCTATAGGCTCAGCCAATCACAAGCATGTCTGCTTAGATAGACACAGCTCTTCGCCAATCGCAGCGCAGCACACGCATAGGCGGGGTCAAGCAAGAAAGACGCACAGTGTTCTGTCAATTTTGCGTCGCAACGTGCTTCCGCGTACGGCGTACGTACTATTTTTGACCGTGCGTTCCACCGTAGTTCGCCATATTTGGTATTGGCAATGTGTTACGCCCATTATTGGAGTGTAGGTACAGGACTGTCTGTTGGTGTTTATTATCAGTAGTTGTGCCCATGAGACAAATAATGTAAAGTAATCCATAACAACCAATCTGTAATTGCACTAAAGTGCTGAAATCGAATTGTAATGATTGCTGCCAATGCCATCCATACACATAACTGTTTTCAACTGATGTTACTTTAGAGCCCATTCAGATTTGTGTATTGCAGCAAAACACAATACACAGCGTGTTTTACTGTGCGTTACTGCAGTGCCTGGTAATAAACTAAATGTGGTACATCACAGTGCGATTTATTTTGAAAAGGGCCCCAATTCACCTAGAAAGAGCAACAAAATGCACAGATGTGAACCATAATGCAGGTCCACTAAGATATGATTGTACTACCTTACTGCAACATGATGTGTTAATGCACAGAGGATGTTGTACCACAGTAGTCTGAATAGGCGATTGTCACAATATATAGGCAACACACTGACATTCAGCAAAATATACATTATGATGGCAACAAATGGCCAGTCATTATAATATGCACGCAACAAAGTGTCAGTATCATGCACAGGCAGCAAACAGACAATCAGTTACACAGGTAACAAACAGACAATCAGTACGATACACAGGTAACAAATGGACAATCAATATAATACACAGGTAACAAACAGACAATCAGTACGATACGCAGGTAACAAATGGGCAATCAATATAATACACAGGTAACAAACAGACAGTCAATACAATACACAGGTAACAAATGGGCAATCAATATAATACACATGAAAACAAACAGACAATCAGTACGATACAAGGTAACAAACAGACAATCAGTACGATAAACAGGTAACAAATAGGCAATCAATATAATACACAGGTAACAAATGGGCAATCAATATAATACACAGGTAACAAATGGGCAATCAATATAATACACAGGTAACAGACAGTCAGTACAATACACAGGTAACAAATGGGCAATCAATATAATACATATGTAACAAACAGACAATCAGTACCATACACAGGTAACAAACAGACAGACAATCAGTACGATACAGAGGTAACAAACAGGCAATCAGTACAATACATAGACAACAAACAGGGAATTAGTACAATACACAGGCAACAAATGGGCAATAAGTACAATACACAGGCAACAAACAAACAATTAATATGATACACAGGTAACTAACAAATGGGCAATCAATATAATACACAGGTAACAAACAGGCGATCAGTACAATACATAGACAACAAGGAATCAGCACAATACACAGGCAACAAACGGAATCAGTACAATACACAGGCAACAGACAGGGAACCAGTACAATACACATGCAACAAAAGGGAAATCAGTACAATACACAAGCAACAAACAGGTGACCAGTACAATACGCAGACAACAAGTGGGCAATAAGTACAATACACAGACAACAAAGAAGGAATCAGTGCAATACATAAGCAACAAACAGGGAACTAGTACAATACACAGGCAACATACAGCAACAAATACAGCATGTCTGCAACAAACGGACAGGCATCACAATATGTGGGTAACAAGTAGGCTGCTGTTACAATATGCAGGTAACAAGATGGCAAATGCAACAATATGTGAGAAAAAATTTCAAATTGTATTACTACATGGACAACAAGTGAGCAGTCAGTACAACATGTGGGCAACAAACAGCAACTATTATGGGGCGTACACATGGTCGGACTTTTCGTCTACAAAAGTCCAACGGACGCCGACGGACTAAAGCTGGCTGGTAATCCGATCGTGTGTGGGCTTCTTCGGACTTTCAGCGGACTTTTTCAGCCTCAAATCCGACGGACTTTAGATTTGAAACATGCTTCAAATCTTTACGTCGTAACTACGACGGACCCCGAAATCCGCTCGTCTGTGTGCTAGTCCGACGGACAAAAACCCACGCTAGGGCAGCTATTGGCTACTGGCTATCAACTTCCTTGTTTTAGTCCGGTGTACGTCATCACGTACGAATCCGTCTGACTTTTGTGTGGTCGTGTGTAGGCAAGTCCGTTCGTTAGAAAGTCTGCCGCAAGTCCGCCGCAAGTCCGCCAAAAGTCCGTCGAAAGTCTGTCGGACAGGCTGTCGGACTTTTGTAGACGAAAAGTCCGACTGTGTGTACGCCCCATTACAATCTGCGTAGCTCATATCACTGGTGTCACTACTGCTATTACCCAATCAGTGGCTGAGCTGGAGGAAACGCCACTAGGCCCAAACAATCCAAGGCAATTAGTCGATACACAGGCAACAAACATGCAGTAAGTAAAATACACAAGCAACATAAAAAATAAAAAAAACAGTGTCCCCCAATGTAAATCCATTGTCAATCATGCCACTCGCTGCAGTGCCGACCCAAAAAAGAAAAAAAAAATGCTCCTGCCGTTCATGAAAGCCGGCCACCTACTGCAGGCTCCGTTGTTTGACAGTTCCTTTTATAGGTAAGGGGTGAGGCCATCTGGCGACATCACCTGGTGGCACTGCCCACTTGTGACTTCACGGACCGTTGCATGCTGTGTCTGGTATGGACTGTGGGGGGGGGACACCGTTTTTTTTCTGGGGTTTTTTTTCAATAGCCGGATGCCAGCAAATGCAACCTCGAGTCAATTTCAATGTGATTTGACTTGTTTTTTTTCTTCAGAAATGTCATTTTTGCTGCAGCATGTTCTATGCATGCTACAGATGCAGGCAGACTAAGGGGAGCCCCATAAACTGGAAAGTGTGCCACTGTCACTAAGTGACTTAGTTAAAGCAGGTGCACATTTTATACTACCTGCCTAAAATGGTGACCACTGTCACCAGTTGGCAAAAATTGGCAAAAAAAAAAAAAATTGGCAAAAAAAGGTATCAAAAATCATATTTTTTTGGGAGGGGGGTCCCTGAATGGCAGTTCGAAAAAGGGGTCAGAAATGTGGTCACCCTAGTACAATACACAGTCAACAGATGGGGAACCACTGTTTCACACAGGCAACAAAAAAGCAATCAATATAATACACAGGCAACAAAACAACCAATAGATACACTGCAAGCCAAAGATAACCAGTCATTACAATACACAAGCAAGAAACAACCAATCATTACAATACAAAAACAAAGAACGACCAATCATTACAATACACAGGAAACAAACGGGCAACCAATATAATACATGGGCAACAAACAGCAATCATTACAATATGCAGGCAACATATGGGCAGTCGTCACAATACTCGGTAACAAGTGACTCATTTTTGCAATATGCCGGCAACAAAAGGGCAAATATAACAATATGTGAGAAACGGCCAGTTGTCTTATTACACAAGAAATTATTTGGCAGTCATTGTAATATGTGGGCAACAAATTGCAACCATCACAATCTGCACAGCTCATGTCTCTTCTCTAATCATGATGATGAGTAAGCACGTCTGTGTAAAACACGTGCACCAAGCACCTTTTTTGTATTGATGTTTCTCATGTTCGCTTGATTTTATGGACTTTCAATAAATTCTTTTGATTTTACTTCCGGATGTGCTGCCATTCTCCTTTGTTTCCATTGCACTTCTTTAATCAGCCAATCGGTGGCCGAGCTGGAGGGGTCACCAAGGGGCCCGAACCAATCCCAAGGTGACTGACAGCCTGTCCCAAGTTTTTGTTAGTAAGAAGCAAGCAAGTTTTTTGGGGAGCTATCTTGCTTTTTGAAGGGTTCCATACTTCAAAGCTAATGGATAATGGTTTGCTGTAAAGTGGCCTTTGAAGCTCTTAGTTGCAAATTCCTCCACGATACTTTATACTGCCTGATTGGGACATTCCATAGTCAAGGCTTATAGTGACACATTTTTGAAATCCAAATATCTATTGCTTTCTACTTTTCCAAAAAATTTTGGTGCTAATCTTGCTATCTTCAAATGCTTCTAGTATAATGTCAAAATACTCAACAGTGGTGGGATGTTTATGGCTCATAACCGTGAGGCCACCAATTAAAAAGATGGCAGAGGGTCTGACCTCTCTCTACACCAAAAAGAAGAATGCAACATCTAGGATTATGTTCCTCTTTATGTGAATGATAAGTGTACATAGACATTTTTCTGTGTATCTGTGAGACCTTACTGAAATCTCCATGTGGCATATCCAAAATAGAGCTGACTGACCCAGCCTAATGCAGGGCAATGGAAGTGGACTGGTGTGTATGTGGCTTCTCCCTGGCATGGTATGGTAGATCAAATAAGGTGCCAAGTGATTACATCCTGTCTAAGGCTACATTCACATGGGCATTTTCCCACACCGAGTGCTTCCAGCAATGATCACTGCAGGTAATCGTTGCCTGTGTGAACAGCCACAAACAGCTGCAGCCACTGACAGCCTGTAATTGAAATGTACCGGCTCAGCGGCTGCAGTTAGGCCCTCAGACCTGTCAAACGGAGAAGCAGGAATGAGTTGATTCCTGCTGCTGCTATTTGCGCCATGCCAAGACACCCGTGCGATTGTAGCTGATGTTGCTTCATCATAAATAATTAAATGTACCTAGTAGTTTGAATCCAATAAAACACAGCTAAACCTAAAAAAAATGCCTCGCACTTACTTTGCCACAACGCAATGGTGTGAACAGTGGACATAGGAGACGAAGCATTTTGCCTTGTCATGCGGTGAAACTGGGCTTGGGTTTAAATATATTTTAACCATATGGAGATGGCTAATGCTAGATCTACCCCAATAAGCCTGACCATTGGCAACCAGGGGGTCATTTTTTGTTTTACAATACATTTCAATAGGCATTTGCATCCATAGGTGCATCATATCTCCATCCTTGTGTGTTAAGCGCCAGTCAAAGAAAAAAAGACTTGTGATTGGACGCATAGTTGTAAGCCCCCCAGTGGTGATCACTGTCACCTGATACTTATGCCTTAAAAAAAGATGGCATGAAATGGTTTTTAATCAAAATTCTACCGCTCCTACAAAGTGAATTTGATTTACTAAAGCAGTAGAGCAAGTTCATTTTGGCATGTAAACGGCCTATACGCTTTCAGTAAATCAACCCCAGTGCGCTGTAACAGCAGTTATGAAATGCATACAGTAAGGAACAGGTTAAGACTAAGGCCAGGTTCAAACTAGTTGTGGCTATGGCTCACAGTATGGGGTCCGGTGCGTTTCTGTTCTCCATTTCAGGTGCGAATCGGGGGAGAATTTTTGCCTGAATTTGAACCTGAAATAGAGCCAAAGATGCACAGAACTCTTTTCTAGTGCGGGCTGCGACCACCTCAGAGGTGGGTGAACCGTCTTCATTGAGAGCCGGTCACAGTCTCCTGTCATGCATAAGTGTGAACCCAGCCTTACACTACAATCTCTTAAAGCTCTATGATGATCAAAGGTTACTACAGGGCACACTGAAAATTAGCAAATCAGAAGACCAGAAATAGATGAATTTCTTGTTTGCTAAATGTATGGAGGTGCATTTTCATTAGCAGGAAATTCTGTTCATTATGGAAATAAGTGGAGATAAATAGAGAGCAGAAATTGTCACCACTATAAAGAGAGAGAGGGGGGATTCTAAAGCCTTGTACACATGGTCAGATTATTGGACAAATTTTCATCAGTTTTTTGTTTGATGCTAGTCTCAAATCGAAAGTGAAGAGGGTACTCACCATCAGAAAATTTTTTGACAGAATTCAACGTCAGAAGTAACGTAATGTGTTGAATTGTTTTGTATGTGTTCTTTAATTTCTGAGCATGCCTAGTCTTGCTCTTCAGATTTTTTTTTTGTCAGAAAACCGTACTAATGAAAGGAAAATCGGACGTTGTGTTCACATCAGACATCATCCTGCACATCCACTTTCTGTCTGCCGAAAATTAGTAATCAGCTGTCAAAAGCAGCATACTAATGATCAGAAAATCGGCAGATCGTTCATCAGATGAAATTTATCTTCAGATTTTCTGACTGTGTGTACGGGCCTTTAGAGAATCCATAAACTACTTCAGTCAGGATCAACATTTGAACTCTATGCCTGGTTCCTGCTATTTTTTTTTGATCAAAACAAAGTTTTATTGAGCATGGAAAATATATTGACATACAAATGAGAAGTGCAACAGGCACTACACACAGGGTAATAATGTTGACATACATAGAGATTTATCAATTTTCAGTAAGGGTTCTGACACGTACATTGTTGAGTGATAGGGCAGTGAAAACCCATGGGGTGAGGGGAGGGAGGCATACAACGTGCCGGGGGGGGGGGGGGGGGGGGGCGTTTAAGTTGTGTAGGATTCAGTCCTCTGTATTGTAGGTGGTGGCATCTTCCAGCCACCTATCCCAGATTTTGTGGTATTTGCTTGGGCAGCCCCTGTGTCATTCAGGACTTTTTTTTACAAGTGAGGGTGGTGGTGATAGCTTTGATCCATTGCTGTATAGTGTGGGGTGTCTCCCTCATCCATGTCCTGGCGATTTGTATTCTGACTAAGAATAACATTTCTTGCAAAAATATATTTAAGTATTTTTCGCCCTCGTAGAGAGAGAGAAGCCCCAATACACATCGACGAGTGAATAGGGTCAGTGGAGAGCCCATGCATCATGGAGGAACTGGACGACCTGTATCCAGTACCCCTGAATGGACGGGCAGGTCCATAGTAGGTGGTAGAAGGAGCTATTGGGGTTTCCACATCAGGGACATTTGGGGCTTTGCACCGGCCGGTAGTTGGAGAGGCGATAGGGCGTCAGGTACGACCTATGTAAGACGTAGACATGGGTGAGGCGATCAGAGAGCTTAGGGGACACATACATACAGCGAGTGCCTCCTCCCAATCCTCATCCGTCACATCGCCCAGGTTGGGCTCCCAACGGGACTTCAGCTGATAAGCAATGGCAGTAGCCGTGGGCAACATGAGGTAACTATATATTTGGGAGATTCGTTTTTTAGGGTCCCGACCCGTGATAATATCCACCAATAGTAGGACTTTGAGTGTTGGGATGGACTTCTGGAATTGAGTGTTGAGTGCATGTCAAAGTTGGAGGTAGTGGAAGAGCATGTGGTTGGGTAGAGTGAAGCAGTCTTTTAGTGTTTGGAATTACATGACCGCCCCCTTTGCTACTACTTGTGCAGGTATATAACCCCCTTATTGATCCACAGACTGTGGTCAGGGATGGAAGATAGCTTGAGCATTTGTGGGTTGTCCCACAGTGGTGTGTGGGAGTGGAGAGTGGGAGCCTTACTGTGATGCATGGCCAGTTGCCAGATCTTGCGGTGGTGGAATAGCATGCTGTTGCTATTGCCAATATGGGGCACTCCGCGGGTTCCACAGAGCAAGGTATGGAAAGGGTGGATCACTGTGCCGAGGGCCTGGGAGCAAACTAGGGTGGAGTATCGTTCTTTGTCAGTATGATTAAAGTAAAAAAAGTGGGAGAGTTGGGATGCAATGAGATAGGGAAGGAGAGGTCAGGTATCCCGGTGCCACCCAGATCAGTTGGACATTTCAGGACTCGTCACGACAGTTTGTGTCGGGAGGAGCCCCAAATTAATGTATTGGGAATGGATTCTATGGACTTGAATATGCGTGGTGGAATGTAGAGAGGAGCCTGACAAAAAACGTAAAGTAACTTGGGAAGGGGGATCATTTTTACTAGGTTGATTCGTTTCATAACCCCGAGGGGGAGACAGGACCATGTCTGTGTTTTGGTTTTAAGAATGTCGTATAAGGGTTTAATATTAAGGGTTGTGTAGTCTAGTAGGGAGCAGGAGATGTGAACGTCCAGATATTTAATCTTGCTAGCTCTAACCAGGGGGAGTGTGGCTTGTTCAGCCGTGGGGGCGCCTAAGTCGAGTGGTAGAATTTGGGACTTGGCCCAATTAATCTGAAGGCCGGAAAATACCCCGAAGCCTTTAATGAGTTGCAGGGCAGCCTGTAGTGATGGGCCAGCATCGGTCAGATACAGGAGCATGTCGTCGGCATACAGACTAATTACCTCAGTCATCCATCCACAGCGGAGGCCCTTGACGTCTGGGTGGGTTCTAGGTGCGATGGCTAGGGGGTTCCATGGCTAAGGCGTATAGCAAGGGGGAGATAGGGCAGCCCTGGCAAGTGCCGCGGAAAAGAGGGAAGGAAGAAGAGACTCTACCATTAACCTGGAATGCGCGCAGTGGGAGCCTGATAAAGGAGCTAGAGCCATCTGGTCACTTTTGGGCCAAAGCCAAATCTGCGGCGGCACACCCAGAGGTAGCTCCATTCCACAGAATCAAACTCCTTGGCGGCATCTAGGCTGACCACTACTTTGGAACCGGTGTTATCATGTTGGGATTGGAGGTTCATATAAAGCCGTCTGAGGTTGAACGCTGTGTTTTTGTTGGGCATGAATCCGGTCTTATCTGGGTGTATTAGGCTGAGGATTACTTTATTGAGACATAGGGCTAGGATTTTGGCAAGTATCTTAACGTCTAGTTGGAGGAGAGAAATGGGGCGGTATGGTTCGGGGAACAGTGGGTCTTTGCTGGGCTTGGGTATCAGAACAATGAGGGCTTCACCAATGGTCACTGGGAGTGTATCTGTGTCAAAGATGTGGGTGTATAGCTTGTGAAGTTTAGGGACAAGGATCTCCCCAAATTGACTGGAGAACTCGAGGGGGAGTCCATCTGAGCCAGGTGCCTTGAAGGTTCGGAGTTGTGCTAGGGCCTCTATTATGCAGTCCATGGTGATTGGTGCTTCAAGTTGGGCAACCTGTGGGGGAGTCAGCGAAGGAAAAGCGACATCTTGCAGGAATGCAGGCAATTCACCTTGGGAGTGGTGGGCGGTGGAAGTGTATAGGTCAGAATAAAAGGATCTGAATTCCTCAGCCACCAGTTCGGGATCTGTTATCTTGGCCACGGAGTCCGACTGGAGGGAGACCACCACCAAGGGTTTATGATCAAGGTGTGCCATGTAGGCAAATAATTTGCCAGCTCGCTCACAGCGTTTAAAAAATGCATTGTTTGCTGAAAAAGATACCTTGTTTGGCTTTCTCAAAGTGTAATTGATCGGTAAGTCTGGTCTGCATTCATACAAGTGAGGCATTAGCGGCCGACAGATCTTTCTGGAAGACCTGTTCAAAGGATTTTTGGCGGTCCTCTGCTTGTTGGAGCACCAACTTGGAGGTAGCCTTATTTCTGTTGATACGTGAGGAGAGGATCATGTGAGCATGTATTTTGAAAGCTTCCCAGACGGTCCCAACCGGAGCAGAATCACCATTGATGCAAAAGTAGTGCACCCATTCCCTTTGGATGGTAGGTCAGACAGGGTAGAGAGCCAAAAGAGGTTCAGCCTTCAGATCTGGACCATGGGGGGAGCAGGCAAGCGCAGTGTGACCCGGTATGGGGAGTGGTCAGATAGCACCCTGACACAGAAGCCCACATCAAGGATACTAGGTAGTAAAGAGGGGGTTACAAAGATAAAGTCTATGCGGGACATGGCAGAGCGAGAAGGGGTGAAACAGAAGCATGACTGTGATGGGTATTTATATCTCCAGGTGTCTACAAGGGTGAATTCTGTGAGGAACCTCCCGAATCTGGTGGTGCAACCGGGGGGGGGGGGGCAGTAGGACTTAGTTTGTCTAAGCTCAGATTGATGACCATGTTAAAGTCGCCTGCCCAGGTAGCTGGCACTGAGGGGTGTTGGGTCATAAAGGCCACTCCCAGCTGTAGTATGGCTAATTGGAATGGGAGAGGGATGTAGAACACCACTAGAACTTCTAGGCCGTTAATAGTGGCATGTAAAAATAGTGACCGACCCAGAGGGTCCAACTGCAGGGTGTGGAGCTGGAATTGTACTGATTTGGCTATAAGGATGGCTATACCAAGTCCCTAACACCTTCAACTGTTAGGGGCTTGATATAGCCAGCCTACCCAGGACTTCTTAAGACTTCTTAAGACATCTGCATTTGACCTGCGAGATGAGTCTCCACTAGGACTGAGACGTCTACCCATTGGGATTTGAGATGAGAGAGGACAGCTACTCGTTTGGCCCTGGCACACAGGCCCCTGACGTTCCAGGTCACAATTTTGAAGGAGGCCATGGTGTATTAAGGGGGCTTTGATATGCAGTCGGACTCTCAGGGAACAGCCAACAGCATAAAACAGTAACACAAGCATAAGACATTTTGTAAATAGGTAGATATGCATTTGGGGCACATGTGACCCGTGGGATCCAGCAGAGTAGTAGTGGGCTGACACAGCCAGATGCTCATGAACATGGGCTAGGCACATATAGAATAGTGAACACATTAGGGCAGAGTAAATTGTATGAGCAACAGCAAAAAAAAAAAAAAAAAAGGGTATGTCAAAAACATGCAGAGAATAACAAAAAACAAAGTCTGCAGTAACGCTGGACCAGCAGAGCAGAATAAACAGGCTGCTGCCCACTGCAATTGAGAGGGCAGAGGCTGGCCAGGGAAACAAATCTTGTACCAAAAAGGTGGAGGGCAGGGGTAGCATGTGTTTGGGGTGACCGTTGGGGTCTTGGGGGCGATAAAACGCTGCAGGAAGGTGTCCAATTGTGGAAGGTGGGGATGCAGGTGAGCCGCCCCAGGTTTACAGTGTCAATATGATGGTGGGGGAATACAGGATGGGTTGCGCTGTAGTTGGGGGAACAAGGTGGGTGGAGGGCATCAGGATCTGTGAGCTGGGGTAAAAAGAGGGAAAAGTCACACACGCCTCCCGGTCAACTCACATTTCGTGGGAAGGAGGGTGAGAAGCAAGTTGAGCAGTTCAGGCAATCTTCTATCAGCAGGCAGCTATCGGTGGCATTAAGCGAGGGTCTAAGCAGGGGCCGGGCCGGCCGTGTCGCATTGCTCCAGCCAGGAGATGACAGCCTCCGGGTGTTTGAAGAACTGTGCTTTGCCGTCACTCACCACCCGGAGCCCTGCCGGGAAAAGC
This sequence comes from Lithobates septentrionalis, assembly GCA_037952835.1. NCBI lineage: Eukaryota > Metazoa > Chordata > Amphibia > Anura > Ranidae > Lithobates > Lithobates septentrionalis. The sequence continues at coordinate 3,126,567 of JBBDGP010001573.1, read as the reverse complement.
ATCACGTATGGCAGGTGGTGTATCCGGAGCTGCCGCTTTGCCTCGCTGAATCGTGCTCGCTTCTTCTGGACCTTGGCTGTGAAGTCTGGGAGCACTGCAACATGCACATTGCCGAGGGGGATATTACCACACTCCCGGGTAAGTCGCAGGATGGTGTCCCGGTAGTTCAGGAACTTAGGAATGAACGTGCATGGCGGTGGGCGCGCTCCACCATGAACGTGGAGAAGAGGGCCTCTCTGCCATAGGTCTTTATTAGCAGGTTCTCCAGATAGGGGGGAGGGGGGGGGGAGTCTGAGCCCTCAGACCGCTCGGGGAGCCCCACAAACCGGAGGTTTCAGCGTCAGAGGCGGTTCTCCATATCGTCCTGCTTGGAGAGGATGGCGTTCAGCTGGTGTTGCAGCCATTTGGTGGTGACTTGGAGCAGATGTAGGCCGACTTTCACGTGGCCGACTCGGCGTTCGGACTCAGTGACCCTCTCCCGCATCCTGTGGATGTCCTGCCTGATCAGGGAGATGTCGACCTTCACCTCTTCAATCTTGGAGGTGAGGGTGGATTGACACAGGGCAATGGCCTCCAGTACTCTGGCGGTGTCTCCAGAGGCTGGATCGTCTTCCCCTGGGAGCGGGGCGATGCCATCTCCCTCCCCTGGCGATATTTATCGAGTTTAGAGATGGCGCCGGATCTCTTGGTGGAGACATGTTGGCGTGGGGTCAGGTGGATGGTATGAGGCTTCTGGTGTCTTTTTGCGGGAAGAATAACCCCCAGGATCGAAGAAAAGGATGTTGCTCGAGCAGAGCTCTCACACTGCACACCTTACTCCATGCAGCTCCAGACCACGCCCCTGGTTCCTGCCATTTAATGAAAACACATGTTGGTACATGAAATTATCTAGTGACAATGGGCTCAATTATCCGATCTGCTATCTATGAATGATTAAATAGCACAGGAGCCAACTGTAAGAAACCAGAATCTGTGCTCATTACTCCTTATTTACATTTAAATGCAATCAGTGGCGTCACTAGGGTTGGTGTCACCCGGTGCCGAAAAAATTGGTGTCACCCCCCTCCACCAACTACCTCAGTACAGACCCCCCTCCACTAACTACAGACCCCACTCCATCAATATAGCCCCCCTCCCTCAGTACAGACCCCCTTCCATCAATATAGACCCCCCACTAAGTACAGACTCCCCTCCCTCAGTACAGACCCCCTCCATCAGTACAGACCCCCGCTCAGTGCAGACCCCCTTTCCTCAGTATAGACCCCCCACTAAGTACTGACCCCCTCCCTCAGCACAGACTCCCCCATCAGTACAGAAACCCTCCCTCAGTGCAGAGTCTGCAGACCCCCCTCCATCAGTATCAACCTCCCACCTCAGTGCAGACCGCCCCATCAGTACATACACCCCCCCCTTAGTGCTGACCCCCATCAGTATAGAATCCCCACTCAGTGCAGAGCCCCCATTAGTATAGAATCCCCCCAGTGCAGAGCCCCCATTAGTATAGAATCCCCCTCAGTGCAGAGCCCCCATTAGTATAGAATCCCCCTCAGTGCAGAGCCCCCCATTAGTATAGAATCCCCCTCAGTGCAGAGCCCCCATTAGTATAGAATCCCCCCAGTGCAGAGCCCCCATTAGTATAGAATCCCCCCAGTGCAGAGCCCCCATTAGTATAGAATCCCCCTCAGTGCAGAGCCCCCCATTAGTATAGAATCCCCCTCAGTGCAGAGCCCCCCATTAGTATAGAATCCCCCCAGTGCAGAGCCCCCATTAGTATAGAATCCCCCTCAGTGCAGAGCCCCCCATTAGTATAGAATCCCCCTCAGTGCAGAGCCCCCATTAGTATAGAATCCCCCCAGTGCAGAGCCCCCCATTAGTATAGAATCCCCCCAGTGCAGAGCCCCCATTAGTATAGAATCCCCCTCAGTGCAGAGCCCCCCATTAGTATAGAATCCCCCTCAGTGCAGAGCCCCCCATTAGTAAAGAATCCCCCCAGTGCAGAGCCCCCATTAGTATAGAATCCCCCCAGTGCAGAGCCCCCATTAGTATAGAATCCCCCTCAGTGCAGAGCCCCCCATTAGTATAGAATCCCCCCAGTGCAGTGCCCCCATTTTATAGAATCCCCCCAGTGCAGAGCCCCCATTAGTATAGAATCCCCCAGTGCAGAGCCCCCCATTAGTATAGAATCCCCCCAGTGCAGAGCCCCCCATTAGTATAGAATCCCCCCAGTGCAGAGCCCCCCATTGGTATAGACACCCCCTGCACATGTCCACCCACATACTGTATATACATGAAGTTTACAGACCTCAGAACAGCGCGGATGATACACACAGCCGTGTGTGTCCCTCGGGCTCCTCCTCCTCCTGTGTGAATGTAAACAGAGAGGAGGGGGAGGCGGCTTCAGTCCGCTGTGCTGAGGGACACAGCGCAAGTCCCGTGGTGCAGATCAGGGCAGCGGGCAGTGTTAGCGGTGCGTGCCGCTACCTACGGGTGTCACCCCTCTGGCGGGTGTCACCCGGGTGCGGACCGCACCGACCTAACAATGCCACTGAATGCAATAGATCAGAGGTTCTCAGACTTTCTAAACCAGTGGTTCTCAACCTGGGGGTCGGGACCCCCTCGGGGGTCGAATGACGATTTGCCAGGGGTCACCGAGTCATGGGCTGTTCCTGAAGCCCGCTCGCTCTCCCACCCTTTTCAGGGCTGCCCAGCAGAGCTGTTCCTGGAGCCGCCCACTCAGCCTCTTCGCAGCCGCCCATTCAGTTCTCGGCATGGCGGGGGGCAGAGACTAGAGGTTAGCTGACTAGTGAGGAATGTAAAGAGGGAGGGGCTGAAGGAGACCCTATCTCTTGATTTCGGCATAGGTGTCACTGCTACGAGACACCACAGAGCTGGAGACACAGTGAGTAACACTACCTGTGATTAGAGTTGCCATTAAAAGTCCCCACTATAGTTCTCAGGTCAGCAGATGACCTTGATCAAGAGCATCTAAGTTGGCTGATCAGAACTCCCCACCAGCACTGCCACTCATCCCATTCCCCCCACTAAGGAGTAAGGGAAGGAATAAAAATTGAGAATACATGGAGGGGAGATGAAAAGAGGGGGAGAAACAAATGTAAAAGGGGAAGAAAGAGTAAGAGAAAGAACAAGAAAGACGGCTAGAGAGAGGGATGGGGAAAAAAACAAGAAATTAGGATAGAGAGAGATAAAAGGGAAATAAAGGAGAACAAAGAGAGAGTGGTCCATCCTAAAATGTACCATAAGGGGTTTTAATACTGTACGAGTGGAAGGGACTCAGGGAACGCTAAATGTCTGCGGGTTTCGGGCGCAAATTACTTGTCTTGCCTTGGGCGCTGACAACCCATGCTGCGAAAATAATTTTACTGTTAGGGGTCCCCACAACTTGGCAAAATTTTATCAAGGGGTCACGGCACTGGAAGGTTGAGAACCACTGTTCTAAACAAAAGGCCCTTTCCCTGCCCTTCAGATCTTAGGGTGCCAGACTTCTCGGCTGAAGGCCGGCAACTGCCAGACCTTGCCGAGTAAGAAATCTCCCGCACGGGAGTGACGACATTGCGGTTTCAGCCACTCACAGCGCTGGAACCGCGATACCCGGAAGACACGCCGAGGCAACATGACAGCTCCCTCGCCGTGGACCAGGTAAGATACCGACGCTTCGTTCTAAGGTAAGTATTTCATAATGAGCTAGTATGCGGTGCATACTAGCTCATTATGCCTTTTGCTTTACAGGGGTGAAAAAAAAAATTTTCAGCGGGTATACAATCGCTTTAAGTGCACATGTGCCAATGGTGTTGGCAAATACAGGGATATCTCCTAAACCGTGCAGGTTTAGGAGATATCCAGTGTAGCTACAGGTAAGCCTAATTATAGGCTTGCCTGTAGTATAAAGTGGTTGTAAAGGGTTTAAAACCACTATAAGGACCGAGCCTTTTTTGACACTTGTTGTTTGCAAGTTAAAATCATTTTTTTTTTCTAGAAAATTACTTAGAACTCCCAAACATTATATATTTTTTTCCTAACACCCTAGAGAATAAAATGGCGGTCGTTCCAATACTTTCTGTCACACCGTATTACCAGCGGTCTTACAAGTACACTTTTTTGGGGAAAAATACACTTTTTTGAATTAAAAAATAAGACAACAGTAAAGTTCAACCATCTTTTTTTTATATTGTGAAAAATAATGTTACACCGAGTAAACTTATACCCGACATGTCACGCTTAAAAATTGCGCCCGCTCGTGGAATGGCGACAAACTTTTCCCTTAAAAATCTCCATAGGCAATGTTTAAAAATTTATTTTACTTTTAATTTTTTTATTTTGACAAAAAAAAAAAAAAATTGGGTCACTTTTATTTCTATTACAAGGAATGTAAACATCCCTTGTAATAAAATGCAATTAAAAAAAAAAAAATCTCCTTTAAAGAGCTATGCGCTATGAGCTATTTGACATTGCTTCCGCCCTCCCATGCTATGGAGCTGAGCGGGGCCATCTTCCCCTCAGTCGGCAGCCAGGCATCCACGGGAAAGGACGCGATCATCTCCGCCGCTACCGGCGGGTCCAGTAAGTGGCGGAGACGACTGCCACCAATAAAAGTGATCTCGCGGTGAGTACGCTGCAGAGACCACTTTTATCCTAAAGAGAAATGCACAGCATTCCTGAAAATACCGGGGTTATGGCAGCTAGCTGCTGCCATAACCCCGGTATTTAGCGTCAAAGTACCAACGTACGGGTATGTCGCTTTGCGTGAAGCCGTTAAGGGAACCATTAGGTTTAAAGTGTACCTGTCACCACTATAAAAGACACTAATGGGGCTGTGGTACTTGGTGCCCAAATCCAGAGCTATATAGAAGATTTTTGAATGTTTTGACATTCCTGGTACTAGAATTGGCTCACCCTACTGCATGTTACTATTGGTTTATCGCTATGATGGGGGGCCTTGCTGTCCAATAAAAACAGAGGAGGCAGAAGAGGGCAGGCCAACTCTCCTCACTGTCAAGAAGTGCCAAACTGGTATGTTACGTGAGATCTCAGGGCACATAAGGAGCTGGAGGGCTCATCTAATGGTTTGTGTAGGCATCACCCGGGGGAACACCTGACGAGGGCGTCTCACAAGTGCCGTTCCAGTCCTTAGGGGCAGTGGGTGGTGAGTGCAAATGCAAATCTTTGATCAATTACTCCAATGTCATGCCCCTTTTTTCTTTCTTTTTTTCCTTACTGTATATTATGTATTTGTAATGCTGATTATTTCACTTTGTAGAAAAAGTGTACTAGGACGCCTCCTGAAGAAGCGGCTTGACCGCGAAACTGTCGAGGTTACGTTCAAAAGTACTCACAAACCTGCCTTCACTTACCTTTGCGGGCTTTGTTAACTGTTATCCCAATCAATAATACTGTGAAATTTGTTTTGTTGTTAATCCATATTTATGTCCACATATGGATGTTTTTAATATGACCACTTTTGAATAAACTGAAATTTTATCTACGTTGTATGTATTCATGAGGTACCGTAATAGTCCATAACCAATCTCCTGGAAGAGGCAGGACTTAATTGGAGAAGTTCGGGTTATTTCCTCTCCAAATATTTCTCAATTACTCCCCTAGGATGATGGTACCCACTAATCATATATTATATTTTTTGTTGAATTTTGTGGCATTCACTTTACAATACTAGATACCTATGTTAAACCACCTTTATAGTACCGACTAGATCTGCCCTAAAGAATATTGTCTGCAAAGATTGTAAGCAAATACTGACCACGTTCTAATAGTCATTATAATAGGCAAGCCCCCGTGTGATGATCTGATAGTACCCTGCACACTGCTAGGCAAGCCCCCATATGATGGCATTAGGGCCTGTATTGTGGGAGAACAGGGGGTGTCTTATGTCCCCCACAGCCACAAATACCAGACGGTTGGATCAGGGACCGAGGTGGTGGTGGGGGTTTATTTAAACATGGACATATTTTGAAACAAATCTGCAATAAACTGGGGCATCCCAAGTGGAGAATTTGATCAGGACATATGGGCAGAAAAAGTTATGTGCAAATCTCTAGCTTTTCTATGATCTAGGCCCCGGCTCCCTCAACCCCACAAGCCACCCTACTGCTTTATCCACACAACACATGAGCACACCGAGAGGGATTCACAAGAGGTGGTGGGGAGTAGAGTTTTAATGCAGACTATCCATTCATTAGGAGATCATATGAAGTGGCAATTATTAGCATAAGAAGCCTAAGGTCCACTTGTTATTGACTTAACCATTAAAACAGAAAACTCAAATACTTGGATGTTGCTCTACACTACAGTATAAAATGAAAAGTGTATGGTGGCCAAAATATTAAAATTGTCACTAGAATAAGAGGCAAGCGCAAGTCCTCGAGTCAGGGGCGGTTCCGGGGGGGGGGGGGGGTTAACAGGGCAATTGCCACCCCCCAGAAATGTGTTGCCGGGAGGTTGAGAGAGCGGGCATCTCCACGAGCGGGTGAGAGCCTGCGGCTCCGTGGCGCCTCCACGGGTGGGTAAGAGAGCGAGCGGGCCGGGCGGCGCGGTTTGCGGGCAGTCGGCGGCTTGTGCGCGGGTGAGTGTGAGAAAACTGGCTCGGTGTGAGCGCACAGCTGGCCAATCAGCTAGCTGGGGGGCGGAGGAGCAGAGAGATTAGATCATCTCTCACCGCCCCGCGCCTGCCCTGCATCCCTGCAGTAACTTCCGCCCTCACTGTGCAGGCAGCGTGGGCAGCAGAGAGATTACATTATCTCTCTGCTGCCTGACTCTGGGATAGCAAGAGATAAGCAAACACCACTTTAGCAGGCAAGTGACAATCTGCAAGGTGTGGCAAGTGACGTGGAAAAGTGACAATCTGCATCTGGTGGCAGGCAAGTGACAATCCCCAACGTGTGACAGGTGACGTGGCAAAGTGACAATCCACAACATGAGGCTGGTGACGTGGCAAAGTGACAATCCACAAGCTGTGGCAGGTGACGTGGCAAAGTGACAATGCGCAAGGTGTGGCAGGTGCCAATCCACAATGTGTGGCAGGTGACGTACCAAATGACAATTTGCAATGTATGGCAAGTGACAATCCGCAACATATGGCAGGTGACGTGGCAAGTGACAATCTGCATCTGGTGGCAGGCAAGTGACAATTCGCAACGTGTGGCAGGCGACGGTGGCACACTCAGGGCTCCCACTGATCCTGCATTATGGTGAGTTGAACCCTTTCATTTTATACTACAATGTATTAATAGAAATAATGCGCTTCAATCATCCTGACACCATAACAACCATGGTGCCAGGATGATTGAAGTGCCACCACCAGCCATTTCCCCGATAAATTGCCCGCAAAAAAATATATTTTCTGGCAGTGCCCCTCCCGAGACAAGACTCTGGATCCGCCGCTGGTGCTGTTGCAATATGTAAAAATATTACTTTAGTTTAATATTTTAGAATGGGGTGCCTCGAGACTATGCAGAATTTTAAAGGATGCCTTGACTGGAAATATGTGACAAATTCACAGGCTTTTTTAAATCTACAACTTGATTCATTTCACTACTGTCAAAGTTCAAAAGAACTAGATTTGGTCCAGCTCTGAGCATCTGAGTTTGACCACCCTTCTTCCATGGTTGCAAATACCACTTCCCGTGATCCCCCACAATCTGCAATGTGTTAACGTTATATTGTGAGACAGCCAGTCTTTAGTGAAGCCACAGGTGATACTTATTGGGTCACTTTTCACTCTTATAAAAAAATGAGCAAGAATTCAGATTTGCAACTAAAGTGACATTAACCACTTCAATACCAGGCACTTAGACACCTTCCCGCCCAGGCCAATTTTCAGCTTTCAGCGCTGTCACAATTTGAATGACAATTGAGCGGTCATGCTACACTATACCCAAACAAATTTTTTTATCATTTTGTTCCCACAAATAGAGCTTTCTTTTGGTGGTATTTGATCACCTCTGCGGTTTTTATTTTTTGCGCAACAAATAAAAAAAGACCGAAAATTTTGAAAAAAAAACACGTTTTTCTTTGTTTCTGTTAAAATTTTTTGTAAATAAGTACGTTTTCTTCTTCAATGACGGGCACTGATATGGCTGCACTGACGGGCACTGATACGGCAGCACTGATGGGCACCGATGAGGTGGCACCAATGAGGTGGCACTGATGAGGTGGCACTGACGGGCACTGATGATGGGCACTGATAGGGGGCACTGATGCGCACTGATAGGTGGCACTAATGGGCACTGATAGGTGGCACTGGTAGGTGGCACTGATGGGCACTGATAGGTGGCACCGATGGGCACTGATAGGCGGCACTGATGGGCACTCGTAGGTGGCATTGATGGGCACTCGTAGGTGGCGTTGATGGGTAGTTATGGGTGGCACTGATAGTTGGCACAGATGGGCACGGATGGGCACTGATAGGTGGGCACAGATGGGCACAGATGGGCACTGACAGGTGGCACCGATGGACACTGATGGGTGGCACTGATGATACTGATTGATGGCAGTGATGCCCCTAAGTGTGGCATTGCTGGGCATCACTGCAACATAATTGTGCCAATCAGTGCCCATTTGTGGGCACTGATTGGTACAGATTTGGCACTGACTGGGCACATGTGGATGGCCATGGGGTACATACCTGGCCATCCACATGTTTCCCTTCCCTGGTGATCCTAGTGGCGATCCCTGGTGGTCCAGTGTGGTGATCTGAGGGGGGCTGCGCTGATAAACAATCAGCGCAGACCCCCCCTGCCAGGAGAGCCGCCGATCGGCTCTCCTCTACTCGCGTCTGTCAGACGCGAGTGAGGAAGAGCCGATCAACGGCTCTTCCTATTGACAGCGTGTTCAGCCGTGATTGGACACGGCTGATCACGTGGTAAAGAGCCTCCGCCAGAGGCTCTTTACCAAGATCGGTGTAGCGGTGTGTCAGACTGACACACCGATCCACCGATCGCCGCGATGCGCGCCCCTGCGGGCGCGCGGCGGCATGTTATCCTGCTGGACGTCATATGACGCCCAGTCAGGATAACAGAACCACAGAAACATAGTTTAACCACTTCCCGCCCGGCCTATAGCGGATTGACGGCCGGGCGGGAAGTGGTTAAACTATGTTTTTAAAAAAGTCTGTTCAAGTATGTGTTCTTAACTCAAAAACATACCTTTTATTGCTCTCATCCTCCTTCAAATTCATTTTTTTTTTTGCTGCTGTGATCTGACTCCTTGTTAGAGGGTGGCGATGTTCGATCACCTTGGTACCACTGAGTGTTTCTTTCTCCCAAGATGGACTAGGACAAGGAGGTAGAAAACACAGAAAGAAACAATTTCATAAAAAGTAGATTATGGGGCCATTAAGTAATATATGAATTAAATTTATAGAATAAAAATATTGGAGTGCACACCAAGAGCCGGAGTGTCCCTATGAACACTCCATGCTCAGCTGATTTCACTCTTGCCACTGCATCTATCCCACGGATAGCACAATGGCCAAGCATTTTTGTAGCTGGGTGGGTGGAGCCTGATGGGGATTCAAAGACACTAGTTCCCCATCAGGTTCACTCTCCTTCTGATTGACAGCAGGCAGTGGGAGGATGCATAGTCAATACACAGCCTGCTATTAGCAATAAAATCTTCCTGCAGTCAATCACAAGGAGAGAGTGGACCTTATGAGGAACTAGTCCCTCAGCTTCTGATTGAGTTTGTCTTGGCAAACTCAGCTGTAAGTGGGACGGGTATCTGTCAAAACCAGGTACCTGCACCCCCCCTCCCCTTCGAAAGGTGCCAAATGTGGCAGCGGAGGGGGGGAAGAGGCAAACAAGCAGAGCTTCCCCTTTTTGAGATAGGGTGTTATTGAATTCCCTACTCTACTTCTACTTTAGAATCCAATTAGGGGCCATTCAAATTGAATGGCACCTCACAATGGGTAGGTGAATTGCCATGCATTGTGGTAACGTGCATTTTAGCATGCATTGCCACAACACACAAGAATGAATGGGCTCTCATAACAAAGGACCCTTCATTTTATTCTGTGCCATGAAATGATCCTGATTCTTCTCTGGGATTTATGTGTCATACTTGGCTGACTGGTTTCTATATCTATATATATTAAAGATGTATAGATGTGAACATTCCACACTTCCACATCAGCTTCCTAAGGATGGAGTGATAAAACACTAAAATTTCGTAAAAAACTGTGCTTTATCACTCTATCCTGAAGAAGCAGAAGTAGGAGGACGCTCTACCAGTGGTTATGCCCTTCGTTTATATTTGAGTAATATAATGAAATAAAAAGCTATGGAAACTCAGTAGGGTATTGTTGACATCAGGCGTTCCTCGTTTTTGGAATGGATTTTCCTTATCAGATGATGTACACTGATGTTGAGAAATTGTGTGCATTTTAGGATCCATACATTTTTTATCTTATTAATAAATGGATATTGAATTTAACACAAAATTATTGTCTCTTTGTGACACATTTAAAGTCTGCATTTTCTTTCTTTGATTTGAATCTATGAATAATGAATAATAAATAATAATAGCTGGCCAAATATTATACAATTTTGTTATTCAATTTTCTTTATATTTACCTTCAACTACGTATTGCAAGGACTGCCTGGTTGCATACAAATTGAAAATATTTAGGTATGACATGATATTATATGGTTTTGGTAAATGTAAAGGAAAATTGTACAAGAGGATAGTATAATGTATAACCAGTGTAATAGATATGGTACTAGGTTGACCCCTTTTTAACAAACATGTCATACTTACCTCCACTGTGCAGCTCGTTTTGCACAGCGTGGCCCCGAAAATCCTCTTCTGGGGTCCCCCGGAGGCTCCCGCGGCTCCTCCTCGCTTCAGAAGCGCTCTCCCGAGGGGGTTACCTTGGAGGTGTGCTCCCGAGTCCAGCATTTGCGTCCACAGACACGAATGCCGGACTCGGCCCCGCCCCCTGGGGCCCGCGTCATTGGATTTGATTGACAGCAGCGGGAGCCAATGGCTGCGCTGCTATCAGTCTATCCAATCAAGAGCCGGGACCCCGTGGAGAGAGGGACAGCGGGTCCCAGTGGCGGCTGGTGAAGTTTTAGGATGGGGGCGCCAGACCCCGCCCTTCCTTTTTGACCCCTCCCACTTGGTGAAAATGGGCATGGTTTCAGCTAAATAGTGGGTGTGGCTCTAAGGTGATGTGGTTATCGTCTGAGATGAACGGGCGATTGAGGGAGAGGGAGAGAGGGATGGAGGGACAGCAGGCCCAGATCCTACACAACAATAGAAATATGTGTATTCCAGAAAGTTTAACAATCAGCAGATAAAGATACTCCAAAGACCTGGTGTTAGCACTTCAATCATCCCGGCATCATGGTTTTTATAGTGTCAGGATGATTGAAGCGCATTATTTCTATTATTACATTGTAAAATAAAATGAAATCATTGAACTCACCATAATGCAGAATCAGTGGGAGCCCTGAGCGTGTTGCCTGCCACCAAATGCCATAAGCTGTCCCCAGCGGAGTCCGTCCTTACATCAGGTGCCCCCAGCAGAGTCCCTCCATACATCAGGTGCCCCCAGCAGAGTCCCTCCTTACATCAGGTGCCCCCAGCAGAGTCCCTCCTTACATCAGGTGCCCCCAGCAGAGTCCCTGCTTACATCAGGTGCCCCCAGCCGAGTCCCTTCATACATCAGGTACCCCCAGCGGAGTCCATCCTTACATAAGGTGCTCCCAGCGGAGTCCCTCCTTACATCAGGTGCCCCCAGCGGAGTCCCTCCTTACATGCAGCCTGTGTCTCATCAAATGCAGCCTGTGTCACATCAAACGCAGCCTGTGTCCCATCAAATGCAGCCTGTATCACATCAAATGCAGCATCAAATGCAGCCTGTGTCCCATCAAATGCAGCCTGTGTCACATCAAACCCCCCCTTCTCCGCGGAAGGTCCAGACCGGCACATCGGTACTTACCTTGCTGTGTTGTCCTCTCCTGCTGTGTCTCCTTCCACTGGTGATGGAGGAGTCCGCTCCTCATACTTCCGGTTTTCTCTCTCGGGCGCAATGGGAGAGAGAAAACAGAAAGTGACATCTAAATCAGATGTCAATCAAACCGCCCTGCCGTAGTAATAGATACTATGAGCGCTGGGCGGAAGCTACTTGGTGCATTGGAAAGCGTCACAAGGTGGGACAAAAGCCCGCAAATGAAGCGGCGCGTCTGCAATCTCGTGATTGCATAGACGTGGCGCTTCCCATAAGTGCACTGTGTCCAGCGTGGAGGGGGGGCGGCGCCCGTGTGCCCCCTATGGACGGGCCACCACTGATCTGGACTGGACAGCTTACAGTGGTTGTACAACCACTTTAACCTGCCGGTAAGCCTATAATAAGGCTTACCCGTAAGTGCTTGAAATATCTCCTAAACCTCCACGGTTTAGGAGATATTTACTAAAAAGACAAGCGCCGATAACTACGACGCATGCACCCTTTAGAAAGGGCACATCGTGCTGTTTCTAATAGGGGTCATGCCGCGACTGGCGGCTCCCACGTGCCTCCACGTCACGCGACTCCAGACAATCACAGAGCCAGAGTTCGCAGCCCCGGAAGGAAGAGGGGCGAAGATGGATGCTCCCTGCTCGTGGGGACAACAGCGACATCGCAGGCTTCGGTGTCAGGTAAGTTACACATAATGAGCTACTATGCAATGCATAGTAGCCCATTATGCTTTACCTTTGCAGGGAAATAAAGAGGAAATAAAACCCACCAGGTTTACTTCCTCTTTAAGTAGGCAGAACTAACGAGCAGGATATCATCAACAGGTGAGTCACTGTGGAGAGATAGGAGCTGGCAATTATATGACTGCTGAGCAGCCAGCTTTGGGAAGGAAGGGCCCAGCCCTGAAATTTTGGTTCACAGTTGGTTCTACTTGTCATGCACACCTACTGAAGTCAACCGGAATGCACCACAACCACATACTGAATGCCTGGCACGCAGTAGAATTTTTTTTTATACCAAATCTCCTTTGGATGGGGTGGACAGTATCGCCTTCTGAACAGCTACATACCACTGCTCCACCACCTGTGAAAAGGGATCCACTGCAGATCGCTTAAGCTTCCATTAAAATTAAATAAAAGAAGCAATCACTTAAAACAACAAAGAAAGTTTTTGACAAAATCTACAACAAAGAACGTTTTTGACAAAATCTACCCAACTCCCACAGCTCTGCTTTCTGTACAGTGATGATGTCACTGCTACTTTAAAAGGTCAGATATAGGCTTGCAAAGGCTTTTTGTGCATACATTGGATTTTTATAATTTGTGACTATTACCTGCTCTCAATTGCTGTGACCTAATTTTCACCCTCCAGTTCAAGTACCAACACATATTATTACAGTATAAAATAGCAAATGCATGCAATCTAACATTATGTATGTAGCGCTCTGCTACTGTTGATCAGGCGCTTATATGTAAATTTAGTGGGTTATCTTTTAATATATGATGCAGATTTAATCTATGGCTAAATTAGCCTCTGTTCCAGCATTGGCTGTGTTGTGTGCAGTTGTCACGCTGTTGCCTGTAGGTGTCGTTGTCACCACAGGCCGGTGTTGAAAAGCAACAGGCTGAAGTGTATTGAGTGCTCTTCTTTCTCAGAAGCAACTCGGCAGAGGTGGTCCACTGCTATGCCTTCTGGGAGAGAGTACTTAAGGGGCAGACGCCATTTTTGGTTCTCTCTTTCACCTGCTGGCCCTCCTGGCCTAGAGGTATGTGACGGCTTCTTTTCAGTCTCGGGGCCATGCTGGCCCGAGGCTGCGTTACTATAAGTGGGCCCAGAGGTCGTCTGGGGCCCGCTGGTTTAGAGGTGGTCCTGTGCTGTCTGTCCTGCGGGAAGAAGCCAAGCAATTGAGAAGATCCAGGGGAGGACCCATCTTGCAGAGGACCGTGCGGAAGGCTGGTCTCAAGAGGGGCCTGGTGACTCAATTGGAGGATGCATCCTAACCTAACTTAGCGCACGGTACTGCCGGGTCAGCTTAAAGGTTTTGGTACTGTGTCGCTGTTCATCTAAAACCATTACGTCCTGTGGCAGAGGACTGTTCATCTAATACTACATCCTGTGGTAGAGGATCGTACAACAAATTTTGTTCCTTTAAAGTCTGTGGCAGAGACTTTTTGTTTGTGTGCCATTCCGGCTGCTAGGTCAGTGAGAGAGACCTATCCGGGTGGGCAAAAGATCTTTGGACGGAAGGTTTAATCGTCTCTAAGATCTTCAATCCCTCAATGATCTAAAAAAGGTATTTGAATTTTCCTGCAACTCCCTTTCTACCTCTTCACTGCTACTTCTTTCAAGTTCTTTCATTAAAGCATTGGAAAATTACTAAAGTGACTGGTGCATACATTGTTGGATACAAAGCTCAACATGGACTCTTATGCCGCGTACACACGGTCGGACTTTTCGTCTACAAAAGTCCAACGGACGCTGACGGACTAAAGCTGGCTGGTAATCCGATCGTGTGTGGGCTTCTCCGGACTTTCAACTTACTTTTTTAGCCTCAAATCCGACGTACTTTAGATTTGAAACATGCTTCAAATCTTTACGTTGTAACTACGACGGACCCCGAAATCCGCTCGTCTGTGTGCTAGTCCGACGGACAAAAAGCCAGGCTAGGGCACCTATTGGCTACTGGCTATGAACTTCCTTATTTTAGTCCGGTGTACGTCATCACGTACGAATCCGTCGGACTTTTGTGTGGTCGTGTGTAGGCAAGTCCGTTCGTTAGAAAGTATGCCGCAAGTCCGCCGCAAGTCCGCCGAAAGTCTGCCGGAAGTCTGTCGGACAGGCTGTCTGACTTTTGTAGACGAAAAGTCCGACCGTGTGTACGCGGCATTAGGATCCTGATGTGGTGATATTACAGGTAAAGGGGTGACGGCAACAACCCGAAATATTTCAGCAGCTCCTTCGGTGGTTAGTGCTACATGTACATTAATGTGTGTTTTATTTTATTCTTCTATCCTGAAGTTAGTTCTTTTTTTTTTTAATTATCTCAAGTGTGTGGAGTCAGTAAGGATATATCATGAGTTAATAGGAAGTATTCGGTTATCTTTGTACAGGAATGTGAAAGAACAAATACCAATTAGCGGTATCAGTGATTATCTAGTGATTCATGTTTATATAGTGTTACCTTTAATAGGTGTTGCTTAATCTTGGTCTCTAACAACATAATATCCAGGGAATTGCGAAGGGAGGATTAGAGGAGAGCGATTCGATTATGTGGTGTACAAGAGATACACGTCTACCAGGAAGTTTAGAAGTTATCGGAATTTAGAATCACTTGTAAGTACTACAACCAATATCTATTCTATATATATTTTAAAAATGAGGGGAGGGATGGACTGTATGTGAAAAGGTTTGGTCTGTCTGACCCAAATATAGAAAACATAGAAAGAACACCTTGTACCGAAAGTACAGTGAGGAACACCTTGAGGTCATTAATAGATAGATCAAACCAGAAGTAAAAAAGTATAAATTTTATTACAAAATGTCAATAATATATATGTACAGACAATACATATGAAGCATAAAAACCATATCTAATACCCTGATTGATACAATTGTATAAATTAGTCACCATCCTGGTGCAGGAAGGACTGTCGGCGATCGACACAGTGTATATAACACTTTACATGTTACGGACTGAAAGTCCTTCTTCAAAGGTTTTATGTTATTAATTCAGATGGGTATGGGGTTTCTGCAAAAAAATGGGGAGTATGCAGATAAATTTAACATTATTTCAAAGTAATTATATCCATAATTGTTCGGCTAAACAGAAAACCATGCAAAGTGTTAACATGACATGTGATATAGAACACGAACTAGTTTACTTACATGGCAAACAACTCACCTTGAGCATACATCTGAAGGGATTGACTTGGTCAGGAAAACTCATTGATCATTAGGGCATTCATCCTCCAAATCCACCAGGTCGCTAAACCACACAAGAGAAATGGGGCTTGCTTGACTACGAGGACTCAGAAATGGTGGAGCATAGTACAGTCAACCACCAAAACTGGACCAAAGCTGCTCTAATGGTATAAAAGATATATATATGTATATCAGAATCAATTGCTATGGAGGTATGTCCAACAATCAATTACAGATTGAAGCAATCATTTGCCCTTGCCTTCACCCGCATTCCCGCTGAGAAAAAAAAGCCCTGCTAATAATATAGGAAATGGTCATAATGCTGTCAACAGACAAACAGACCATCATGGCCAATTTGGGATTTTTCCAACTGAACAGTTTTGCATTCTTCTTATACTTAGACATACAGTATATGCAAGGTGTTGTAGAATAATTGTCAGTTATTGGAAAGTGTCAGCATGCTGTAAAATATTTGAAACAGATGGATGTTGGTGGTCAGAAACATCAGAATAATCCTCAATGACTTATAATTCTCTTAGTTTATTCTCAACTCAACTCACAAAATCCTCTGCTATTTAATCCAAATCCAAAAAATTAAACATGTAGTTTTACTACAGGCAGATCTGAATGGCTGGATTTCCAATACTGGAGCCAATAGCCCCTAAGCAACTCTACTCGCCAGGATTACCTCTTTAATAGTAGGACTGCTTTCCTGGTCCTTTGACTATTTCTACTGATAATGGAAAAAATATATAACTACGAATATACCTTATTAATTATGTCTAATAGTAAATCCAGCTCTGCCAGTATGGGAACCCTGGGTTACAACTCTGGATTACGCTGTGCCCCAACCTTCACCACCTTTCCCCCTGTTTTCCCTTAATCTTTCGGAGCCATTGCAAAACACTTATGCCCTGTACACACGGTCGGATTTTCTGACGGAAAATGTGTGATAGGACCTTGTTTTCGGAAATTCCGACCATGTGTGGGCTCCATCACATTTTCCATCGGATTTTCCGACACACAAAGTTTGAGAGCAGGCTATTAATTTTCCGACAACAAAATCCGTTGTCGGAAATTCTGACCGTGTGTACACAAATCCTACGCACAAAGTGCCACGCATGCGCAGAATAAATAAAGAGATGAAAACTATTGGCTACTGTCCCGTTTATAGTCCCGACGTACGTGTTTTACGCCACCGCGTTCAGAATGATCGGATTTTCCGACAACTTTGTGTGACCGTGTGTATGCGAGACAAGTTTGAACCAACATCCGTCGGAAAAAATCCTAGGATTTTGTTGTCAGAATGTCCGATCAATGTCCGACCGTGTGTACGGGGCATTCGTGTTTCAAGGTATGGGGAGCATGTGATGTCAAGGACTCAGTGCCAATCGCCAGGCTCATACACTGTCATGTGAGGAAAGGTTGACATCAACTCTGTGTAATCAACTATACAGAGGTTAAGTAAGGTTGGTCAGGGTTAAGTTAGGGCTCCGGGGAATTATAGGTTATAAGGGGGCTGATTTGGGCAGAGTCTCTTTAAGAAGTTGGAGAGTCAGCTCATTAACCGCTTGCCGACCAGTCATGTATCTGGTATGCAACCAGGGTTGCCAACCATCAGTAATTTTACAGACAAATCTATAGATTGAGAGGTGCTGGGTAACATGATATTCTTTACAGTTAAAGGTGCAATTTGATTTTTTGTTATTGTTTAGTTTTTTCACTTTTTGGTTTTTATTGTTTATTGTGATAACTGTCTATAAATATCAGGGGCTGATAATTTCTCATTCTGTGTTGACCTTTTCAGTGTAAACCAGGCAAATTACTTGTTATGGGTATTGTCAGTATTTCCATATTGTGTTTAGACTGTTTAAAATTTCAATTGTCTTGAATAGGAGTTCTGTGATTTTTCAGCTTGCCAGTATAAAAAGTGCTCTGTCAGTAAATTTTCCATGTTTTGTCAGTAAAAAATGCTGCGGGAGGTTGGCAACACTGTACGTCACTGGACTTCAAATGGTTATATGCCTGTAGCTGCAGGAAACATCCCAGTAGCCGTCTTAGAGCCAGCGGTTGGCTCTCTTGTAAAAGCAATCCTAGCAGCTAACTAGCCGCTGAATTGCTTTTACGCAATCGACCAGCCAGTGCTTTCACTGGCTGTTCAGAAAGCCGAACAAAAACTGGATATGCATTGTTCAGCTCAGGGTTATGATAACCCGAAAGCATTGACCTGACATCTTCCAGTTTACTTGAATGAAAACAATGTCATTTTCAAAATGTAAAAGCATTCGAACACACCCATCTTAGTGTGATCAAATGCTTTTAAGGGCAAAGGAGGGATTTGGAGTCTTATAGACCCCAGATCTCTCCATAAAGTGTACCTGTCACATGCCTATTGCTGTCACAAGGGATGTTTAGGGCCCTTTGATTCCTCCTGTATTGAATTGTATTGTAACTGTACTGTCTGCCTTCATGTTGTAAAGTGCTGTGCAAACTGTTGGCACTATATAAATCCTGTATAATAATAATAATAATGTTTACATTCCTTGTGACAGTGTAAAAATAAATAAATAAATAAATAAATAAAGTGCTCTGTCCCCCCAGTGCTCACGCACAAAGGCAAACTAATAGTGATTGTTACATGTAAACAAAAAGTGCCAGAGAAGGCCTGGTTTTTGTCCATTTAATGACAATCCCAGTTTTGAGTGGACTGACCTTTTAAATCTATTTCCCTTTCAGCATGATGGACAGTTCTTTGGAGTTCTGTCGCCAAAAGGAAGATCTTGTCCGCACAGTGAGGACCCTGCAGGTTGCCACTCAGAACACGCTACAGAAAACAGTCCCTCTCCTCTCTTCCCAGATGGGTCTGGGGCTCCTAAGACCTTCCCATGTAAATCAGCTCTCCGAGAAGACCAGTCAGGTTTGCAGAGACCTAGAAAATGTTGGTAATCTGCTCCTATTTCGTCAGGATGAGCTCATTCAGACAATATCAGTGCCCGGGACAGGAGGCTCTAATTCTCTTCAATGGTGTTCAGATGGCTCTCTCTATGTATGTGGATATAATGGACCCTATGTTCACTTACTAAATAGCCATGGAAAACCCAGTCAAGCCCTTTATTGTCGTGATGATGACCTCTTCCTTCCAGATAGTATTGCCATGACCCGTCTTGGTTCTATAGTGGTCACTGATATCGCCAAAGGCATTGTGCGTATTCACAATCCCACCTCACATCCACCTTGGGTTAAGGTCGGTGGTCATTTCCAGTCTCCAAAAGGTATCGCTGTGGACTCATCTGGGCAGATCCTAGTTGTAGAATACATGACTGGAACAGTCCAGGCTTTCCACATAGACAGAATTCATCGAGTACATGGAATTAAGAAGGTTTCTGGTCTTCAGGGTCCACAGAACATATGCGCTACGTCAGATGGGGGGTTTGCAGTGTCTGAGGAGTGTGGAGATGTTAAGTTATTTACAAGCAACTTAAAGCTTTGTGGTTCCATTTCAGAAATATACCAGCATAAGTTTGGGAATCCATCAGGAATTTGTGCTGACCCTGAAGGGAACATATTAGTGGCTGATGTCCAGAAAAGGAATGTCACCCTCTTCCCAGTTAGCGGGTCCCCCATTTGTATTGTCTCCAAGGGCCTTTGCAATCCATCAGGCCTATCATGCTCTCCATTTGGCCTCCTGTATGTGGCAGATTCTGGGGACAATTCTGTTAAGGTGTACAAGTATCGTGTAAAGCCATACTATGCTCCCATCAGCCCTAGGAAATCTGGAGACGCTCAGTCTCAGACCCCAAGGGCATGAGGGCACCTTCACCCACTGATACATACCTTCGCCATCCTTCACTGTTGTTGGGAGCTCTTTGAAATCCTGGTATAAAGAAACACATGGCCATCTTCTTGATCAGGCTGCAGTGTTTAGGCTTCAGGGGCCCTTTGCCCAGCCTGAACCCTGTCACATAGCGGAAGCTCTGACAATGACCAAGACTGAGCTTACACAGCAGTAAGAACCAGGACTCCTGCAGGTGAACCTTGTGGCAGAAGAGTACAGTATTTGAGTTGGTGGTGGTGGTGGTGGAGCCCTATCAGGAAAACTTGTCACTTTGCCATGAAAAGACACAGTGGCAGATTTTCTCTATGAATGCCTCTCAGAAAAAAGATGATGTTTGTAGAAAACCATTTGTCATTTAAAAATTAATAATCTGGTTATTTGCAGTGGGCAGGACCAGAATTGGTTTTGATTGGTTGCTGTGGTTTATGAGGGGCATCATTATTCTTTGAACTACTTCATAAAGTATATTTTTATGTAACTGTCTGCAATCGTCTGTCTGATCTGGCACACCTAAATGGTATATTTCTTAGCAGAACAATGTAGTGATTATGTACAATCATAGGATGTATTGTATGCATTGTGCTTATAAGATTTTATGGGAAATATAAATGAATGTGGTGCAATATATGTATTTTATCGTGTATGTATGTACCTTGAACTGCATCCTATGTATTGGGACAATAAACTCCTTTTTTTATCTTTATTGTGTATTTATTAAGATTTTCAAGAAAAATGAACAGAGGTTACAGAGTATAGTTATGACATTCTTCAAAACAAATAGACCTCAAAAGAGGATAAACACATACAAGAAATCAGCTGCTTAAATTTCAAAGGCAGGCCAAAGCATATAATGGAAGAAGGTCAAAATAATCAAAATAATAAAAGAAATACAATAATGAGACATTTTGCTGTAGGAAGTTGTTACCAAAGAGGATGGATAAGCATTGATAAAGTAACATATTAGGGCATAGCAAGCGGAGTACCATACACTAGATTGATCCCAAGTTTCCCAGATTTTGTCAAATTGTGGTAGCGTTTGATTGGCAGTTGCAGTGAAATACTCCATTCCGTGGATCTCAGAGATAGTTTGGAGAAACAGGGAGTATGATATGATAACCCTACAAGTAGCCAATACTGACTTTTTTAACCCAGGAAAGGGAAGACCCAGTAGATAGTTTCAGCAAGCTTTGGAGGGTAGACATCACCTTAGCCTTGTATTAGGGAGCATTGCCAAAAAATATGAAAAAGAGACCCAATGTCAGTGCCACCACGCCAACATATTAGAGAAATAGAAGAATCACAACGATGGAGCACTTCAGGGGTTCTGTACCAAAACATTAAGATTTTGACAGTAGTCACTCTCTGCACCACACATCTTTATGATTTAAATATAGATGTCCAAATCTTATCCCAACAGGGTTATGCCCCGTACACACGGTCGGATTTTCCGACGGAAAATGTGTGATAGGACCTTGGTGTCGGAAATTCCGACCGTGTGTAGGCTCCATCACACATTTTCCATCAGATTTTCCGACACACAAAGTTTGAGAGCAGGCTATAAAATTGTCCGACAACAAAATCCGTTGTCGGAAATTCCAATTGTGTGTACACAAATCCTACGGACAAAGTGCTACGCATGCTCAGAGTCAGAATAAATAAAGAGATGAAAGCTATTGGCCACTGCCCTGTTTATAGTCCCAACGTACGTGTTTTACGTCACCGCGTTCAGAATGATCGGATTTTCCGACAACTTTGTGTGACCGTGTGTATGCAAGACAAGTTTGAGCCAACATCCGTCGGAAAAAATCCTAGGATTTTGTTGTCGGAATGTCCGAACAAAGTCCGACCGTGTGTACGGGGCATAAGAGTTGTGACCACTTGCACATATAAGAATGAAGTTCTGTATCAAGTGAGGTGGCTTCATGTAAGATTTTGTAAATAGATGAGATTAAGTGGAGTTCATAAGGTCCCTGGGCACAAGTATATTCAAATATAGTGGGTTTATCTAGGTTACACGATGTAAAATTTGGAGATATGAGTAGTGCATTTGTTTGGGTATATCATATTTGGATTGTAATTCTCAAAAGGAAAGCAACTTGCGAGTAAGTTATTTCAGCATCGTTGGTATTAGTGGGAGGAATAGTGTCCCATCATTGGTATCAGTGAGAGGAATAGTGCCCCATCGTAGGTATCAGTGGGAGGAATAGTGCCCCATCATTGGTGTCAGTGGGAGGAATAGTGTCCCATCATTGGTATCAGTGGGAGGAATAGTGCCCCATCAATGGTATCAGTGGGGGGGAATAGTGCCCCATCATTGGTATCAGTGGGAGGAATAGTGCCCCACCCATCATTGGAGCACAGGTGTGTCAGGAGGAAGCTGTCTGGAGCTGCTGCAGATCCGTGTGAGAGGGGAGTGGTGGTGAAATCTCTCCCAGCTCTCCTGGCTCCTTTCTGGGGAAGCCATGGAGGCCAGCAGGGCCTCTCCTGCTGGAAGCTCTCAGCCATCTCCTGGGCCATCAGGTAACATACCTGCCCCTGTGCAAACCATGGCTGGGGATCTCTCTACCCCTGGTGAGAATGAAGGCTCAGAGGCCATCCGGGAGCGAGTGGTGGCCGGGATTAAAGTCCTGAATAGGGAGAGAGACAAGCTGTACAAGCTCAGAGCGGAGGTGAAGCGCTTGAGAAGGCAGCGTGAGGGCTTGCATAGCCAGAGACGTGGGTCCATGGATCCGGAGATCCAACTGGCCAAGGTCCGGGTGGAACACCAGGAAACCATTGTGGCCATGATGGAAGGAAGAGATGGGCCATTTAAAGAAAAGTTTTGTAATGATAAAAGATTTGCGAGGATGACAAAGATGGAGGTGGAGGAGGAGACCCCCAGTTCAGACCCCCTGCCCCCTCAGGGAGAGGTAAGCAGCCCCATGCCTTCCCAGGACTCAGGAGGCATGCTCAGGGCCATCCAGGTAATGGAATCTCCTATGCGGGGGGATCAGCTGGTGTTCCATGAAGAGGACATAACAGATAATGTGCCTGTCAAGTCCCATATTGTGGATAAAACAATTTTTGTGCCATTCAACACTGTGACTGATACAGACAATGTGCCCAGTGACAATCAGGCTGCTAATCCCATTTGTAGCAATGCTGTACCTGCTGATGCTGCAGTACAACAAAGTTTGCCTTTAAAAAATGACATTCCTGCAGATGAGCTACAAGATTCAGCAGAGCCAATTAACCCCCCTTTAGCTGAGTCTAAAGCTGTTTGCCCCAAACCTGCTGAAGACTCTACAGCACAGCTTCAGGAGACAGCTGGTATTGCAGCAGAAACTGTGATTATTCCTGATGGGAATGTGAATGTTTGTGTGACTGATAAAAATCATCCCAGTACAAGTGTGATGAACAATGGTCCCAGTACAAGTGTGATGAACAATGGTCCCAGTACAAGTGTGATGGACAGTCCTACCAACTCCGTTCAAGCAGTGAATAATAATAGTAATGTACAGACTACTGTGACTTCAGTGTGGGGCCTTGGCCCTGATAAACCTACATTTGCTCAGGTGGTACGCTCTGCTCCTGGTAGCTCCGCTCCCAAGCGGGTTTTCCCCCTGCAGCCTACCACTTTGGGCACCCCGGGATCTAGTCTTGGGTCTCTGGCTTCTGCTGGGGGTCCGAGAAGAAATGTGGTAATTCTCAAATGGGAAGGTGGTGCAATCCCTCCAGCACGGCGTGCAGTGGTGGATTTGATTCTGGAGATGGGTTTTGGGGCAAATGACCTGTATGCTCTAATACATGTAGCTGGGACACGGGATTATACCATTAGTTTCACCAGGCCAGAGGGTCTTGACCTGTTCTGGGAGCGATATGAGGCTCGGTGCAGGTCAAGACCTGAATGGGAAGGTCTGGCCCCAGTTGCGGTTTCACAAAGGTCAACGGTGAAAAAGATAACCATCATACTCACCAATGAGAGTGTTCCTGCTCGGGACCTAGAGGTCTGGTTAAGGAACTATGGTGAGGTTTTGACTAAGCCCAGCAAAATACTTGATGAACGTAACATCTGGACTGGGGGTTGGTCAGTAACAGTCAGGTTGGCCAGGGATGTGAATGTTGTCCGTCACCTGCCCTCCTCAGCTTTTATAGGGAGGGATAGGATGACTATTTTCTACCCTGGTCAGCCGAAGCTGTGTCACCGCTGTGGAGAAAAGGGGCATTTGAGCTCTTCCTGTTCAGCCTTGATATGTTCAGTGTGTCGGGGTCAGGGTCATATGGCTAAGGACTGCACCGAGATGATCAGGTGCAACCTGTGCCTGCGCCTTGGCCACCCCTACAGCAGATGTCCTGAAGCCTGGCACAATATGGAGAAGGAGGTAAATGATGACATGTCAAGGCTGGACAGGATGGAGGGTGAGGCCCCTGGTGTACCATCCTCCTCTGCGGTGACTGACTCCCCTGGTCCTGCTCAGGGTCCCTCCCCAGTTCCTGTGGCCACCCCTCCTGTGTCTGTAATGCCGCGTACACACGGTCGGACTTTTCAGCTACAAAAGTCCGACAGCCTGTCCGACAGACTTTCGACGGACTTTTGGCGGACTTTCGACGGACTTGCGGCGGACTTTCTAACGAACAGACTTGCCTACACACGATCACACAAAAGTCCGTCGAATTCTTACGTGATGACGTACACCGGACTAAAATAAGGAAGTTCATAGCCAGTAGCCAATAGCTGCCCTAGCGTGGGTTTTTGTCCGTCGGACTAGCATACAGACGAGCGGATTTTTCGACCGGACTCGAGTCCGTCGGAAAGATTTGAAGCATGTTTCAAATCTAAAGTACGTCGGATTTGAGGCTAAAAAAGTCAGTTGAAAGTCCGGAGAAGCCCACACACGATCGGATTACCAGCCAGCTTTAGTCTGTCAGCGTCCGTTGGACTTTTGTAGACGAAAGGTCCGACCGTGTGTACGCGGCATAAGTATTCCTTCTGTATCTGTCTCTGTGTCCCCCCAGCCTACTGTACCCTCTGCTCTTGTGTCAGAACCTTCCAAGTCTGTGCCACCCGAGTCAGTTACCCCCCAGGAGTCTACCCCTCCTAAGTCTGATTCAAAGGGAGCATCCCCCCCACCAGGAGTGGTAGTGGGTACTAAAAAGGTCGCTTCTTCCTCTCTAAAGGAGTCTTCTGTAAAGACTCCAAAGAAAAAAACAGGAGATGAGGGCATCTCTGAAGCTGACCTGCAGTACCTGGAGGAGAGAAGGAAGGTTGGGAAGCGGAAGAAGCAGGTGGTGAGGACGGAACGGGCTCCAGTGCCTGTCTCCAACCGTTATAGGTCCTCTAATTGGGATATCTTTCATCTGGAGCTTCTTCGGAGCGAAGTTCTGATTCCGAAATGGAGTTTGAGGCGGCCTCAAGAAAGAGAGAGGCTTCTGGTGATGAACAGCAGAGGGGAGCTAAGAAGCAATCCACCCAATAACCCAAATGGCGGTTCCCCCTCCGTTAAAAGTGGTGACAATAAATGTCGCCAGCATTAAGTCAGTAAGAGCTCGTTCTATGGCCTTCTTTTTGTTCAGCCAATTAGATGCTGAAATTTTATTTTTGCAAGAGACTAGGCTCACCTCCTTGGCAGATATTCATATGGCCAAGAGAGAGTGGAGGTATGGTCCATCTTACTGGTCTCTTGCGGCCGAGCCTTACGGTGGTGTGGTGGTGTTGTTTAAAACCGGCATGGTAACTGTCCGGCGGGTTATTGAGGTGGAGATTGGGAGATGTATGGTCCTAGACGTCCTTGTGGGAGGGCAGGACCTGCGCCTAATTAATGTTTATGGGCCGCACACAAAGTGGGACAGGAAATGCCTTTTTACAAGGATCAAGCCATTTCTTTTTACATCCCGGCAAGTGGTCTTTGGAGGTGACTTTAATACAGTAACTAGGTCCAAGGACAGGAAGGACTTCAAGGACAGGCTGGGATATGATAGCGTTTTTTAAAATAGTATGGTTAGGGATGCTGGTCTTGTGGATGTGCACATTAAGCACCTCCCAGATGACACTGGGTTCACCTTTCATCGAGGTAATAGTCAGAGTAGAATAGATTTTTTTTTAAGGAGACCTCTGCTTTCTCACCCCCAGTGGTGCAGGCAGTAGAGTTCTCTGATCACTGTATGCTATCTGTGGTCCTGAATGCTTCAGACGCCCCTCAGAGGGGTAAGGGCATCTGGAGACTGAATTCGACTCTACTCAAGGAAGAACATGTTAGACAATCCTTTGAGGAATTCTTTCAGGCACAGGTGACCATCCTGGACTTTTGTAGCAGCAAGGCTGAGTGGTGGGAGCTGACCAAAAAGAGGATCGCTGGATTCTTCAGGGGCCTAGCCAATAGAAAGCAGTTTAATAAATACATGACCTACCAACGTTTACGGAGGAAGCTGGATATTCTTGTCTCGAGAGGAGGAGATCCTGGGGAAATCTCCGAAGTGAAACTCCTTCTCAGGAAGTGTCAATATGACCGGCATGCCTCTTTGGTTCTGGAGAGGGACTATGGGAAGTACCACTCGCCTGACCCTTACAAGAACTGCAAACAAGGTGTAGCTGTTAAAACGGTCATTGGCCTTAAGGACAGTACAGGTTCCTTGACAAAGTCCAGGTCAGGGATTCTGGAGGTCGTGAGGTCCTTTTATGCTGACCTTCTTGGGAGGAAAGAGCTTGACCGTGACAAGATGGAAAGCTTTTTGGACTCTACTCCAGGTCTAAATGATGAAGATGTCCCATTGATGAATTTGAAAGAGGAGATCACAGTTGAAGAGGTGATGAGGGAAATTGAACAGCTTGCCATCAAAAAGTCACCTGGACCGGAGGGCTTGACGGCTGAGTTTTACAAAGCTTTTAAGTCTATTCTGGCCCCACATTTGGTAGAGGTTTTTAACAGTTGCCTCGCTGAGGGGGTACTTCCACCTTTCATGAGGCACTCAGCTGTGATTCTTCTTTCAAAGGGTAAAGATCCTTCGATGATTGAGAATTGGCGCCCCATCAGCCTTCTTAATGTCGATAGAAAGATACTGGCAAAGATATTTTCTGGCGCCTATCATCAGTAGCAGAGTCTTTGCTTTCTCGCCATCAGCACTGTTCAGTCCAGGGTAGGTGCACCTTCACAGCAGTTTTAGCTGTCCGGGAGGCCTTGGAGCGGTGCAGGGCTGCAGGCTGGGGAAAGTATTTGCTGACATTGGATCAGGCAAAAGCTTTTGATCGTGTTAACCATGAGTACCTGTGGTTGCTCCTTAGTAAGTACGGTCTGCCGGGTGATTTTGTCGATTGGTTAAAAGTCTTGTATAAGGGGGCAGAGAGCTTTCCTCTTGTTAATGGTTGGGTTGGGCAGTCCTTTGAGGTTGGCTCCGGGGTGCGCCAGGGTTGTCCCCTGAGTCCCCTGCTCTATGTGTTTGCAATCGACCCCTTCATCAGGAGGCTAGGGAGCAGCATGTTGTGTGGGGTGCCAGTGGGGCTCCCGGGTGAGCCGCCTTTGAGGGTTGTTGCCTATGCGAATGATGTGTCCGTGATTGTCACTGGGGCGGGTGAAGCAGAGGAGGTGGTCTCTCTGACATCACGGTATTCTGAAGCATCAGGCTCCAAGATCAATCAGGAAAAGAGTGAAGTTTTCTGGATAGGAAAGGAAGGTGAGGGTTTTGATCTCCCGGACACCTTTCCAGTGCCCCAGGAAAGAATTAAGATTCTAGGCATTGAATTTGGACCCGGGGATTATGGCCTCAAAAACTGGGAAGGCAGACTGGAAATTGCCAATACTAAGGTGGTCAGCTGGAAGAGATGGAAGTTATCTATGAGGGAAAGGGTTGATCTGATTAAGACTTACCTGATTCCGATCTTCTTGTATGTCAGCTTTGTCTGCATCTTGCCAGTGTCTCTCTTTGCTAGGGTCAGTAGTGTGTTCTTCCAGATGTTGTGGGGGAACAGACTGAACCCCATCAAGAGGAATGTCACCTATCTATCCAGGAGGGAGGGTGGCTTAGGTATGGTCAACCCAGTTCTTTTCTTTTCACTGCTTTTTCTCAAGTTTAATATTGGTAATATGCTTGCAGTGGAACCTTCTGGATGGGCAGGCATATTTAGATCTTGGTTTAGGCCTTTTCTACGACTTTGGGAAGAAGGTGGCCAAGTGAAGAATCTCAGGTGTCATCGTGGTCAGCTACCAGCCTATGTCGCTCCGTGCCTGAAGTTACTACGGCAGTGGCGATTGTCGGCTGAAGATCTCAGATCGGTTCCGAGGAAAGTCCTTATGAGTCGAGTCTTGAGCGAAGTCTTTCATGACCCACTGGCCTTAAGGGATTGCCCAGGCCCAGTTTTGAGGGCAGGGTTAAGACTTATTAATTTGGACAGAGTACCTCCTAAATTCAGGGATCTGGCCTGGATGTGCTTCCATGGGAGGCTCTATGTTCGGGGCAATTTGAAATTCCGCAGTGGGATGGATCGTAGCTGTCCTCGGGAGGAATGTGCAGGTGAGGAGGAGACTATGGACCATTTTCTGCTTCATTGCCCTTTTAACATAGAGGTGTACAAACAGGTGGGGCGGGCCCTCGGTGTCCCTTTCCTCTCCAGGCTGGGTTATGCTGAGTGGGTGTATGGAGCATTCAATACTGGTGGGGTTTTTTTGTTTAGATACACTTTTTCTAGTTAGCATAGTAGTCCGTTATTTCACTTGGAACGCACGGTGTCAGGTCTGCATTCGGCGTAAAATCCTTCCTGTTCAGGTGGTGGTGTATGACATTTTGCATGAGGTGGAGAAGATTCGGGTACTTGAGAGAGACAAGCGGAGTCAGGGGGCTTGGTTGAAGGCGTGGAGGGGTTTCAAGCCTCCCTGACTGCCATTAGTCTCTTTCCCGGGTGTGGCTGTCTGTCTCTTTTCACCCTAGATTATTTTTTGGATTAATTTTTGATAAATGGCTGCGTACATAGGTGATGGGTTGTGCCTCTTAGGCCCTCTCTGCTGCTTTATGTAAATAATTTTGGTAGTGGATTATGTATATATTGTATATATTCTGAACATGGATGTGTATTCCTTGGATTTCTGTTGAAGTTTTGTACTATGGTTTTGTTTTTTACTTTTGTATAAAATTGGTTGCTTGATTCTTTTCAATAAAAGATCAATAGTGCCCCATCAATGGTATCAGTGGGAGGAATAGTGCCCTATCATTGGTGTCAGTGGGAGGAATAGTGCCCCATCATTGGTGTCAGTGGGAGCAATAATGCTCCATCATTGGAATCAGTGGGAGGAATAGTGCCCCGTTTTTGGTATCAGTGGAAGGAATAGTGTCCCATCATTGGTATCAGTGGGAGAAATAGTGCCCCATCATTGGTGTCAGTGGGAGGAATAGTGCCCCATCATTGGTGTCAGTGGGAGGAATAGTGCCCCATCATTGGTGTCAGTGGGAGGAATAATGCCCCATCATTAGTATCAGTGGGAGGAATAGTGCTCCATTATTGGTATCATTGGGAGGAATAGTGCCCCATTGTTGGTGTCAGTGGCAGGAATTATTCCCCATTTTTAATGTCAGTGGGAGGAATAGTGCCCCAAGGGCCGGATAAAGGCAGGCAAAGGGCTGCATCTGGCCCTCGGGCTTCAGTTTGGAGACCACAGCTGTAAACTGATACATCTGCAAGAGAGCTTGTTCTTGCAAAAGCAACAGATTTATTGGCTGAATCACCAGGTGAGAATAGAAGAAACAAAGTCTAAAAAGAAAATGAATGCAGCCATCACATTTAAGAATTGGCAAGCTGCAATATAATGAATGTTTGTTTTTGGGTTTAATACTGATTTAAAGTGGTTGTAAATCTCAGACATGAAATATGAACAAAGCATATCCTTCTATAGTGTTTGCATGTCTCAATTAAAAGCACTTAGGCTCCATTCACACTTGTGCGACTTGTCATGCGTGTAGAGCAGGAGGCTGAAACTTCCTCCATGTTCCCCATTTGCTCGTTGGGCGCCAAGTGTGGGTCACATAGGAGACCTTCCCCTGGCTGGGTTTTTTGGGCTATGCCAGGCGATGAACGGGGTCACTTGTCCTAGCACATGGGTAACACCTTGCCTGAAAGTGTGCTCACCAATGCCTGGGACCAGGCGAGGGCCATGGTCACGTGAAAGTCAAACATTAAGGCAGTCCCCCAAGTCACAGATGAGCCACCTGTGAATAGTGTTAGATGCGGAGTTCCTCCAGAAGACATTGTCCCTTGTCCTACACACTTGGACAGGTGTTGCATTTAAAGGGACATGCAGAACCTATGCCCACTCTACCAGTCAGAGTACCTCTGTTACCTCACACCCAGTAAAAGAATGGGATCCCGCCGAACACATAGTGCGGACCTCATGTGGGCTCCACTTAACCCTTCTCGTTCTGTACCAAGTGACCAGGTGTAGGTCTCCGTAACTCCAATCCGCTCCCAGTAATCAATGGAACTAGGGAGGGAGCCGAACACTAAACCCCCTCACTACCGGAGAACCTGTCACCGATTCAGGTACCATGTCCACAACATGTTCTATTTCTAGGTCCGTCAGAATTTGTGAAAGAAAAAGTCAGATGAGGCCCACACACGATTGGAATGTCCGAATGTGTGTACGCGACATAACTCTAACCCCTTAACCTAACGAAAAAAATAATTCATTAATAAAAATAATAAAAAAAGAAATAAAAATGAATGAAAAAGCTTAAAAAGCTGAAATACCTAGCAACAAATGATAGATAGTAGTAGTTTTCTCTATTGGCTAATAAAAAAATGCCAAACCTCAAAAATGCTGTATAAAAACACGCAAGTCAAGCCTAAAAATGCACCAAAATCGTGCATAAAAATGTGCAAAAAAATGCTAGAAAAAACACTCAAAGATGCCACGCTCAGGTGTGAATGCAGCCTTAGCTCTGTTCCCTCCAATCAGCTCTCAGCGCTCTCCCCACTGAGCTCTGCAGAGTGTAATTTCAGCATTCCGCCCCCTTTTTTTCTGAACTCTCAGACAAGCTTTATAATTCAGAACCTCGAACAGATGTAGAAAAGTGAAGACTGCAGATAGACAGATGTAGGAGGATTTGTATCACTGGAGGTTAGTCCCTTCACTGGGTATATGTAAGGGTTTACAACCACTCTTTCCAATAAACCCTTGTAATGTTTGTGGTAGGAAGAACAGGACTAGGAGCCCAACCCACATTCCTCTAAATTATGGGCTTACCCCTTCACTTATCTGTACACCATATTGACACCATCAACACTAAATGTAGGACACTGGGCGGTTTCTTAGCGGCACTAAAGTCAGTAGGAGGGGGCCATTATCAGCCAGTGTTATCAGGAGTCAAAGCCTGTTCTGCCGTTACCAGCAGTTTGTAAGTATTTAAAATGTATTATATATATATGTGTGTATGTGTATCTGTGAGTCTGTATATATTACCGCTATTACATGTATGCAAAAAACATATATTTATATGTTCTTTTGCTTTCAAAATATATTGCTGATTTCAGCCAAACACCAACTTCCCTATAATAAGTCACACTAAAATACTAAGTGACACTAAAATAAGTACCTTCTATTGCTCTCAGCCTCTATACCACCTGTTTTAATCCCTCAAAAGCCAGCCCCATTTAGGTTAATTGGTTGCGTTTAGCAATCGCGACTGGGGAGATAATTTTCCTGCAATTTCTCAGCACTTTCTGTAGCGGTGACAGCGGTCACAAGAAGAAAGAGTTTGAATCTCTGAGCAAGGGCACTGACAGCAATCATGAAAACCTGACAGGGGGTTGCATAACCGACCACCGTACCTAGTACATGATCTGACACTTCCGGGGCCGGGGCCCGTGCGTGCGTGCCGCAGGCAGCCCGTACATAGCGGGAGCTGATATGCGAGAACGCGAACTAGATGTCTGGCAACACATGCCGATGCTTCGGTACGCATGCAGAATGGCAGTTTTCCTATGTAAACAAGGCAGAATGCCGTTCTGTTAGTACAGAAGGCATGGATCCTGTGTTCCTTTAAAGCATGAACACAGATCCATTGCATACTCCTGACCCCTGACGCTCCACCTTACGTACTCCTGACCCCTGACGCTCCACCTTACGTACTCCTGACCCCTGACGCTCTGCCTTACGTACGCCTGACCCCTGATGCTCTGCCTTACGTACTCCTGATTCCTGATATGTGAAGATAGGTGAACATCTGATACATGTTATGGAAGCAAGATTCTAATTAAGCTTTTATGGGGTTGCTATGGAGGTATTGGAAGAGTTTTTGGGGGTGCCCTGGTGTCAGGCAGTGAGAAACCCGGGCAGAGGATGTAAAAACCGGACTGTCCGGGTGAATCCTGGACAGGTGGCAACCCTAGCACTAGATGACCTTGTCCCGATGTTCTGTCAAATTAGCTAACCCGTCAGAACGGAAGTGACGTTCGGTCAGCTGCCCATGCGTTCCATCTCTACCGGGTTTGCTAATCTGACAGAACACCTGCAGTCAGAAGGTGGCAGAGGACGTCTTACTACACCCAGCTACGTCTTGAATTCCAGAGTAATTTTAGCAATATAGTGAGCGAATATAAATAAATATAGTATATTGAAATCTATGATGCTGTTTTGATGTTACATTTTGAAAGAAGCTGGACGCCAGCAGGAAGGTGGCGGAGGCCATGTTGGTACACCCCTCACTATTCAGCGCTAAACCTTTAGGATTTCAAAATTAAACATCACAGATGTCAATATACTATATTTATTTATATACGCTCACTTTATTGATAAAACTACTCTGAAATTCGAGACTTGGCTGGGTGTAGCAATATGTCCGCTGCCGCCTTCTGACTGCAGGTGTTCTGTCAGATTAGCAAACCTGGTAGCGGTGGAAGGCAAGTGCAGCTGACGGAACGTCACCTCCGTTCACTGATCTGATGGATTTGCTAATCTGACAGAACAGCGGCACTGCTGTTATGTATATATCATGTCAGGGCAATGTCTGTCATGCAGCTCTGACACCATCCAACATCAGAGCTTACTCAGGGTCGACTCCTGCATTGGGTTGCATAGCTCCCAACTGTCCCGGATTTCGAGGGACTGTCCCTGATTTGGAGCAATGTCCCTCTGTTCCCCATTCCTCCTCATTTGTCCCTCATTTTGGTCTGATCTATATAGACAGACATCTCAAGTCTCCCGGAAGGTGCGGGAGACTCACGCATTTCTGGGGCAGCTCCCGCACACCCGCAAGCGCCTTTCGATCTCCTGGGAATGATCAGTGCGGCGGGGATCAGCTGTGATCACCGATCTCCTTTGTATAGAGTTTTAGCTGGCAGCCGCTTCTCCTTCTCTCCCTCCTGCGGCTGTCAGATAAAAAGCTATACAGGAAGATCGGCCCCCTCCATGTCCTTCTCTGCCTCCGTTCTCCTCCGGACCCCTCCATGTCCTTCTCTGCCCCAGTTCTCCTCCGGCCCCCTCCATGTCCTTCTCTGCCCCAGTTCTCCTCTGGCCCCCTCCATGTCCTTCGCCACCCCCGTAAACTGTGTTTACTCTGCTCAGTTTATGAATGGACAGGAGCCTCTGTCTCCTGTTCATTCATCTTTAGTGCCGAGAAAGGGACTGGGGAATGTGTGTCCTCAGTCCCTTTGTCTGTCTCAAAGGGGAGATGTCAGGGGTCTGTTTAGACCCCTGACATCTCACCATAGCCCCCCAAAAAATATAAAAAAAAATTCTAAAAAAATGAAAAAGTGTAAAAAAAAAAAAATACTGACACCACTCT
Source organism: Lithobates septentrionalis (assembly GCA_037952835.1). Taxonomy (NCBI): domain Eukaryota; kingdom Metazoa; phylum Chordata; class Amphibia; order Anura; family Ranidae; genus Lithobates; species Lithobates septentrionalis. The sequence goes on along the minus strand of JBBDGP010001573.1, from coordinate 3,093,079 downwards.
CCCCTGCCCTACCAACACTGTCCACTGCCCCAACCCCCTCCCCCCAAAAAGCATTGTGAAAAAAAATTAAAAACAAATGAAATTGTAAAAAAAAACAATTATTAAAAATAAAAAAAAACTACTGACATCATCCACATACCACCCACCCACACCCCCTTCCCCAGAAGCACTGCAAAAAAATATTGAAAAAGTGATTTAAATAATATTTTGCCGCAGGGGGTGGGGGGGGGCGTTTGCGGGTGCGAAGTGCCACCTCCCTGAAATTAGTTTCTGCAGGTTGGGATGTCTGTATAGATGTATATAAAATGCATTCTTTATCTATCAAAAAGAGTTTTCCAGCACTAAACCTTTCATCTGATTTCTAAATTGCTGCATTTGTAAATTCCAAAAGCCAATATAAAGGAATAGTAGCAACTCACTCATAATGGACATGTGACAGTACCTCTTTATAAACCCCTCCAGAGGACAATATAATGATCTTTTGCTCATCACAAAATTTAGAATCCCCCAATACAAAGGCAGAAATCATTGGAGAAACTCTCGTTTATTTGTTGTTGTTTCCCTATAGTATATACTGAGAGGCACAAAAGTGTCTTCAGCCAACCTTTCTCCCGGAACCAAGAGACACGGTGCATAGTTCCCCCGGACACTTTAGACTTTCGGACCGCGTCCCTTAGTTACGGAAGTGGAGAAACCGGAAGTGGATGAAAATGTCTGCCTGCAGGGCCAGTGACCTCTTTTATGCCACTAATTAACCTTTAGAGTGGCTGGACGGGAATGTGCCAGTGCAGAGAGGAGAGTCCGGGCGTCCTGTGAGCTCAGGTGAGGGGGACTTTATGTGCACAGGAGTGTACTACTTACTGAACTGCATGGGGGGCCCCCTCTGTAGCTGGGGAACTACATGTTCCAGCAAGTCATGTCATTTATTATGCAGAGCTGCATTCCACACAGGACCTGATTGTCAGGTGACAGTATTGCAGTGCTGGACACACACAATCACTTAGGCTACTTTCGCACTGAGGCGCTTTACAGGCCTTTTAGCGATAAAAATAGCGCCTGCAAAGCGCCTATTCTGTCAATCCAGTGTGAAAGCCCGAGTGCTCTCACACTGGGGGCGGTGCGCTGGCAGGACGCTAGAAAAAGTCCTGCAAGCAGCGTCTTTGGGGCGTTTTGGGAGCGGTGTATACACCTCTCCTAATCCGCCCCTCCCCATTGAAATGAATGGGCAGCGCTGCTGAAGTGCCTGCAAGGCGCTTCGCAGCGGTGCTACATGGGCGGTATTAACCCCTTCTTCAGCCGCTAGCAAGGGTTGAAAGTGCCCCACTGGCGGCGCTTTACCGCCGACGCTCTCACCACCCCAGTGTGAAAGTAGCCTTACAGGCAGATTAACCAACTTTCAATTGCAAGAATGAGCAAATGAATGCAGACACACACACACACCAACATATGTGACTGTCGTGTATAATTTGTTGACGGCAGGTTGCTGCATTATTTGCCAGTTTTTGCAATCAATAATGGGTTGAAATCAGCCTCAAATTGTGTGCATGGGCAGCAGCATGGTTGTATCGTATGATTGTCTGATGATGGGTGTGGGGGCCTAATGTAGAACTAAATACACAACTTGTTTTCCTTTTTGATAAAGTAAGAAAGGGTTATAAACCCTGCCAGCTTTTAGTTATTTTTTTTTTGCAATCTGTGTATCATTGAGGGAATTTTCCTTCACTTCCTGTCCTGTAGCCAAAACTGGAAGTAGCAAGAAATCCCTGCAAAATAAGGGAATCCTTGGTTGTCACCTAAATGAATGTCCCCATTGGAAGATTTCTTCTGTTTTTCTGCGTTCCGATCAGGTCCACCTAAAAAACTGACAGGCGGTCCTGATTGGAGCACCAGTGTAAAAGGGGCCTAAAGCGGAACAAACAGTGGGCAGGCAGGCTTTTTATTGCAGAAGAGACATGCAATGCCTCTTCTGCAATAAAATACATCTACCTGCTGCTCCCAGCATTATCTGGCATGTAAACTGAGCTGCACATACTCAGCTAACATCACCAGCATGGTCCCTGTGTGCCCAGGTGACTGACTCATGCAAATGCACTGGAGTGATGTCTTCCTGTGCCATTGAATGAAGACTGACACCCAGAAGAGGATGTACAATAGGTGAGGGATGGGAACCATTGAAGAAGAGGTAAGTAAAGCTCTGCCTTAACCATCCACACCCTGGTGTGTTAGTTTTTTTAATTGAGCCTTATGTCTCTTCTGCACTAATGTATTCTTACCTGCCTGTTCACAATGTACACTGAGGTGCACATAGGCAGCTCAATGTACAATTTCTGTATCTGCTAAGATGAATGATCTCCAACCCTTGTGCAGAAGCGATGTCATGTCAGTCCAACTGATCAAAATGCCTGAAGATCAGAAGACCGGCTGAAGGTGTCAGTGGCCAGTGAGAGAACAAATGGACACAACACAACTGGAGTAGAGGTGAGTATAGTTCTGCTATAAAGTGGCAGCCACTGAATGGGACCCTTGTCTGTGGGGAAGCAGTGGTCTCTCTGCAGTGGTTTAAGGTCCAAAGACCTAACGCTCTACAATCAGTAAAGCTCAGGGTCCCCCTCTGATTGGAGAATTCTAGCTCTGACTCAGAAGGGGTGGCATGTCAAACCCCTGAAGACTTCTCTATAGAGAGCATGGTGGCAGGGGACAGGCTTTTCCACTATAGGAAACAAATGGTAAGACTGCACACCTATGTTTTTTTGTACCTAGGGGTATTTAGTTAATTTGAACTGAAAGTTCAATTGTGATTCAAGCTCAACTTTAAACTGGAAAGTGCTCCCAGTCTCATACCCCCCCCCCCCCCAGTCCTCTTCCTTTATCAAAATTTTAATTAGTTTTAGCATACATCATAATACCATCCTTATGGCTGGTCACGTGACAAGCTAAGGTCCTTCCTCTTCTTCTCCAGTGTCAGTGATGGGAAATCTATATTGCTGCAGAGCATTGCACTCATGTTGTGACATGTGAGTGGCATTCTCTTTATCTTTCACCTGTGTGCCCAGTCTGCATGATGATGGCCCTCTAGGGGGTGTGTCTTTGACAGTCTGCGCTTATTGGTGGTAGAATGACACTGTGCGTTATTCAAGCTCAAAGAGGACTGGCAACAAGAGACCAAGGAGGATGTGTAGGGCTGCACTAGAGCATAGAGGCATAGAGAGAGGCAAGTATAAGTAGCACTTGAAAACTTTTTTTTTTTTTTTTGTAACAGAAGAAGTTGTGGGAAAGGAAGATGTTTTTGATGAAAAAAAATGGAGTTCTGCTTTGTAAGGCCACCCAAAAGTGGAACTTCCGCTCATCTGATCCCCCCCCCCCCCCCCCCCCCCCCCCCCCAGTGCCACATTTGGCACCTTTCGGGGGGCAGGGGCGAGAGGATACCTGCCTTTCACAGGTATCCTGTCCCCACTTCCGGGAGCCTGCGCCACGGCCCTTGACGTCACTGCCTTGGCTCCCTCCTCCTTCCTCCTTTGTTGGGCCAATAGGAGAGAGAAGCGGAGCCTCGCGCATGCGCAGTAGGGTTCCCGGCATGAAGCCGTAAGGCTACACTGCCAGGTTCCCTTACCCGCAGTGGCGGCAGCAGCACCCAACATCTGATGGAAACATCAGCTGTGGGTGCCGACATCGCTGGACTCCAGGACAGGTAAGTGTCCTATTATTAAAAGTCAGCAGCTGCAGTATGTGGAGCTGCTGACTTTTCATTTTTGAAGCAGTGGGCTGGCCACTGCTTTAAAGAACCTGTTATAACAATCCTCATTGGTTCTGAAAGTGTGGTGCATGTTTTCCTGTAGTGCAGACAGATCCATCTCTGCTCTCATTTGCCAGGAACAGGGTGGGCTGTAATGTCCTGGTCGCATGCACGCAAGTTAATGCTGGCTTCCTGCTCTGTGTCCTTATGCTTGCCATAGGCATGTGAGTTTTCTAGCAATTGAAATTATGAGGCTTGTTAACACATAACAGTTTCCCTTGAATTAATACAAATAATTGTTGATATGTAAAATGTACATCTAAAAAAGGGCAGTGTGCATTGATTTACCTGAATTCTTCTATTTGTTTTATTTGCAGTCATTATGGCTATTAAGATCTTCTTCCCCAGCTGCTGTTCTGCAGCAGAGAACGGTCTTCTTATTGGACGCTGGATGGCAGAGCACAGGTCTGCTGTAGTACTGGCGACGCTGCATTTTCCTTTCATCCCAGCCAGTGTGAGGCGCTATCTGAGCCAGATGGAGAAGAAGACCGGGCTGAGCCTCTCTGTAATAGGGACGTGGAGCCACAGCAAGAAGGACAAGGACAAGGATGAGAAGATGGATAATTTCCTGGGAGAACTGGGCAATATCTTTAGTCACCAGCCTTGGCTGCGGATCGCTCGGGAGGCTTCCAGCAAGTTCTTGGATTGCAAGGTAGAGAGGATGGAAGGCGAAGAGTCAGAGGATGTGATCTTGGTGTACTATGACCAGACGAAGCTGATGCTGTCCGAGTTACATTCTACGTCTGAATATTCTGAGATCACTGCAGTGTTTGATACTGTGGCCAAGAACCAGCCACTCTTTGCCATGGACAAGTATGATGAGGGGCCGGTGAACTTAACGCACTGGCAGTCTGAAGGGGTGGAGGCCAGTATTATTGTGGAACTGACCAAGCAGGCATCTGTGCCATTGTGTGCTGTCTTCTCCTTTTTTGTCTCACTGATCACCAGCATATGTAATCTCAGGTAAGAGGCGAGTTCTGATGGACTTCAGAGGTTCTGGCACATACCATAGTAAAATGCCTTGTTTGCGGTCCAGTAGGGCTAATGCCACATAACATGAAAACAAATGTTTGTTGCTTTGCCTTTAGCCCTAATACCAAGAGCAGCAGTCTGATGTGGCCCAATGCTAGTTAGTATCGTGTTGGTCAATGATATACGCCTTTTAATACAATAACAGCAGTCACTTAGTGCCCTGGTTAAAACTGAGCACAATATGGAGCCTCTGATGTCCTGTGGTGTGTGCATAATACTGCAGAGAACATTTGTGGGTCAAAGGAGAGCCTGTCACATGACTTTAACAGGTCATGTGATGGAAATTTCTCTTCAGAATTTCCTCCACCACCTTTATTAAAATGAGTGGGACTTCACATGTGTCATAGCCCAAGAGCAAGTGCAGGGCAAGGCACAAAGGATTTTTTACAATTTTTTTTTTTGGAAAAGCATTAATTCAGTTAGGATGGTTTATAATTCTCCCTACTAAAGCTGGCCATACCTGGATTGAAATTTGTCTGGTTCAGCAGGTACCAGCCAAATTTCAATCCGTGTTTGGGCAGACTGATTGTACCGAAGTCAATCCAGCAATCGACTTGGGTACAACCAGCTTGTCGGATTTTTCTACATACAATTAGTGCCAGCAGCTATAGACACTGACAGTAATAGTATTCTGCCGGCCGAGAAGGCTCCCTATGCCCCACTGCCGGCAAAATACAGTAGTGCTGCGGAAGGCACTGGCTGTGTTGATTGGGGGATTGCGCAATCTTCTTTCCTTCCACCTGTGGTGGAAGGAAAGAAAATCGGTTTATCTATGGCTTGCCTAAGGCCCTATTCACACTTACAAACGGGATCATTTATGATTACATGTGGGAGACCCAGCAGGAGTTCCCATTGATTAGCTGCAGGAGGCAGCCCCAATTACAGCAAGGGAAGGCTGAACGCTACATGCTCACCTTTAATTGCTCATTGAGAGTTTACCTGTGAATGATCAGCTCTGGTGCTAGAGCTGTCGCTGCTAGGTCTCCCGCATGTAATCACGGACAAATGTAAGTAGGGGCCTTACAGTAATAGTGGATGTCAGTAGCTGGCCTTGTGCCTGTTATGACTGATTTCTGACTTTTATGAAAAAGTGTGGCAACAAGAAAATGTAAATTGCCTATGGAAGTGGTCACCACACTGCGGCCCTGGGGCTGTATGTAGCCCTTTGCTTGCCTTTATCCAGCCTTTATCACACATCTGACCAGGCACTGATGGACCTCAGCCACTTGTGGGTGCTGGAGTGAAATAAGAGTACAGGTACTCCCTTGTTGTCTTATTAAGAACTTTAATCCTCCTCTACTGCAGGGTTCTTAGCGGGAAACCTCTTTCTTTCCTGTGGAACAAGATGTCTACTTGTGAACAGCTGGGGAGACGTTTGGAAAACCTTCGACTGGTCAGCAGCTCAGAAAAAGCCAAAGACCATATGACTTTTATGAGGTATGTGCTGCTTACCTTCCTGCTTTGTGCTGTCAATAGCTTCTTTTCACATCTGCCAGCCTCCTGTCATCTACTGTAATTGCCTTTCCTTCTCTCTTGTCATGATCGTTAAGTGCATAACTATGCATGATAAAAAGGCTGCTGAACTTACCCTTTCCTGATTGTGATTGCAGTCATGGACAGATTTACTCACAAAATAATCCAAAATCTGCTCTCCTGCGCTCAAGTGATAAGCTTAGAGGTGCACAGTACATGGATTCTTCATCAGCACCAGTGGCCTTGGTGCCCACTCAGATCAATGGGTATCCTTATAGGCTGAAAAACAACAAGAGGAGGGTGCACCGACCTAGCACATTACTAAATAAGATTTTATTGAGGAATAAAAACAAGTGTTCTACTCAAAAAAACACACAGCATGTATTTACATATCATAGCATATATGTGAGAACAAGCGCCTTCCAGTCTGCTGTAGTCTACCAATAGTGTGGGAAGACCAGACAATGTCCGTAATGGCTGACGCATTTCAAGGGAGAACCCTCTTCATCAGAGCCAAAGAGAATGCTTTGCTTTTCTACTTTGGCTCTGATGAAGAGGGCTCTCCCTTAAAATGCGTCAGCCATTATGGACATTGCCTGCTCTACCCACACTATTGGTTGACTACAATAGACTTGAAGGCAATTGTTCTCACTTGCAATGTTTGTGAGTATAACACTTGTTGTTTTTATTCCTTAAAAAATGTATTTTGGTAATGCGCTAGGTCGGTGTGCCCTTTTATAGTTGTGTTTCACAGCTACTCACACCAGACTTGAGAGAGAAGCATTGGACACAAAGAACTATGAAATCGTTATCTCTCTTCAAGATAAGTATTGTAGAACATAGTACATATAGAATCGTGTCATTTTAAAAAGAGAGTTTCAGGAATTATGTTTGAAACAGATTGCAGGAGGTAAGCGTTATATTAAAACAGTTGTAAACCGCTGGGAAAAAAAAACCCTGCAAAACAAAGGCATAATGTTGCTAGTATGCATCGCATACTAGCACATTATGAAATATTCAGCTTAGAACGAAGCCCTCTCAGTGGCACCCGGTCACCGCTGAGAGGGATAACATCTTCCCCTGTCCTTTCTTCCGGGATCGCAGGCTCCAGCGCTGTGATTGGCCGGAGCCGCGATGATATCACTTCCGCACATGCGCGTGGGAGCCCTTAGTTTCGGCAAGAAGCTCTGAAGTTCCGGTATGCCGGGCCTTCAGAGGGCATGCGCCGCTGACATCGGCTGCATGCAGGGTGAATATCTCCTAAACGGTGCAGGTTTAGGAGATATTCATTTTAACTACAGGTAAGCCTTATTAGAGGCTTACCTGTAGGTAAAAATAACAAAGCGGGGTTTACAACTGCTTTAATACATAATTACATTGGTTCAGCTTGGCCGATTTCCCCCCCAAGAAGCAGGAAATCACTGAAAAAGATACCGCTACTCGCCACTATCTTCTGGGTCCCTTGCCAAGCAGTCAGCCTGATGCATTGTGAACGCAGGAGGTCAGCCTCTCAGCAATCAAAGCATTCTTTGATTGGACGAGGTAGAAAGTGTTACGTCAACTCCTCACTTCTATTTCTCAAATTGGAGAATGCTTTGTGTTCTTTCCAGCTTTCAAGGTGATTTTCCAGGTAATGTAGCTGGCCCAATGTAACTTTGTATAAAATATTCATACCTGGAATTCTTCTTTAATGAAAAACGAACAATGGGTTCCCCTGAGGTGGGATTTTGAAGGCATTACCAAAAAAGGTTCATAGTATGTATAAAAAAAGAATATTTTATTACAAAATACACACACATAATACAAAGATACACCAAGTGACAAAATCAACTCAAACATTAAAAATGCATGGAAACAAATGCATCGAGGACAGCATGTGGGGGACAAAAAATAATCACAATAGACGAACAGTTAAGCATAGGATGGGGTAGGTCTCACTAAACCGACGCGTTTCGGAAAGTCCTTCGTCAAGGTTTGACAAGTGAGGTTTATCATCTGTTTAATATTACAGAAGCAAAAAACATAAAGTAGTTAGCATTACATATATATGTGACATAATATGTCCCCCATACCTCATATGTGAGAATGAACTCACTTACCCAATGCAAGTGTTACAAAGAGATTCAAAGCAAATAATCAGCTCTACTGTGGTATCCCAGGCCGTGTGTAATTCCAGAGGATCCAATTATAGGTAGATGGAGTGCTAGGAGAGGTTCATGTGGAGGGCACCATTTCCCTAGATGCTGAGACACGTCACGTCCAAATTAGGGCGCAACGTCTGTGCATGGGCTGGGGTCCACAGAAATCTTCGGACCTAAGACCAAGCAAACAGTATCATGAAGAGTGGCAAATAGGTGGGGGTGAACGCCCCCATCAGACTGGTACAGAGAACCTGTCTATGTGTAAAAGCTAATGGCCAAAGAGAAACATACCTGGGAACTGGAGCCAACAAAAACACCTACAGGGTGTAACGTAGGGAGAGGGGAGGAGGGCACGGAGGGCACCTTGCTGACCATCAGACAGACATCAGAAAAGAGATCTGGTATTGGGAGAAAGAGGGGTTTTTTTTTTAAAAGGTAATGCAAAAAGTATATATATGGGTTGTGGTATATATAAACCACACCAAATTTAAACAAGTAATCAAAAGAGTAAAAAGCCCCCCAATAATACCCCCAGTCCAACAAGTGACTTACTTTAGCAGCTAGGAGCCCAGCGTGAGTGCAGCATCCTCCTCCGATCACAAGATCCGAGTGGATGAGCTCAGCTATTTATCTCCACTGGAAGTGCTGCCAGCTGATTGCAACAGCAATCAGCTGTGCGCATCGTGTCCACCCTGGACTACCTCCTCCCATTCGGCTCCAGCTGACAGGGGATCCGCCTCTGGGCAGATCTCCTGTCATCCTGGTCCAATGGTGGGCCCCCTGGGAGTGGACCGCGCCACGCCCCCCCAAAAGAACGGATGACGCCGGCCCTAACCCCACACCGCGCACGCGCACCAGTAACACTGGAGCGCATAGTCGCGGCTGACGTCACGGCGCCGCGTCCCGGAGGCGCGCGCCGCCGTTCACTCCCACCAGCACGGGAAGCCAGGACCGGAATCAGCTGACGCTGATCCCGATCTGGACAGGAGGAACACGATCCGGTCCCCTAGTGTGTCCCAAAGGGGACAGCCTTACCGTGCTGGGTCCACGCACACTGACAGCAAGGGGCGGTGCCTGAGAAAAAAACACACATGCCAACAAAAGTAAAAAAGGTGCAGGCTTGCACTCTCATACAAACCATAGTCATGTGAACATATTGGATATCAGCTAGTGCCACTAAGGCGTGGGACAACACAGCAGAGCCGTAACATGGGGAGAAATACCAATGAAAATAGCATAAAGCTATGGAGCAAATGAATAAAAGGGGAACAAAGCTCAATACTCCATCGCGCTTGGGGCACGATAAGCAGAACAGGGGGTAACCCCAATGCCCTGCCAAACCCGAAACATGGGCATGCAGATAGGCCCCTATCACCCAGAGCCCCAAGGTGGGTTCCTACTTTGGACATAGCGTACGGGCAAATAAAGCCCAAAAGTTGTAAGGGCATAAATTGGGGCAGGTCAAGGGCCTAGAGTCAAATAACCTGCAAATCGTGTGGCAGGACCTGGGGCGTGCAAACAACCAAGAACTCAAGTGAGGATCTATCTTTCCATGCTCCCGGAGTCAAAACCCTCCAAGAAGGGCTTGAAACAAGTGGAGTCGTTGAGTCCAGGGGGTCTGGTCGCCTGTAAATTGTAGATCCACCTCAGTTCAAGTTGGAGGAGATCCTTGTTCCAATCTCCTCCCCTCCAACCCGGGTGGACCCGATCCAAGATCAAAAATTTGATTCTTGGGAATTCTCCCTGGTGGACCAGGGCCGTATGTCTCCCCAGTGGTAAGTCGGGGTCACATGTCTGCATGCTTCTGATGTGGCGGTATGCCCTATGCCAGAATTCCAACTTGGTTTTTCCGACATAGAAACATCCACAATCACACCAGAGCATGTAGACCACCCCCTTCGTCTTGCAGTTAGCGAAGTGTTTGGGCCTAAAGACACTACCATTGGGTAACGTGGGATTTTTCGTGGTAAACATGAATCTACAGTATCCACAGGCTCCACACATAAAGGTGCCCCTATACTTACAATGCTGGGCAAACTTGGCATCCCTAAATTCGCTTCTCACCAATCTGGAGGATAGAGAGGTGGCCCTCCTAAAGGTAAAGAGGGGACTTTCAGGGATAAGTATCTGTAGGTTAGGGTCCATAGTGAGAATGTGCCAATACTTGGACACAATTCTCTTGATTTCAATATGTTGGTTACAATATTTGGTGATGATACGTAGAGACTTGTCCTGACTTTTGTTTTTTTGTGAATAAATCAAGGTCTGCCTGGTATGTGTGATGGCCCGTTTGTAGGCTTTTTTGAGGGAGGTGCGTGAGTAACCTCTCTCAAGGAGTCTCGCACGCAGGTTATTGGCCTCTATCTTGAAAGTCGCTTCGTCGGTGCAGTTTCTACGCACCCTCAAGTATTGGCTATAGGGTATTGACTTAATGAGACTGGGTGGATGAAAGCTAGAGGCGTGCAGGATGGTGTTCCCAGCCGTGGCCTTCCGAAAAAGGCCACTGCTGAGTCCACCATCCCCGTTCCTATAGACCATGACATCCAAGAATGCGATCTCCCTGCGACTTGATGCCATGGTGAAATTCAAATTGAAGCGATTTTTATTCATGTACAGAAGGCATGATTGCAACAGCTCTATAGGGCCATCCCAAATGGTGAAAATGTCGTCGATGTATCTGAACCACAACAGGAAGTGGTTCGTATACATCGACGAGTCTTCATCACTGAGAAAGGTGGTTTCCCACTCCCCCAGGTACAGGTTGGCGTAGGATGGGGCACAACACGTCCCCATCGCCACCCCCTGCACCTGGAGGAAATGGGAACCATCAAAGGAAAAAACATTGTGGTATAAAATATATTCCAACAGTCTCCATGGAGACTGGACCTACAATGACTTTATATTACAACTGTTGGAATATATTTTATACCACAATGTTTTTTCCTTTGATGGTTCCCATTTCCTCCAGGTGCAGGGGGTGGCGATGGGGACGTGTTGTGCCCCATCCTACGCCAACCTGTACCTGGGGGAGTGGGAAACCACCTTTCTCAGTGATGAAGACTCGTCGATGTATACGAACCACTTCCTGTTGTGGTTCAGATACATCGACGACATTTTCACCATTTGGGACGGCCCTATAGAGCTGTTGCAATCATGCCTTCTGTACATGAATAAAAATCGCTTCAATTTGAATTTCACCATGGCATCAAGTCGCAGGGAGATCGCATTCTTGGATGTCATGGTCTATAGGGACGGGGATGGTGGACTCAGCAGTGGCCTTTTTCGGAAGGCCATGGCTGGGAACACCATCCTGCACGCCTCTAGCTTTCATCCACCCAGTCTCATTAAATCAATACCCTATAGCCAATACTTGAGGGTGCGTAGAAACTGCACCGACGAAGCGACTTTCAAGATAGAGGCCAATAACCTGCATGCGAGACTCCTTGAGAGAGGTTACTCACGCACCTCCCTCAAAAAAGCCTACAAACGGGCCATCACACATACCAGGCAGACCTTGATTTATTCACAAAAAAACAAAAGTCAGGACAAGTCTCTACGTATCATCACCAAATATTGTAACCAACATATTGAAATCAAGAGAATTGTGTCCAAGTATTGGCACATTCTCACTATGGACCCTAACCTACAGATACTTCTCCCTGAAAGTCCCCTCTTTACCTTTAGGAGGGCCACCTCTCTATCCTCCAGATTGGTGAGAAGCGAATTTAGGGATGCCAAGTTTGCCCAGCATTGTAAGTATAGGGGCACCTTTATGTGTGGAGCCTGTGGATACTGTAGATTCATGTTTACCACGAAAAATCCCACGTTACCCAATGGTAGTGTCTTTAGGCCCAAACACTTCGCTAACTGCAAGACGAAGGGGGTGGTCTACATGCTCTGGTGTGATTGTGGATGTTTCTATGTCGGAAAAACCAAGTTGGAATTCTGGCATAGGGCATACCGCCACATCAGAAGCATGCAGACATGTGACCCCGACTTACCACTGGGGAGACATACGGCCCTGGTCCACCAGGGAGAATTCCCAAGAATCAAATTTTTGATCTTGGATCGGGTCCACCCGGGTTGGAGGGGAGGAGATTGGAACAAGGATCTCCTCCAACTTGAACTGAGGTGGATCTACAATTTACAGGCGACCAGACCCCCTGGACTCAACGACTCCACTTGTTTCAAGCCCTTCTTGGAGGGTTTTGACTCCGGGAGCATGGAAAGATAGATCCTCACTTGAGTTCTTGGTTGTTTGCACGCCCCAGGTCCTGCCACACGATTTGCAGGTTATTTGACTCTAGGCCCTTGACCTGCCCCAATTTATGCCCTTACAACTTTTGGGCTTTATTTGCCCGTACGCTATGTCCAAAGTAGGAACCCACCTTGGGGCTCTGGGTGATAGGGGCCTATCTGCATGCCCATGTTTCGGGTTTGGCAGGGCATTGGGGTTACCCCCTGTTCTGCTTATCGTGCCCCAGGCGCGATGGAGTATTGAGCTTTGTTCCCCTTTTATTCATTTTGCTCCATAGCTTTATGCTATTTTCATTGGTATTTCTCCCCATGTTACGGCTCTGCTGTGTTGTCCCACGCCTTAGTGGCACTAGCTGATATCCAATATGTTCACATGACTATGGTTTGTATGAGAGTGCAAGCCTGCACCTTTTTTACTTTTGTTGGCATGTGTGTTTTTTTCTCAGGCACCGCCCCTTGCTGTCAGTGTGCGTGGACCCAGCACGGTAAGGCTGTCCCCTTTGGGACACACTAGGGGACCGGATCGTGTTCCTCCTGTCCAGATCGGGATCAGCGTCAGCTGATTCCGGTCCTGGCTTCCCGTGCTGGTGGGAGTGAACGGCGGCGCGCGCCTCCGGGACGCGGCGCCGTGACGTCAGCCGCGACTATGCGCTCCAGTGTTACTGGTGCGCGTGCGCGGTGTGGGGTTAGGGCCGGCGTCATCCGTTCTTTTGGGGGGGCGTGGCGCGGTCCACTCCCAGGGGGCCCACCATTGGACCAGGATGACAGGAGATCTGCCCAGAGGCGGATCCCCTGTCAGCTGGAGCCGAATGGGAGGAGGTAGTCCAGGGTGGACACGATGCGCACAGCTGATTGCTGTTGCAATCAGCTGGCAGCACTTCCAGTGGAGATAAATAGCTGAGCTCATCCACTCGGATCTTGTGATCGAAGGAGGATGCTGCACTCACGCTGGGCTCCTAGCTGCTAAAGTAAGTCACTTGTTGGACTGGGGGTATTATTGGGGGGCTTTTTACTCTTTTGATTACTTGTTTATATGTGGTGTGGTTTATATATACCACAACCCATATATATACTATTTGCATTACCTTTTAAAAAAAAAACCCCTCTTTCTCCCAATACCAGATCTCTTTTCTGATGTCTGTCTGATGGTCAGCAAGGTGCCCTCCGTGCCCTCCTCCCCTCTCCCTACGTTACACCCTGTAGGTGTTTTTGTTGGCTCCAGTTCCCAGGTATGTTTCTCTTTGGCCATTAGCTTTTACACATAGACAGGTTCTCTGTACCAGTCTGATGGGGGCGTTCACCCCCACCTATTTGCCACTCTTCATGATACTGTTTGCTTGGTCTTAGGTCCGAAGATTTCTGTGGACCCCAGCCCATGCACAGACGTTGCGCCCTAATTTGGACGTGACGTGTCTCAGCATCTAGGGAAATGGTGCCCTCCACATGAACCTCTCCTAGCACTCCATCTACCTATAATTGGATCCTCTGGAATTACACACGGCCTGGGATACCACAGTAGAGCTGATTATTTGCTTTGAATCTCTTTGTAACACTTGCATTGGGTAAGTGAGTTCATTCTCACATATGAGGTATGGGGGACATATTATGTCACATATATATGTAATGCTAACTACTTTATGTTTTTTGCTTCTGTAATATTAAACAGATGATAAACCTCACTTGTCAAACCTTGACGAAGGACTTTCCGAAACGCGTCGGTTTAGTGAGACCTACCCCATCCTATGCTTAACTGTTCGTCTATTGTGATTATTTTTTGTCCCCCACATGCTGTCCTCGATGCATTTGTTTCCATGCATTTTTAATGTTTGAGTTGATTTTGTCACTTGGTGTATCTTTGTATTATGTGTGTGTATTTTGTAATAAAATATTCTTTTTTTATACATACTATGAACCTTTTTTGGTAATGCCTTCAAAATCCCACCTCAGGGGAACCCATTGTTCGTTTTTCTATATTATGGGATGTGGCATACCTTATCTGTTCGCTACTCCGGGTCAGATCCCTTTTTGCTTCTTCTTTAATGAATTACACTTACCTTGGTGTCCTCCTTTTGCTAGATACAGTTCTCCTAAAGCTGGGACTGCAGCACCAAAAGCTCACTGATTACATTCTCTGTCTACTTTTTGTCCCTGCAATTTTCTAAATGGAGTTAGTTGCAGCAATGGCGGCCCCACAGACTTCCAATAGAAGGGATTAATTCCAAAAAAACAAAAAAAAACAACTTGATATACACTTTAGTTATACATAGACCCCATGCTGTACACAGAGACCAGAAGTAGAGGGTGCATGGACAAAAAGCTTTGAGTTAAGGGTTTACTGAGCTCTGGTCCCAGTTTTAGGAAATCTTAGAAAGTACAGCATGGGGTCTATGTGTAACGAAAGTGTATATCAAGTTTTTTTTTTTTTTTTTTTTGTTAGAGCAAGGAAGGGGTAGATCACCTGTCAGGAATTGGTGATTTTCCCTCACTTCGGCTAGGTGCAAACCTAATGCGTGTGGGTGCGGGAATCATATCTGTTCCCACACCTGCAGCCAAATCACGTTGCTCTTAGGAGACACGCGGGGGTTGCCATTCTGAATGGCACCCTCACGCCTCTCAGCCCACAGCACGTTTGCAGATGCAGGAACCGCAGGGAAATCGCATGGTAAAAAAGACCATGTGATTTCCCTGCAGTCACATATTTAAAAGGTGCATGTACCTTTTTTTTTATTTATTTATTTATTTATTTTTTTCGGAAACACAGGCATGACGCATTCAAATAATTTAGCTTCCATGCCTGTGCAAACGCGGGACACGAAAACGCTAAGGTGTGAACCTAGTGTTTCTGTCCTGCTGACAATGTTTTACCAGACAGGAATTGAGGGGAACCCTCCAACAGTAACACAGACAAAAATAAAATAGTTTTAGTAGAGTAGGGTAAGGCTAGAACCCCTGTCAGATTTTATATCTGTGTCCCTGTTGCAGATTTTTCTTCTTTCTGGTGAAACCATTTTCAAAAAGTAAGTATAAATCTCTCTAAATGGAGCCATGGAGAGCAGTGAAAACCAGGCAAGGGTTCCAATCTGTCCCCACTCTATCTAAGAAAAAAAAAAGGTTGGCTTAACATACATGTTCGTTTTTTTTAACACTTACCTTATTCTGCCTTTTTTTGATATAATCCATGAAGCTCTCCTTTTTGAAATCCAATTTTTATATGACATATATGAGTGGATGAAAAGCTTCTACATGGAGTTATTGGGGTTTATTTACGAAAGGCAAATCCACTGTGCACTTGGAAGTGCAGTTTTTGTAAATCTGAGGCGGATAGATAAAAAAAAAAACTGCATTTTTGCTTGTACATGATAGAAATCAGCAGAGCTTCCCCTCAAATCTACAGTGACTACACTTCCAAATGCACTTGTAGTGCACGGTGGATTTGCCTTTAGTGAATAAACCCCATTGTATTCCCACCTCAGTGTTAATTGTTTGTCTATGTTTTCTGATTTACAGAAAGGCCAGCACTTTCCTGTCGCTGTTTGTAGATGTAACTCTGGGCATTCTGTTGATGTGCTGGCTTTACCAGGGCAATCACATAGGTCAGATGGCTGATGCTCTCATCCCTGTTGCTGATGTAAGTGGGTTTTTTTTAAGTGCTTATACCAGTGATTCTCAACTAGAGTTCCTCCAGAGGTTGCTAGGGGTTCCTTCAGCATCGGGCAATTTATGCCTCTCAGATAAGTTCCCACTCACACCATTGATCTTTTTAGCTATCTGTAAGAAGGTAATTCTTCTCAATGACCACAAGTGTAAGGACCATTCTTCCCACTGACCATCACACTAATGTATCATGAGTTGTAGATTTCTAATTTTTAGCAGGGGTTCCCCGAGACCAGAGAGCTATTTTGAGGGTTCCTCTGTGTTGAAAAGGTTGAGAAAGGCTGGCTTATACCATGCATCATAGAATCTTCTGCCAGCTTCCCAAGTTATATAAAAATTGACTATAGATTTCAAGCATGAAACTTTAATTTCCCTCTGTACACAGCAGGAGTTTCTAAACTTTTCTGCAGAAAAGACTAGGAATTTGTGAGGCAAGAAAATGCAGCGACAAGCCGCTCTGAAGTCCATAGAATGCCCTCTGCCTCCAGATTCACTTTCTACTTTTGTGACAGGGCTCAGGCCTAGAAATTGCCTCTCGGGCATCAACCACTGCATTATGGGGAGGGTAGGGGATAGTCACAACTTACCCCATATCTGAAACAGTTGCAATTTAAACTGGGTGGCAGCAGGAATTGGGGCTGTGGGTAGCAGTGCTTGGGGTGAAGGCACTGGATGGTGCCTAGCACACAGATGGGAGAGGTCATTTTTTGAATTGTCAGTTTTGCTGTAAAATTTTGGCTTTTGGATATCTTGTTCAGACCGTGCTATTTATTTATGTAGTTTAGGGGTTTCTATATAATATTGCTTCAAAGAGGTATATTTAAAGCATAACTCCTATAACAACTTCTTTAGCAAGGAACATACATTCCACATTATCAATTATGCTATCAAAATTAGTGTGTGCTGTAAATTGCTTCTAGCATGCTTTCTGTTTCTTCTTGTTCGAGGCTGCCATTTTGCTGAAGCCCAGAGCCCCTGAGCAGCAGCAAATCTTTACGCTTTTCGAAAATAGAGAGCAGCTGAGCATGGACAGAGCAGGGCGAGACAGTGTATTACCGTCAGTATGTGTACTTTTTTTTTTTTTTTTTTAAATGTTTTACATAGCTATACCTGCAAAAGGGGCCAGCCTGAAGTCATCTAGCAGGACTTAATTTTCTAACTATAGTTTCACTTTAAAGGGAAATCATAGCCAAAGCTCTTTTGGCTGTACTTCTCCTGAGGATCACGAGTGCAGTTCGTCCTGCACTCCTGTGACCCATTCAGGCTGTGGAAAGATCCTGAGCATATAGTTGGGATCCACCCAGAAGCTTGGACCAACAGTTGGCTCAGACTTGCAGCAAGCCACTGAGAGCCTAAGCCAGCTGCTCCCTCCCCCTCCACATCTCAGTGCTCCAGTGAGTGCTGGGGGGGGCAGAGCAGCGAGCCGGTGACAGAGAGTCACCGGCTCTCTGCTCACAGAACACTGAGAACTGAGCGATCAGCGGTCTTGAAGCCGGCGTGGGGACACATGCAGCATTGATGCACCTAGGTGAGTATAATTTATTTATTTTTTGTTAACCCATACTTCTCTTTCAAATGCAATATTGTATTTCAACATTTTTTGGAGAGGGACAGATTGTGATATAATATATTTGGAACACTGTGGGAGATCCATTTTGATCCTTACATGATATATACAGGCTGTGATTTAGTCCGAGGCCCTCCTGATCTACCCTCTTCCAAGCAATCGCCAGTCAACTGCCAAAGTATCTAATGCCCACTGTAGTTCTGACACTTAACAGAGGATGGGGCTTATTCCTGAACTGATTAAAACCTGGGGCCCTATATACAGCCTTGGCATTTCTGGCATTGATTTGAAGGATAACACTGGTTTCTGATAGCCCCACAAGGTGATGCATTTCAGCACTGTTGTACTTTTTAAAATATTTTAGGCTTAATTTAAAGGAAACCTGTGCTGAGAAAATTATGAAGCCTGCCATTGCTGTCCTCCTTCTGAAAATGCTAGTTGCCTGCCAGTTGTGCTGATCCTCTCATTTTAGTATTTGTAGTGAATGACCTGGAACAAACATACTGCCAGTTAAGGCAACATGACTGTCAGTGGCTTAGGAAGCATTGACGACATTATATCAACAAGACAGTATGTTCAGGAGCAAGACAGCAGTGGCAGCCCCAAGACTTACTCACATATCCAGGTTTTCTTAAAGCAAATGTTCAGTTTCCTAGTGTTTACCATTTCACATTTGTGTACTATGTAATGTGTTTTACTATATTGCTTTTTATTTAGCGAATAGCTCTAGAGCTCCAGGAGCTGCTGCAGTGGCTGATGGGAGCTCCCGCTGGGCTAAAGATGAATCGAGCCTTGGATGAGGTGCTAGGAAGATTCTTTATGTATCACATCCACCTCTGGATAAGTACGTTTGTAGAAGATCCCAAGGGATCAAAACGTTTTTCCTTATAAGAAACCACTCTTCCTGTCAGTGCTAGACTCTGTTTTACTTCTGTCATTACTGGTGTGTTTTCTTTCTACACCATTTGCAATATGACCTAACATTTCATCAGGTATTTTCTGTACTAAAATATTAGTAATAGAATACACAGGCTGCTACTTATGACTTGCTTGTTCACACCACTTGCCAGCCAGCTCACTGCCAATGAATAATCTGATACCCCTGAAATTCTATGTACCTTGGCTCAAATGCATGACTTCATTATACTGTTTACAGGTTACATCCGCCTGATGTCTCCCTTCATTGAAGTGATTCTCTGGTACATCGGCCTGTCTGCTTGTCTGGGTTTGACTGTAGCTCTGTCCATCCTTTCTGACATCATTGCCCTCCTGACCTTCCACATCTACTGCTTCTATGTATATGGAGCCAGGTAGGAACACACTGGGGTGCATAAAAAGTCACAATAAATCCTCTGCGTGTGTGTACCCTAGGAAGAATCTGCGAAATGGCACAAGAAATGAAAGCTGAACTTCGCCCAAAAGGGGAAACGTTTAGCTTGTTCGCATCCCCCCCTTTAAAAATTGCCACTTTTTGGGTGGGTGTGGGAAGCGGTACCTGTTTTTGACAGGTACCCGCTCTCACTTCTGGTCAGATCACTGCGGATTTTCGCCCCCACCCCCTTTCCTCGCACCCTTCTAGGACACATCACAGAGCCCAGAAGACTGTAGGACTAACCGCAGTGTGAAACCGGCTGTGAAATTGCAAGGCTTCACTGCTGGTTTCCCATAGTTAAGATGCTGGCGCCTGGACCCGAAGCAGATTGAAGAATTTGCTCAGATGATGACAGTGCTTGATCCCTGGACAGGTAAATGTCCTTATATTAAAAGTCCGCAGCTACAGTATTTGTAGCTGCTGGCTTTTAATTAATTTTTTGGGGGAGACTGGAGCTACTCTTTTTTTAAGGATGTAATTTTTTGCCATATTCATACTATAACCTTTTACTGTTAGATTTTAATCGAACATGAACATTTTTAAATTTAGGGAGAAAGGAAACAAAGGAATTGTGGTCTTATATCATAAATTACATTTCATAAATCACCATAGTGAGTAAACAAATCTTCATATGAATTATAAAAAAGGGGTTACCCTTGAAGACGTCAGATGTAGGCTGACGAAACGGCGTTGGGTGGTGTTTGAGATACGTCATTTTCTCTCAGCTGGAACGCTAACCGGCATTTCCTATGCAATACATGCTGATCCCTGTAAGTGCAATACAACCTTTTTTTTTAAAATAAATTATTTTAATTCCTGCATCGTGAGATTATTTATTCCTCTCCCTCTCTATATGGCAAAACTGGAGCCTTGAATAGGCTAGATATATATATATGACAGCAGCGGTTTGGTTCATTCCTGTGACCTCATGTGTGACTTCTTGGATTTTCCCATATGCGTGTGTCTGCATGCTGGTGGAGAGGAACCTTTCCTATACTCACTGAAGATGTTATTCACGTGTGGGCTCTATAAATGAACTTCACAATTTTTTTGTATTGTTCATAATTCAAATGAAGATTTATTTGTTTACTCACTATGGTAATTTATGATATAAGAGCGCAGTACTATTGGTGTTGGTATTTCCCTCTACTTCTGTGAGTCATAGACAGGAAAGGGGAAGAAAATCTACCTCGGGGACCCAGACAGCATTGAAAACCTGATAGAGAATTTAACTATTCTTTATTCTATTCAAAACTCGAAAAACTGTTTTGGCTGGTGGGTTTACAGGGCCTTTTTCAACCTTTTGGGTTTTTCAGGGGTGGCTTGGCAAAATGCATATGAATTGCCCCAAAATTGTAAACATGCAAATGGGTGGATCATGACTGCTTTTTTGTTACACAAAGCCACAGTTTTTTATTGTGCAGTATTACAGCCTTGGGCACTGTACAGGCCAGCCACTGGCATCCTAACAATCATGTCATTGGTTGATAAGGAGGACGTCAGGCGCAGCAACTTGTTTGTCCCTCACTATCAGCACTGGGGTCACGTTAGCTGGGTGAGGAAGATGAATGCTGGAATATTAGTCAGTACCAGTGTGCAAGGGTATTTTGCTTGGTAAGAATAAATTGTCTCTAATGTTGGGTGTCATGAGTGTGAATGCTATGAGAGCAATACTAAAGTGAAGCAGCGCTATAAAACTATAACCAATGAAAACACAAAGCAGTAAAGTTCTAAATCCAAATACAAAAATGAAGTGCATGCCTCGAGGAGGCGGGGGGCATGCGCGAGTGCCCAATTAATGGGTTGAAAAGCTGGTCTAGGTATTGACCTGAATAGACGAAAATTACAATAAGTATAGACAGTACATATGAATCAACCGCTCTATAGTCGACCTATGGAGCGTTAACCATGTATTAATACTCTTCTTACTTGTATAGACAAATGCATTTCCTTCTCCTAGGTTGTGTTTGGAGGTTTAACGGATAATATGCACAAAATAAAAAGGGGGGGGGGGGGGGAATAAAAACAAAACGGAAATGTGCATGGATTTGTGAGGATGGCTCCACCACCAAGTCACAGCCAGCTCCCAAGGGGGTGACTGGTGATAGGAGACAATATTTTCTGTCCCACGTGATAGCCCTCATGGGTCATGCATAGGTATTACAATTGTAGGGTTAATGCATGATTTTCCTGGCTGTAATTATCTTTATCACAGTCTATGTTACCTGTTGATGTACGATATACACTATTCACCCTTTTTTGTAGCAGAAAAACTAAATAAAAATCATTGTTCAAAAAAAAAAAAAATGAAGTGCAAAAGTGCAATCGTATAATGAAAAATAGTCCATCTCTTCAATTGTGCAAATAAGTGCAACAAAAAGGGGGGGTGGGGAGAAAAAGTGTCCACGTGCAAATCAACAGGGTAGGATGTGATGATAGCCTGTAGATAACCTTCAAACATCTACACCCAGTGTGTTCTAGCCTCTCACCTCAGATATTGGATTGTGGCAATCTGTGCTTTCTTCCTCTTTATTGGAAGATATCCTCGCTATTAGTAGCGAGGAGATGTTGTTGGAAGTGGCAGCAGAGGAGGTAATACCCCGGATCTGGAGGAACATCGGAAGAGGTTGTTGTGGAACACATGGAAAAAGATCCATCTATCCCCTAATGCTGCAGTTGTTCCTTATCCCGCCAGGATATCTTCTATAAAGAGGAAGCACAGATTGCCACGATCCAATATCTTGATGCATGACTGGACCCATTGGGGTCTATTCCTGAGGTGAGAGGCTGTCCTGTCCAGAAGCCTTACACAGCACATGTTGATCTGGATATGATGAATTGTATTTAAGATTCTAAACGTCTGCAGCACCACAAATAACATACCACAAATTACAATATAATAAAACAAAACAAAAAAATCAACAATAATACAATATAACATATAAGTATCTTGGTGTCGTCTAATATCCAAAGTGCATATAATCACGAATGTGAACATAATCGTATAAATATACAGTGCAATAAAAAAAGTGCTCATATACATCAAGTACAAAAAAAAAGTCCATAAAGTGGCTTTTGTATTAGTGATTCATCCACCCACTGATCCGAACTGCTGCCCATTTGTCCAGTATCTGGACTGATCGCCAACCAACTGCCACTGGGGCAGAGACTTTTTTGCTGACGTCACGTCACTGCACGATCTTGGGTCAACATGTGAGTTATTAGCGCATTTAGCTACAATTCATTGTTTCTTGTCAATTGGATGCTAGCTATGTACCTGGTCTAATTTTAATAAAATACCGCTCTATTACGGCATTTACTGGCTCTGGTGTGAGCTTTGTTTGCTACAGCTGAAATCGAACCCGAGCAATGGTACAGAGGAGATTACCATGAGCGGATGCATATATTACCCGGGGTGACCCTTGCCTGGGATGACATGCTGAGTTTGCTACACGTATCGTCGCGTTGTTTTTGGTGAGTGTCCACTTCACGAGGTGGTGGTTAGTTGGTTGGTGATCAGTCCACATACTGGATAATTGGGCAGCAGTCTGGATCAGTGGGTGGATGATTTACTAATACACAAGCCAATTTATGGACTTTTGTAGCACTTTATGTATGTGAGCACTAATGCCCCGTACACACAAGCGGAATTTCCGTCAGAAAAATCTTGGATGGTTTTTCCAACGGAATTCCGCTCAAGCTTGGCTTGCATACACACGGTCACACAAAAGTTCTCTGAACTTTCGACTGTCAAGAACATGGTGATGTACAACACTACGACGAGCCAAGAAAATTAATTTCAATGCTTCCGAGCATGCGTCGAATTGTTTCCGAGCATGCTTGATTTTTTGCGCTTCCGAATTGCATACAGACGAATGCATTTTCGGATAGGAAATTTTTCCAACCGAAAAATAGAGAACCTGCTCTCAATCTTTTGCTGGCTGGAATTCTGCCAGCAAAAGTCCAAATGGAGCATACACACGGTTGCAATTTCCGACCAAAAGCTCTCATCAGACTTTTGCTGGTGGAATTTCCGCTCGTGTGTATGGGGCATAAGGCACCTTTTATTTATTTATTTATTTATTTATTTATTTATTTATTTATTTTTTTAACTGCACTATATATTTATAGGATTGTGTTTTATATTCGTTGATTATATTCACATTGAATATTAGATAACCCTGCAGATCTTTACAATCTTAGGTTCTGTAGGGTCTGTATATCAACCTATTCTGCTAGTAGCCTTTTGTATCACAGCACAGAAAAGACATTGACATATTATGGTTTCTATTAAACACAATGGCAAATGAAGTGGACCGTATGACTTCAGCATAAATCGTTAGAGCATTGCCAGCCCAGCTATTGATATTCTTTTAACATGAAGTTAATTTGATAGTTGGTTACTTTTATTACAATGGTTAGCTTACAGCTGTGTCCTGGCTAGTTTAGGAACACACATCAGATGACATGCCAGTGTTTACCTCTTCTTTAGAGGGCACGTGTTGTCTTTCTTGTTTTTGATTATTGTCCAATTGTCTATCAGATTATACTGCTTCAAGATGCATGGGCTCTCGTCTCTTTGGCGGCTGTTTCGTGGCAAAAAGTGGAATGTTCTGCGCCAGCGAGTGGACTCCTGCTCTTATGACTTGGATCAGGTATCTAGTCTTTTCTACCACATTTCCAGCAGAGGGATTGTGAGCTGATGGAATTTCTGTCTTGCAATTTGAATGAATTGCTTATGCTGGGAAAAGCAGGAGGTTCATTTAAAGTGGAACTAAAGCCAGCAATATATAACTCTGCTCCAATAGGCCAACGCCCATGAGGTCCCTTTCCGAAGCCAGCATCTTCTCCCTGATTTCTTCCAGGTGTCAGTTGTTGGCCACCTTGATTGTTCGATGCCTGATGTTGTTCACTCCCACCCATGTGCAGAAGTTTTATTGTTCCTGGCACACAGGCACTGTGCCAAAATATAAACTGAGCTGCACATGCTCAGCTCAGTTTACATTTTAACCACTTCAATACCAGGCACTTATACACCTTCCTGCCCAGGCCAATTTTCAGCTTTCAGCGCTGTCGCAATTTGAATCACAATTGCGCGGTCATGCTACACTGTACTCAAACAAATTTTTTAGCATTTTGTTCCCACAAATAGAACTTTCTTTTGGTGGTATTTGATCACCTCTGCGATTTTTATTTTTTGCGCAACAAATAAAAAAAGACCGGAAATTTTGAAAAAAAAAAAAAAAGTTTCTTTGTTTCTGTTAAAATTTTTTGTAAATAAGTACGTTTTCTTCTTCAATGACGGGCACTGATTTTGCTGCACTGACGGGCACTGATGGACTCTGATGGGCACTGATAGGTGGCACTGGTATGCGGCACTGATGGGCACTTATAGGTGGCACTGATGGCCACTCGTAGGTGGCACTGATGGGCACTTGTAGGCGGCACTGATGGGTACTTATGGGTGGCACTGATAGGTGGCACAGATGGGCACTGGGCATGGATGGGTACTGATGGGTGGCACTGATGACACTGATGGGTGGCATTGCTGGGCATCACTGAATTTTTTTGTTTTCATAATGGTGCCAGTCAGTGCCCATTTGTGGGCACTGATTGGCATAGATTGGGCATATGTTGGCACATGTGGATGGCCATGGGGGATGTACCTGGCCATCCACATGTTATGTGCTTCCCTGGTGGTCCTGGCAGCTTCCCTGGTGGTCTAGTGTGGGCATCCGAGGGGGGCTGCGCTGATAAACAATCCCCCCCCCCCCCCCCCCCCCCCGTCAGGAGAGCAGCCTATTGGCTCTCCTCTACTCGCATCTGTCAGACACGAGTGAGGAAAAGCCGATCAACGGCTCTTCCTGTTTACATCATGATAAGCTGTGATTGGACACAGCTGATCAGGTGGTAAAGAGCCTTCGTCAGAGGCTCTTTACCGAGATCGGTGTAGCGATGTGTCAGACCGACACACCGCACCACCGATCGCCGCAATGCGCGCCCCCACGGGCGTGCGATGGCTTTTATCCTGCAGGACATTATATGATGCCCAGTCAGGATAACTGAACCACCGCCCGGCCATCATTCTGCCATAGGCCGGGCAGGAAGTGGTTAATGAAAACGGTAAGCAGGCAGGTAGATTTTATTTTATTTTTTTTCTTTCTGTCTACAGCTGTATTTTGCGATACAAGCCTGCTTTAAAGTGGTTGTAAACCCTAACATATACACAGTGAAGTGACTAGCCCAAAGAGATGAGATAAATCCTCCTACCCAAGTTGTACCTGTTTATCTGCAGTCTGCTCATCTCTACATCAATTAAAAGTCCAGAATTTATAAAACTTGTCAGAGTTCAGAAAAAAGGGGGCAGAGAGCTGAATATACACAGCGCAGAGCTCAGTGAGGAGAGCTCTGAGAGCTGATTGGAGGGAAGGGACACATTCAACTTCACACGGAACACAGAAACAGAGCAGAGACTGTCAATCGCAGTCTGTGTGCTGGAGCTCCCTCCCCTGTCTCCTTTTTTTCTCTTGGTGTCAAGAAAACTTGTCAGACGTGATTCATGAAGATAGCAGAAGAATGAAGCAGCAGACAGAAATGACACTTAGTGCTCTTGAGACAAATAGACAATATGGAGGGCTATGCTTTGTTCATATTTCATGTCTGTCAGAAGCAAACAGATATGTTTTACAGGGTTTCCCTGGCTAGTATTTATCATTACAATATTGAATTTATGTCTGTAAGGTGTAACGTTAGCACTGGGGGTTAGTTTCAGGTTGTTTAGGGATTAGTTGTGGTGGGGAATAAAGTTTATAGAGTTAAAGTGTATCTAAAACTAAAAACAAAAATGCAATATATTGCAGCTTACCAGTTTTTTAGATGTGATAACTGCATCAGTTTTATTTTTCTCTGGCATGTCTGCATTTTTGTTCATCTCCATTACAGGGTATGATGGGATTAGTAGTTTACATAAGAGAGAGAACTTGTTTTCAATTCCAGTCCTTTTCACAAGTGAGGAGAGTGCATTTATGGCCAGATAAACCTGCATTTTCTGTACTTGCTGAAAAGGTTCTTAGTATGAAAAGTGAAAATCAATATAGCCAACACATCTAAGGACTGGTAACCTACAATAATATTATACGTTTTTGTCTTGGGTGTAGTTATCCTCAGGTCAGTGGGGGTAAGTATACACCACATGTGATAAAAGCTGTTCAAAGCAAAAATGTCTAGTGCTGGAACTGCTGTGGCAGCCACAAAAGGCCGAAAACTGTTGTACCCCATCCATTGTAATGTATTATTACTACAATGTACTGCTGTGACTGCATTTCACCTCTCTCCTGCAGCTCTTTCTTGGGACGTTGCTATTCACAATCCTGCTCTTCCTCCTTCCAACGACTGCCCTGTATTACCTGGTATTCACCCTGGTATGTACGATTCTTAGACCTGAGGTCATTATGGCCTAGTTGCCCAGACAACATTTTAGCAGCATCAGTATGCATGGGTTAGCTTGACAAAAACACTTATGCCCCGTACACACGATCGGAAATTCCGCCAGCAAAAGTCCGATGTGAGCTTTTGGTCGGAAATTCAGACCGTGTGTATGCTCCATCAGACTTTTGCTGGCGGAATTTCCGCCAGCAAAAGATTGAGAGCAGGTTCTCTATTTTTCAGACGGAAAAAGTTCCTATCGGAAATTCCAATCGTCTGTAGCAATTCCGACTCGCAAAATTCCTACGCATGCTCAGAAACAATTCAACGCATGCTCGGAAGCATTGAACTTCATTTTCTCGGCTCGTTGTAGTGTTGTACGTCACCGCGTTCTTGACGGTCGAAAGTTCAAAGAACTTTTGTGTGACCGTGTGTATGCAAGACAAGCTTGAGCGGAATTCCGTCCGAAAAACCAAGGTTTTTCCGATGAAAATTCCGATCGTGTGTACGGGGCATTAGTCTTTTTCCTTCTGAAATGAGTTTTACATTTGTTTTTTATGACATGGAAGGCTTTTATGTGGTATATTGTTTTAGTAAATGTCCTGCTTACACAGGCTGAGAAATGGACAATGCACTGTGACAGACTGAGCTGAAAGGTTTGCCTTTAAACAAGTCTATGTGATCACCATGTCAAAGCTGTCAAAAACCACACCAACCATTAGGGGAGACCTGGAGCTGTCACCTGATAGCAGGGTCTAAGAAATAGGAATGCTCACAAATAGGCATTCCTAGTTCTCACCTGAAACTTTAATGTTCTAATGCTACAATCCTGAGAACCCTCACTTGTGCTAGCATGCTGCTGCTGCTACTTTTGAAATTTGCCCTACTGTGTGGGGCTGCGCCCGCACAGCCATTTCATTCATTCACAGAGATCCGTGAATGAATGAACTACAAGCCCCAACCGCACCTCACTTGTAATCCTCCTCCGCCTCTCCAACTGAAAGCCTGTACCTCGGTACAGACATAGATGTGGAGTAGAGTCTCCAGCAGCCTGACATTACATCTGCAATCCACGGATTGTGGGTGTAGTGCTTTGCAGGCTCCTGTAAAAAAAATAAAAATAAAATTAAAATAAATAAAGTGCACATTTTTTTTTTCCTGCAAAAATATGTGCATTTATTATTGTGTTTTCAGGGTGGACTTCGCCTTTAATTGCCGGATTGCAAACACCATTTTGTGCTAAGTAACGTGAAATATTTGCCATTTCCTATAAGAGCAGCTCATACTATTTTTATAAATCTGTATCAAGAGTACAGAACATTGTAAAGAATTTGGTATTTGCCATAAAATTGACATTTGAAGTGGATGTGTTTCCCTAAAAACAGAACTTTTGTCTCAAACATTTTCGGTTCTGATGGCGTCCTGAAATGCATAAATAATAAAACAGATCTTTTTATTGACAATGTGTTTTAAAATAGATTTAAACACAATCACTAAAATCTCATAAAAGCTTTAAAAGGTTTGTAATATGTGGCAATATCTTCCTTTGTTTGGCACTCGCATCCATTAAAAAGGAAGCAGCACTTCACTTTAACTGGTAAAATGTAAATATTAGGTTTGTAAAGTCCGATTTATGATGAAAGAAATATGGAGCTGGCAGTGATGGTTATTTCACTTCGCTGAACTGCAAATATTTGCTGAGCGCTGTCGGCTTTTTTTGTAGCAACTAGATGCCCAGTTAGTACATTACAGAGAGCGAAAGCAGACAGTAAGCATACGTGCAATCCTTGAATCTTCCAAAATGATGTGCAATCTTTATGTTTTGTAGAGATAAATTAGTATAATTAAAGGGGCATTCGGTTCAGTCAAAACTAAAATACCAAAGCCTCATTTACCAGTCAAATGTCAGCCCCCCCCCCGTGCAGTGAGGCTGTAGCCCACACTGCACAGGTTATCCTCCCCGTACAAGACCGGTTTGGCACCCCTGAGCTCCAGCAGTCTTGAAAGTAGACTGACGTCAGTTCCTGACATCAGCATGCCCAGAGCACGCTCCATAGACAGGAACAGTCCACCTCTGGACCGTGGGGGAGCACAGTTTTCTGGAGGATGGGCACATCAGGTGAGTATAAGCTTTGTGCTCACCCCTAGAAAAAATGAGCAGCTGACTGATTGTCAAACATTTAAAACCTATGGTGGGAGTTACCATAACCAATGGGCTGTCACAGGCTCTCATGAAGAGAGAGCAAAATATGCCTGCCCTTTCCGCTCAGCTTCTCCATTCACAGAAATTGTACTACAGCTATTATGAATAATACAGGATCTCTGAATGGAGGATGGGTGGATAATAGATAGTTCCGCCTCCTCCATGCAGAGATTGTGCTTCATTTATATAATCTATAGTACAGCTTCTATGAATGGAGCAGTTGGGCAGAAAGGGCAGGCATAGTCAGGCTCTTTTGATATGAGCCTGTGACAGCCCATTGGTTATGTTAACATCCGCCGTAGGCTTTAAAGCAGGGGTCTCAAACTGGCGTTGTGAAACTACAAGTCCCGTCATGCCTCTGCTTGTACGAGTCATACTTGTAACTGTCAGCCTTGCAATGCCTCATGGGACTTGTAGTTTCGCAACAGCTGGAGGGCCGCCAGTTTGAGATCCCTGCTTTAAAGGTTTGACAATAAAA
Organism: Lithobates septentrionalis; assembly: GCA_037952835.1. Taxonomy (NCBI): domain Eukaryota; kingdom Metazoa; phylum Chordata; class Amphibia; order Anura; family Ranidae; genus Lithobates; species Lithobates septentrionalis. The sequence goes on along the minus strand of JBBDGP010001573.1, from coordinate 3,063,684 downwards.
AAAAAAAAAAATCACAATCACAAAAATGGGAGTGTTGCCCCTCCAGACCAATCAGATTCAAGTAACCTGTAAGACTGAAACCTGAAAGCTAATTCTCATTATATATACAACAGTTTTCCACCTGCTTATATAACTCTCTCTTTCCTCTTCTGTCTGACAGCTTCGTCTGCTCGTGATAATGGTACAAGGTGTCATCCAGATGACTATAAATCTGCTCAGCTCCCTCCCTTTTTATGCACTTCTGCTGCGTCTCTGCCGTTCCTACCGGCTGGCAGGTGGGTCCTTTTATCACTTTAATCAAAACCTGTTCTTAAATAAGCATGGAGTCTGCCGGTAGTGATGTCTCACTGAAAATGCTGGTCTTCTGCCTCTCTGACTTTAATACCGCCACAGACTTGGAGCCGGCGTACAGCGAGTGAATCCATTGTGTAGCTAAAACATCTGATCTGCACGTTTTGTTTGAAGTCACCCGCTTAAAAAATTTGAAGCCATTGAATCAGCAAGGCAGCCAAGCAGCTAGTATTTTTAAGAGAAGTCTAGAATGGCTTCCTTTTGTATTCCTCTCAGCAAAGTTTTTATCTTTTAAGTGTATGTAAACTCTAATTATGAACATCTCTAATTTCCTCCTTTTTGGTCTGCTAAATATACCACTGAAAGTGTTTTTGTTATATCCATTCCATAATTAACAAAAAACTATTGATCCTGCCAGAAGTCTTGTAGGCTGATAACTTCCTGTGCTCTCTGCCTGTGCCCAAGTTAGGGTTATTGAGATAAGGAGGGGAGAGAAGGTGAGGAGAGATGTGTGCTTGTAATCCATCAGAAACTAAGTAGGCAGAGCTGATAATGTGCTAAGGATGTTAGACCTATGTACATGTTGTCATGTCAATCAGGAAGAGCAGTGTTGGGACAAGGTCCCTTAGCACCCTTGGCGAAAAGGCCAAAGTGTACCCCCCCCCCCCCCCACCCCCATCTCCATGAGCTGTGAATTACTTTAGCAGCATAGGTTGCATCTCCTGCCTTTTCGGAAAACCCCGTGTCCATTCCCCTCTTCCTGCTGAAGTGCCTATGGCTGGCCATACAATTTTCTTTCTCTAAACACTTTCAATTTGTATGCAACCAGGCAGGCCCTTGCACTACATCTGTGAAGGTAAATCTAAAGGTAATTGAATAAGAAAATTTGTATAATGTATGACCAGCCCTAGGCAGTCACCTCTCCTACCTAACCCTTGGCTCGACCCTGCCATATTTCTGGCACATCAGCAGTTTTTTTTCTGTACTTGCAGTATGATCTTAAAGGCATAAAACATGCAGGAAATATGCATGTATTCCAAACATGTACTAAATATGATTTTTTTTTTCCTTGCCTTGACATATATTTTTTTAAGCCCAACAACACAGATTATGTGGAATGTGTATGTTTAAGTTTACATTTCAGTTCACACCAGCCCCCCAACATTCACACAACTCTTACACACCTTCTGAATTGTATTTTGAATATGATATAGCATGTTTACATAGGTTCAAATTCCTAGAGAGGCAGTCCTAACATTATAGAACTGTATTGAGAGAAGAGTACATTTAGCCTTAGCATTTGGCCAGCACTATAATTATCAATATTTCTGCCCCTGCATGTATCTGGGGTCAGAAATGAAAGCTGGCCATACAATGATCTAAAATCAGCCGGTTCAGCAGGAACTAGCTGAGATTTGATCTATGTATGGTCAGGCTAAATGTGAACAAGTTGATTCATTGATCGACTTAAGCACAACCAGCCTATCGTATTTTTTACATCCGGTTACTGCCATCGGCTATAGCTGCTACCAGTAATCATAGTGTTCTGCCAGCCGGGAAGGCTCCCCGTGCCCTCCCGGCAGTACACATTAGCGCTGCGGGAAGCATTCAGTCAGTGTTGATGGGCAAATCAACCGATTTTCTTGCTTTCCACCAGTGGAGGAAGAAAATAGTCATCTATGGGCTGCTTTAGGCTATAGATATCTTAGGTTGCAGTAAACAATTTAGCAAAGAGGTATAGAGGAGCTTGGATAAATGTTACCTTTATACCTTGCATTTCCCGCTGTGATAACTCCAGTTTACTTCTGTTGCAGCGGGTGTAAAATTTTGCATGCTGGAGCAACAAAAAGGGAAGCCACTTCGATTGTTGATGCAGGTGAGTTTAATATATTATGTGATAAAAATGTATTATTCGTTGAATAAGCTGAATAAAATGCTGTTTAATTATGATACTAATGGTCTGGTCTCTAGACTTTTTTGTTACGATTATCATGAAGGAAAATCCATGCGGTGGCTGCATTAGGTTTCTTTTTTCAGGCTTTTATCACTTGCGATCCTGCCAAGTGTACATTTTCCGTACTTTTAGAAAATACTTTGCTTGAAAAATAATGTAGCTGCCAATTTTTTTTTCTTTAAATACTCTATTAAACTTTTCCTTTTTACACAACACATACATACAATTTAATAAACAAAAACTTGTCTCCAGTTATCTTGATAGTTAGACACTCCATTGGCATACACTGAATACTTAATTATTCATAAAACACTAATATAACCATGAATATACGTACGTGCATACATATAGAAGCACATACATATATAAACACATGCCTACACTTACACACATACATATACCCATACCCTCTACAACCTGATAGATAGATAGATAAAACATATGATATCTCACAAAAGTGAGTACACCCCTCACATTTTTGTAAATATTTTATTATATCATTTATCTTTTCATGTGACAACACTGAAGAAATGACACTTTTCTACAATGTAAAGTAGTGAGTGTACAGCTTGTATAACAGTGTAAATTTGCTGTCCCCTCAAAATAACTCAACACACAGCCATTAATGTCTAAACCACTGGCAACAAAAGTGAGAAAGTGAGTACACCTCTAAGTGAAAATTTCCAAATTGGGCCCAAAGTATTGATATTTTGTGTGGCCACCATTATTTTCCAGCACTGCCTTAACCCTCTTGGGCATGGAGTTCACCAGATCTTCACAGGTTGCCACTGGAGTCCTCTTCCACTCCTTCATGATGACATCACGGAGCTGGTGGATGTTAGAGACCTTGCGCTCCTCCACCTTCCGTTTGAGGATGCCACACAGATGCTCAATAGGATTTAGGTCTGGAGACATGCTTGGCCAGTCCATCACCTTTACCCTCCGTTTCTTTAGCAAGGCAGTGGTTGTCGTGGAGGTGTGTTTGGGGTTGTTATCATGTTGGAATACTGCCCTGTGGCACAGTCTCCAAAGGGGACATTCTGAGCACCATGCTTGACTGTAAAGAAAACACACATCTTTGTACTCCTCACCTGGTTGCCGCCACACATGCTTGACACCATCTGAACCAAATAAGTTTATCTTGGTCATCATACCACAGGACATGGTTCCAGTAATCCATGTCTTTAGTCTGCTTCTCTTCAGCAAACTGCGGACTTTCTTGTGCATCATCTTTAGAAGAGGCTTCCTTCTGGGACAACAGTGATGAAGACTAATTTGATGCAGTGTGCGGCGTATTGTCTGAGCACTGACAGGCTGGCCCCCCACACCTTCAACCTCTGCAGCAATGCTGACTGCGCTCATACGTCTATTTCACAAAGACAACCTCTGGATATGACGAGCACGTTCACTCGACTTCTTTGGTCGACCATGGCGAGGCCTGTTCTGAGTGGAACTTGTCCTGTTAAAGCACTGTATGGTCTTAGCCACTATGCTGCAGCTCAGTTTCAGGGTCCTGGTAAACTTCTTATAGCCTAGGCCATCTTTATGTAGAGCAACAATTCTTTTTTTTTCAGATCCCCAGAGAGTTCTATGCCATGAGTGCCATGTTGAACTTCCAGTGACCAGTAGGAGAGTGAGAGCTATAATACCAAATTTAACACCCCTGCTCCCCATTCACACCTGAGACCTTGTAACACTAACAAGTCACATGACACCAGGGAGGGAAAATGGCTAATTTGGACTTTTTCACTTAGGGGTGTACTCACTTTTGTTGCCAGCGGTTTAGACATTCACCACTTCAGCCCCGGAAGATTTGGCTGCTCAATGACCAGGCCATTTTTTGCAATATGACACTGCGTCGCTTTAACTCACAATTGCACGGTTGTGCGATGCTGTACCCAAACAAAATTGATGTCCTTTTTTCCCCACAAATAGAGCTTTCTTTTGGTGGTATTTGATCACCTCTGCAGTTTTTATTTTTTGCGCTATAAACAAAAGAACAGCGACAATTTTGAAAAAAAACACTATCTTTTACTTTTTGCTATAATAAATATTCCACATTTTTTTTCAAAAAAACAATTTTTTTCTTCAGTTTAGGCCGATATGTATTCTTCTACATATTTTTGGTAAAAAAAAAAATGATCGCAATAAGTGTATATTGAGTGGTTTGCGCAAAAGTTATAGCATCTACAAAATAGGGGATATATTTGTGGCATTTTTTTTGTTACTATTTTTTTTATTTGTACTAGTAATGGCGGCGATCTGCGATTATTATTTTTTAAATAATTTTTTCCCCCCAGAACTGCAATATTGCGGCGGGCAAATTGGACACTGTTGCCACATTTTTGGGACCATTGACAATTATACAGCGATCAGTGCTATAAAAATGCACTGATTACTGTATAAATGTCATGGCCGGGAAGAGGTTAACACTAGGCGGCGATCAAGGGGTTGACTGTGTTCTCTAGGTTTGTTCTAACTGTAGGGGGGATGGGACTGACTAGGGGAAGAGAGAGATTAGTGTTCATACTGTGTATGAACACACGATCTGTCTCCTTTCCCCTGAGAGAACCAGGATCTGTGTGTTTACACACACAGATCCCGGTTCTCGCTCTGTCACGAGCGATCGCGGGTGCCTGTCGGTCATCGTTTGGGCACTCGCATCGGCTCAGGGCACACGCGAAGCGACGTAAGGTAACATCGATTTGCTGAGCCGAACCAACCTGCCGCAGTAAAACTGTGGCGGCTGGTCCGGAAGTGGTTAATGGCTGTGTGTTGAGTTGTTTTGAGGGGACAGCAAATTTACACTGTTATAAAAGCTGTACACTCACTACTTTACATTGTAGCAAACTGTCAATTCTTCAGTGTTGTCACATGAAAAGATATAGAAAAATAATTTACAGAAATGTGAGGGGTGTACGCACTTTTGTGAGATACTGTATATGACTCTCTAAATATCTGAGAGATTCTCCACAATTTCCCATATTTTATTTTGTGTTAAGCAATTAATAGAACCACCATTTATTTATATCCTACCACCAATTTTATATATATGATAATCTTACAAACTCCCATCTATTAGCTTCCAAGTGCTTTATTGTTCCGCTCCACTTTCAAGAGAAAAAAAAAAAAAAGGGAGGAGAGTCCTATTTATGTGTTACACCCTAACAACCTACCTCCTAAATAATTGTGACAAGATCAACCCTGGGGTGTCTAACCATTTACCCCAAAGTTTTTTAAACTTCTCTGGGCATCCCCTGTGTTGATAAACCATATGTTCTCTTTGCAAAACTTCATTTACTGATTTTACCCACAAAGAGTGAGTTGGGGGAGTCCATTTCTGTGCGATCAACTTTCGCGCTATAAACAGTAATCTAAGAGTTGTCGTATACATCTGAGGGGTATACAATTCTCCATCCAGCCACCCCAATACACACATCTTGGGTTCCATCAGGATATTATTCCTGAACACCTTAATAATAGCATCTAGGACTAAGGTCCAATACCTAACCAACTTCGGACATCTCCACATCATATGTACCAACCTCCCTCTCACATCGTGAACATAAAGGAGTATCCCTCTTATGCCACTTAAAAAGTTTCTGTGGGGTATAATATGCACGATGTATAATAAAAAGTTGAGTAAGTCTCTGGGATGTGGAGAGAGAGATACTTATCCTACATGTCCTACATTATTAAGGACATCTGACCACTCCTCATCTTTAAGGGGGGCCAATGTCCATTTGCCAATATGTCCTGCACCTCAGAGAATTTGATTTTGACATTTTCTGTAGCAATGCACTATAATGCTGTGTACACATGAGCGGAATGTCTGACGGCAGCTTTTCATCGTATATTCTGATCGTGTGTATGCCCCATCGGACTTTTTACGTAGAAAATTCTGACGGACCTAGAAAGAGAACATGTTCTAAATTTTTCCAACGGACCCAATTCCTATCGGGAAAACCGATCGTCTGTATGCTGTTCCAATGTAAAAAAAAACGATGCATGCTCTGAAGCAAGTACGAGACGGAAGCTACTGGCTATTGAACTTCCTTTTTCTAGTCCCGTCGTACGTCACCGCGTTCTGGACGGTCAGAATTTGGTGTGATCGTGTGTATGCAAGACAACTTGGCGGGAATTGCGTCGGAACTTCGTCAGAAAAACCTTCAGAGTTTATTCCGACGGGTAAACCTGTCGTGTGTACAGGGCATTAGACTTTGTTGTTTGTCTCTGCTTAGAAGTTGTTACTAAACTTTGGTTAAGAATTGTAGGTGTGATATAAACCCAAGAGGTCAGCCTCGACTGTGTTTGAATAGCATGGTGGAGCTGTAAATATTGAAAAAAGCCTTTAGTGCGAAAGCCAAATTCCTCCTGTAAAGTGTGAAAATCTTTCAAGAGTGTGCCATCATATAACTGTGTGATATACAATAAACCTCGCTCTGACCAATAATTAAATACCTGCTATTTTAATAACTCAAGGTAATTAAAATTCTGAAAAATTCAGGTGTATTTAGCATACCTATTATAATGACAGTGGTCTTTAATCTTGTTCTATATATTTTCTATCATGACTAATGCGGGGTACTGTCTAGTTATTCTAAATTTACCTTCCTCTAAACAGTCTATTAGCTTTTTGCCAAATTTAAGGACTTGGTAAGCTGCAAAATATTACATTTGTGTTACAGGGGGTCCCCGGGTTACAAACAAGTTAGGGACTGTAGGTTTGTTCTTAAGTTGAATCTGTTTGTAAGTCGGAACAGGTACATTTTTTTAAGTGTAGCTCCAGCCAAAAAAAACTATTTTTAAGCTTTTTGGATAGAATAGGGAAGGGTTAACACCCCTGTAACATTTGTTTTGCTGTGTGTGCCCCTGTTCAGAAGATTTCACCTCACTTTCTATCCCAATGACAATTGGATTTTGAAAATTTTGGGTTGTTGTGGGAACAAGCCTTGGTGATAAAGTATCAGTGGAAGTACCTTTTCCCCATAATAGCTCTTAAGGCCTCTTTCACACGAACGATCCGTTCAGGTCCGCCTGTCAGTTTTTTAAGCGGACCTGAACGGACGCTCCATAGACCTCTATGGAGCGTCGGATGTCAGCGGTGACCTGTCCGCTGACATCCGACCTGCTCTGATCCGAAAATGTGTAACGGAGGAAAAACCTACTTTTCCATCCGTTATCGTGTCAGGTGACGACGGACTCTACGGTCCGTCATCATCCGATCCCCCACAGGGGAGAGCGGCACTCTGACAGGTCCGTCGCTGCACAGTGTGCAGCGATGGACCTGTCATCTGCCTGCTCAGCGGGCATCCACGGAGTGATCCCTGCTGAGCAAGCGGATGTTCACGGGGCGGATCATCACGGATCCGTCCCGTGTGAAAGGACCCTAAAGGAGTGAATTTCCCTTCCTAGGGGTAGATTTCCTCTCACTTCCTGTTGTCTCCCTCAGTTTGTAAGTAGGAGTCGTTTGTAAGTCGGATGTTTGTAACTAGGGGACCCCCTGTATTTGGTTTAGATATACTTTAAAGCAGTTATAATGGGATTTTTAAAAATTAAAATAACAAACATGTTCTACTTACCTGCTCTGTACAATGGTATTGCACAGAGCAGCCCTGAACCTCCTCTTCTGGGGTCCTGTGCCGGTGCTCTTGCCGCCTCCTCTTCGCCATGTGCCCACCATAGGAAGCCAATTCCGATGGGGGTGCATAGGTGGACTTGCACCTGAGTCAGGCTGTGTTCATCCATTAACACACTAACACACACACGCAGTGCGGCTCTGTCTCACCCCACAGGATTTGATTGAGTCATGAATTTATTATTAAAAGCAACAGCTGGACTCTCTCTGGATGATATGGGCAACACCCAGCTTTCTTTTCTTACATTGTTTTTAATTTCAATGTGTCTTGATTTTGTTTTGGCGAAGTAAAGAAATGATAGAGAAAAAAAAAAAAAAAAAAAAATATATATATATATATATATATATATATATATATATATATATATATATATATATATATATACACACACACACCAAAAAAGAGAGTGACACTCACGGGTCTCGAAAGGAGAATACACCATAGCGGTTTAAATTAGACGTTTCGATGACAATTAGATGTTGTAACAGTATCGACAATTCAAATAACAATAGCTACAAAGGTAACTAGAGGTAAAGACATACATGTAATACATTATACGATGTTATCAAATAAATTAAGTTAAAGGTTGATTTAATGAGTCCTTGGATATATCGCTAGGCCATGGACGGGAAAGAATAGGTTATTTGACGTGCAGGATATAGGACCAAGATACTTTGAGGTTAGGGTAGTGCTAGGGTGCAGGAGGGATGACAAATCAACGAAGACCAAGTGGTGAGAAATTTGTCCTGGAGCAGATGAGCTTTAGCGAACATAAATTGAAATAGAGCATGTACAGTTAGGATGTGTATGGTGGTCAAAATGTCAGAAGTGTTGCTTGTTTCCAGCATCTAGTTATGGTAAGTTTAGCCACTATAATAATGTGAGTTAATATACTGTAGTGTGAAAGTTAGAAGGTCAGGAGTCCATGCCTATTCCTTAGGAGGCCAGTCTTTGGTTTGGTTTGGATGGGAGTTTGATGATGAGGTTGCCTAGTTTTTAAATTAATTTTATTTTACAAATACATACACCATAAAATCTGTTATTCAACAGAACTAAATTTGTATGTAATTTTGTAAGAGAACGGAAACACCATTACATTTTTTTAATCTTTTTTTCTATGCCGCTTCCTCTACAGATTAACCCATTACCCTATGGGCAAGTGCTTGACACCTACAGGCTTCCATCCAGCAGATGTTACCCTAAAGACTCATGGGGATCTTTGTGCAAGAAGCTATTCATTGGGGAGGTCATTTACCCTTGGAAGCAGAAGCAAGAGAAACAAGACTGAGGGAGCACAGACAGTGTTTATTACATGAGGCACACTGCCAAAGGTCTTTGAGTTTAATGAAGTTCTCCAGGAAACAGTTAAATTCTTTCCACTTCCTTGTTTAGTGATTTATAGAGCCCAGCATATTAATTCCTTTCCAAACCAAGGGTTGTGTAAATCCTCAACTGACTGACTGTTACGGGATGTCCTACCAAAACTACCTATAAAAATCAATGTGGAAGTATCTCCCCTAATAACCAGTCCCTTACAGCACAGATACATTCAGATAAGAGCTTAGACTAAACACAGCCCTCAATTCCACTGAAAATTAATGAGCCAGGGGCTCCCTGACTAGGCTCCTCCCGTAGACTTTGGGCTTGTTCACACTTTGTCTATGAGCTGTGTTGATCAACGCAAGGGCACATAGAAGACAATTTGTACCTGTATTTTTACACAGTTCAACTCCCCACAAGGCAATGCATCAGCCGAGGTGCATAGAATTTTTAATGGTTATTTTGTAACCCTTTTAATAAAGTAAAAAAAAAAACGAAAAAAGGTAACAAAGCAAAGCACTGCCCCTACACAGCGTACACACAAGCTTGCCTGCGTTTTAGCTGGTTTGTGGAAGGGCTCTAACTTATTACTGGAGAACTTCTGCATAGGAGAGTTTTACTTTGAATGGAAATCTGCTTGGGATTTTGTGGTCACACCTCCGTCAGCCCCCAGTAAAGGCAGTTATAGATGTAAGAGAACTCCGCCGCAATATTATGTCTGAAATGTTGAGGATAATTATTATTAATATTGTTTCAGGTACTTGTATAGCGCCGTCAATTTACGCAGCGCTTTACATATACATTGTACATTCACATCAGTCCCTGCCCTCAAGGAGCTTACAACCTAAGGTCCCTAACACACATACATACATATTAGGGACAATTTAGACAGAATCCAATTAACCACTTAAGGACCAGCCTCGTTTTGGATTTTAGGTGTTTACATGTTTAAAACAGGTTTTTTTGCTAGAAAATTACTTAGAACCCCCAAACATTATATATGGTTTTTTTTCTAACACCCTAGAGAATAAAATGGCGGTCATTGCAATACTTTTTTTTGCACCGTATTTGCGCAGCGGTCTTATAAGCGCACTTTTTTTGGAAAAAATTCACTTTTTCGAATAAAAAAATAAGACAACAGTAAAGTTAGCCCAATTTTTTTTTATATTGTGAAATATAATGTTACGCCAAGTAAATTGATACATTGATTGAATTGTCAATTTGATAAATTGATAAATTGTCACGCTTCAAAATTGCGCCCGCTCGTGGAATAGCGTCAAACTTTTACCCTTAAAAATCTCCATAGGCGACGTTTAAAAAATTCTACAGGTTGCATGTTTTGCGTTACAGAGGAGGTCTAGGGCTAGAATTATTGCTCTCGCTCTACCGGTCGCGGTGATACCTCACATGTGTGGTTTGACCACCGTTTTCATATGCGGGCGCTACTCACGTATGCGTTCGCTTCTGCGCGTGAGCTCGTCGGGACAGGGCGCTTTAAAAATTTTTTTTTTTTTTTTTTTATTATTTATTTTACTTTATTTTATTTATTTTTTCACTGTTTTAAAAAAAAAAAAAAATTTTGGATCACTTTTATTCCTATTACAAGGAATGTAAACATCCCTTGTAATAGAAAAAAACATGACAGGTCCTCTTAAATATGAGATCGGGGTCAAAAAGTCCTCAGATCTCACATTTACACTAAAATGCAAAAAAAAAAAAAAAAAAAGTCGTTTAAAAAAATGACACAGAAAATTGTGCCTTTAAGAGAAGTGGGCGGAGCCGTCATAATGACGTCGCTCCGGCCGTCACATGGTATAGAGACGGGTGGGGGCCATCTTGGCCTCACTCGTCTCAGTACCTCAGCGGTGACAGGTCCCGATCTCCTCCGCCGCTACCGACGGCTCCGGTAAGCGGCGGAGGGCGCGGGAGAGCGGCGGGAGGGGGGGTGGCACCTCTCCCGCCACCGATAACGGTGATCTCGCGGCGAACCCGCCGCAGAGACCACCGTTATCATGTACAGAATCGCTCACTGTAAAGATGGATACCTCGGTTGTGGCAGCAGCTGCTGCCGTTACCGAGATATCCATCTTCAAAAAAATGACGTACATATACAGTGAGCGGTCGTCAAGTGGTTAACCTACCAACATCTCTTTAGAGTGTGGGAGGAAACCGGAGTACCCGGAGGAAACCCCCGCAGGCACATAGAGAACATGCAGATGGTGTCGTGGTCGGGATTCAAACCGGCGACCCTTTTTGCTGCTAGGTGAAAGTGCTAACCACTACACCACTGTGCTGCCCGTATAATGAATTCTTTCCCTGAGAAGTCTCACCCAGGAGACTGGAGTGGCTTTCATGTGTTGGGAATACCGATGCCTTTTATAACATGTACCCTTCTGAATGGGACTGATGGAATTGATACTATATTACAGTATTATATACTTCCATGGTGGCAGGATATACTTGCTGCATATGAGATAATCCTGGCAGAACAAGCTTTGCTATCAGTGTGGGAATGCCTTATTGCTGTGTTCTTCTTAAATGCACATATGTGATGTTGGTATATTCCTTGGGCTCCTGGGATGAAGTCCCTTAAATTAATCTTCTATATTGACCAGCTTTTGATTCTCATATATGAACATATGATTAAGACGACATGGAAGACATACAAGAGTCTCTTTATTGCCCCTGTAGCGGGGTTTGTCATTACTTGATACTCCAGTGCAACATGGTGAACCTGATTATCTCACATGGTTTGGGAAATGATGAAGGCAACTCCTCATCCAGGTCCAAAAAAAAAAAAACTCAGGATTTGTCCCACAGAGATTTCTCTGGGATGAAAATTTCTTTCCTTGCACCAGAAGTTTAAAGAGTGGATTTTTACAGTATCTAGATCACAACATATTGGTTTACAGAAAATATATATTTTTATTGACCACTTTAAAAACATTTTCTTAGTTTGTTGTTATTAATGTTATAATGTCTAAGACATTATAACATTAATAACTGTAGTAGGCCATTGTACTTATGTAGTGATCTAACATTTGATCATTAACATTCATACATTTTTACCAATTTCATTGTGTACAATATGCTGATATAAAAGAGGGGACAGGAGACTAGCTGAATGCATTTCCTGGAATTGGCCGGGTCGGATTTTCCTGACCAATCGCTATCGTGCGTTTATTGCCTGAGCACCTCCCCTTCCCTTCCTGCATGTTGGGCTGATATGCACAGGTATGTTAAGCAAATAATAGCAAAGCTGGTTCTGTAGCTGGATTGTACATGTGTGGCTATCTTGCAGCTGTAGGCCGTTTGTCAGTGTGTAGCAGTGATGCCTGGTCTTTTTAAAAGCAGATGGATGACGTAGTACGGGGAGGTGTCGAAATACCGTGATCCCAAGCAGACTTCCATTGCCAGTTCCATTTCAAATTAACATCCTGTTAAGGGAATCCCATTCCAAATAATAGACTGGACTTAACAGCTTCAAAGCAAAAGTCCTGATTATTATTGCTATTGTTGTACTATGCAGCCGCACATTCCTTTTATTTCTATTTACAAACTGATCTAAGCTACCATAAGATGTTGACCCATTTTATGGCAAGTACAGACACTGGAGATCTACTATGGAAATGAGTGCAGAAAAGACAAACCGCTCAATGTATACACAAAACATATATAGTATATTTCATTTGATTGACCTACCAAAAGTTTTTAAATTCTGTTTAGTCAATCCTTCAATTCACTCTACAAAGGTGGTCATCAACCCTGTCCTCAGGACCCACTAACAGGCCAGGTTTTATGTATTACCTTGGAGAGATGCAGACTAGGATACTGCAATCACTGAGCAGCCAATGATATCACCTGTGATGTATTTCAGTTATCTTGCAAACCTGGCCTGTTAGGCTCGATTCACACCTATGCATGTTGCTTTTGAGCGTTTTTGGAGGTTTTTTTTTCATGCTTGCCACGTTTTTGAGCCGCGATTTTGCCGCGATTTTGCCGCGATTTGCGTTTTGCGTTTTTGGTTTTTTTTTTACATTTTTTTATTACAGTCTTAAAAAAAATTAAAAAAAAAAAAAAAGAATTAAAAAACAAAAAAAACGCATCAAAAACACTGCAAAAACCGGGCACTTGCGTTTTTGATGCTTGTCCATTGAATTCTATTACATGCAAAACGCTGCATTTTGCATGAAAAAAAGTCCCTGACCCTTTCCAAAAATGCAGAGATACGAAAAAGCATTGATGTGAACATGTTCCATAGGAACCCATGTTAAAAAATTCCCGTGCATTTCTGCAAAATGCAAAATGCATCAAAAAACGCGCTAGTGTGAATGGAGCCTTAGTGGGCCCTGAGGACAGGGTTGATGACCACTGCATAGCCAGGGCGTTGACATTAGTCACTATTGCAGCTCTTTACCACCCTACGTCATTTCCTCAATCATTGGACTATGAAAAAACTTCATCATACTACTGAGGTTCCCCCTGTGCTTTCCATCTCCTGTGTGCCCCAATACCCAACTCCCCCCGCCTCCAGCTGCCTGGAAATAAAAGCACTGAACACTGCAGTATGATTGGCTGACAGTGCATAACCTCCCACGCTGTCTGATTTCTGCTATGCAGGAACTTGTGGGAAGGTAATATAAAGGTGTATTATAGGCACTTATACAATCACTATTTTAAAATGCATTGAATTCATTTTTCCTTATAGAATGTGTAAATCCAACATTCCATATTCCTGATATGCATCTGCTGTACCTTGTACTTGTTTGAAAAAGTATCCTGATCTCCTTGTATTGCCTCTTTTGTGTGAAAAATCTGATGCTCCTGCAAGTCTCCCTGCTTTCCTATTAACCAATTCAGCCCCGGAAGGTTTGGCTGCTCAATGACCAGAGCATTTTTTGCAATTCGGCACTGCGTCGCTTTAACTGACAATTACGCGGTCGCGCAACGCTGTACCCAAACAAAATTGACGTCCTTTTTTCCCCCACAAATAGAGCTTTCTTTTGGTGGTGTTTGAGCATCTCTGCGGTTTTTATTTTTTGCGCTATAAACAAAAAAAGCGACAATTTTGAAATAAACACAATATTTTTTACTTTTTGCTATATTAAATATCCCCATTTTTTTTTTTTTTTTTTTTTTTATAAAAAAAGCTAATTTTTTTTTCTCAGTTTAGGCCGATATGTATTCTTCTACATACTTTTGGTAATAAAAATCGCAATAAGCGTATATTGATTGATTGGTTTGCGCAAAAGTTATAGCGCCTACAAAATAGGGGATAGATTTATGGCATTTTTATTATTATTTCATTTATTTTTTTTACTAGTAATGGCGGCAAGCTGCGATTTTTATCGTGGCTGCGACATCATGGCGGACACAGACACTTTTGACACATTTTTGGTATAGTTGACAATTATACAGCGACCAGAGCTATAAAAATGCACTGATTACTGTATAAATGTCACTGGCAGGGAAGGGGTTAACACTAGGAGGCGATCAAGGGGTTAACTGTGTTCCCTGACTGTGTGTTCTAACTGTAGGGGGAGGGGATTGACTAGAGGGGATGACAGATCGTGGTTCCTATTCATTAGGAACTCATGATCTGTCTCTCCTCACAGAACAGGGATTTGTGTGTTTTCACGCGCCTCTGATCCCACTTAAAGGAGCTGACGTATAGCTACGACAGCTCGCGGGAACATGCCGACCTGCTGCAGTATAATGATGGCGGCTGGTCGGCAAGGGGTTAAAAAAAAATGACCACAATAGGCATAAGAGCACAGCGTGGTCAGTTCTCTATCTGTGCTGGGAACTCAGCCTGCATTCCTCCAGTGATCAAACTTGTCCTGACACACCCCTCCTGCACAGCCATTTACTGGGAAGATCATTGTGCTGCTGTTTCTCCTCCCATAACTCTGAGTTCCTTATGCAGCTGAGAACAGAGGGTATGTGATCATTATATATATATATATATATATATATATATATATATATATATATATATATATATATATGTGTGTGTGTTTTATCTATACACAAATGTTTTTGTTTTTCATTTCTATTTTAAACCGGATGGATTGTTTTAAAAGGTGAGGGTTTACATATACTTTAAGGAATATCTTGATATTTTTTGCCTTCTTAAATTATTAACTGTTCTTTGTATTTAAGTAGCACCAGCATATTGAGCAGCACTTTGTACAGTACACAGCAGCAGTCCCTGTCCCAGAGAAGCTGCCATATTAGCCAAGGCACAAGCGACAGCTGGGCAGCTCTTCCTGTTCTGAGGCCCCGCCTTCATGACATCATCATTATAAACCAGGGCAGGAGTGGGCAGGATATGCCTCCAATGATGTTGAACTCTCAATGGACCCCTGTGCACATAAGATACGAGGGTGCCTAAGCACTGCCACTGTACAGACGTATTCTGCTGCTTCTTTTCAGGAATTATGTGTTGAAGATGTATTTTTACCTTGCTGATTTACTACACTAAAATGTTCTTACTGATCCTAGTTAGATAGATAAATGATAGATTTTAAAGTGGAAGTGGATCTTAAAAATAAAAAAATTGCCAGCAGGTTGGGCCTTTTTTGTTTTTTTTTTAAAGCGGAACTATACTCGCCTTAAATCCTGCGACACGCCGTCCCCAGGACTCACCGCCAGCAGTCAACGGTTTCTGGGTCTCGATCGCCAGCCTCTGTCATTGGCTGGGCCGAGGTGACGTCACTCCCGTGCGTGCGGGAGTTCTGTCAGATTCAGCATTGCTAAATTTGTGCAGTGAGCTGCGCTTGCACAACTTACTGTACAAGGGCAGACAGGCAGGTAAGTAGCCCATCCACCCATTTTCATTGTGGAGCCTAAAGTTCCACTTTAATCTGTACATGGGGGGGGGGGGGGGGGGGGGTAGGCAGTCTCGGTACTCCAACTGTGATCAACTACAAGTCTCATTAAGCCTCAGTCTCTGAGGGCCATGTCTGTGGCTGTCAGTCTTGCAATGCCTCTTGGGATTTGTAGTTCCAAAACAGCTGGAGTGCTGAGGTTTCCTACCCCACCGTAGACTGGCTGGGGCACATGAGCAGAACAGAGTACAGTTCCAGCATCTTATAGATCAGGGGTCTCAAACTGGTGGCCCTCCAGCTGTTGCAAAACTACATGTCCCTTGAGGCATTGCAAGGCTGACAGTTACAAGCATGACTCCCATAGGCAGAGGCATGATGGGACTTGTAGTTTTGCAACAGCTGGAGGGCCGCCACTTTGAGACCCCTGTTATAGATGCAGGGAATGAATTCAGGTGCTGAGATAATGTAATTTCATTGTGCAGATGCCTTAGTTGCATCATGGGAGGACCAAGACAACGGCAGACCCGGAGGAAGAGAAAATGAACATGCATGTGGGGGAGCTCAGACCTCACATTAGAGGAGAGCAAACCCAAAGGTAAAATCTATGCTGTAAATACATGCACTTTGTGGTAAATTCCTCTCCACCACAGTTTACTGCTTTTTGCTTTAATTATAGGTCAACTTAAACCTAAAAGTATGTCCATTGCATTCTTTAGCCCATAGAAACTCATTAGCTGCTTGCTTGCATTTCCTTCTGGGCTCTTTCACATCTGTGGTGCCCTCTGAACAGCGATCCATATTTAGATTGCTTTTCAGAGGGCATTAGGCAATAAAGAGGTGTTTATATTGATGATGTAACCCTGTAATGCCCACTACCGTGCAATTGCATGCATTGTACGCTGTTGCAACACACCCCCATTGAACTTAATGGATGAATTTGACAAGTGGCACCGCTTTTTCAAACTATGCACCCAGAGTTAAAAATGCAGCTGCCACGATGCAAAGCATCACGACTGTGGTATGTGTACACTACAGTCCTGTTTTTAAGGCGCCCTGGCTGCCCATCCAAAAAAGCCCTAGCAGCAACTTTTACCGGGGATCAGTTAGACCCCTTTCACATGGAGGCAGTTTTCAGGTGTTTTAGCTCTAGAAATGGTGCCTGAAAACTGCCTCCCATGCTGCCTGAATGTGAAAGCCCGAGTGCTATCACACTGGGGCAGAAAAAGTCCTGCAAGCAGCTTCTTCGGGGCGGTTTGGGAGCGCTGTATACAGTGCTCCCAAAATGCCCTGGCCATTGAGATGAATGGGCGGCGCTTCCGAAGCGACTGAAAAGCGATTCGGAAGCGCCGCAACACCTTCTTCGGCCGCTAGCAGGGTTAAAAGTACTAGCGGCTGAAAAGCGCAGCTTAAACAGCGCTGCTCAAACAAGCGGCTTGTTAGCGCTAATGCACGAGCGGCTCCAGTGTGAAACTAGCCTTAAGGGTTTTTTTTGTTTTTTTCCCCCCCCTGTTAGAGCTTATTGGACCACACTTTGATGTTTTTAGCCTTCCTGTGGATTAGCTGTGAGTTTAGAGTCCTAAAGATTCAAGGTGTTTTGTGTTGCACTTGATAGGTCTGCAAAAAAAAAATGCATCTATGTGATTATAAATAGCAAATGGCATAATATCTACTTGCTATAGCTATTACCCCTTCCTGTAGAATAGCTTCCATAATGGAACCTCTTTGCTTGTATCTTTAAACTCATGTGACAAGTAGCTGTATGTAATGTCTACAGCATTTGGGGATTTTCTATTCTAGGATAGATTATGGCAGCTAAGCACAATAAACATTAATACAACATTAAAGCGTTACTAAACCCAGGACCCTGCATTCACTATATCTGGTCTCACACAATACATTGAAATGAAATCGTTTAGTAAATATAAACTGCTAAATACCTTTTGTCATCAGCAGTATATACTGTATAGCCACTTAAGCCCCGCTCACTGTATATATACGTCATTTTTTTGGAGATGGATATCTCGGTAACGGCAGCAGCTGCTGCCACAACCGAGATATCCATCTTTACAGTGAGCGATTCTGCACACGATAATGGTGGTCTCTGCGGCGGGTTCGCCGCGAGATCACCGTTATCGGCGGCGGGAGAGGTGCCACCCCCCCTCCCGCCGCTCTCCCGCGCCTTCCGCCGCTTACCGGAGCCGTCGGTAACGGCGGAGGCGATCGGGTCCTTTCCCTGCTGAGGTATGGAGACAAGTGAGGCCAAGATGGCCCCCACCCGTCTCTATACCATGTGACGGCCGGAGCGACGTCATTCGACGGCTCCGCCCACTCTCTTAAAGGCACAAATTTTTTTAGTGTCATTTTTTTAAACGACTTTTTTTTTTTATTTTTTTGCATTTTAGTCTAAATATGAGATCTGAGGACTTTTTGACCCCAGATCTCATATTTAAGAGGACCTGTCATGCTTTTTTCTATTACAAGGGATGTTTACATTCCTTGTAATAGGAATAAAAGTGATCCAAATTTTTTTTTTTTAAAAAACAGTTAAAAAATAAATAAAATAAAATAAAATAAATAATAAAAAAAAAAAAAAAAAAAATTTTTTTAAAGCGCCCTGTCCCGACGAGCTCGCATGCAGACGCGAACGCATACGTGAGTAGCGCCCGCATATGAAAACGGTGGTCAAACCACACATGTGAGGTATCGCCGCGACCGGTAGAGTGAGAGCAATAATTCTAGCCCTAGACCTCCTCTGTAACGCAAAACATGCAATCTGTAGAATTTTTTAAACGTCGCCTATGGAGATTTTTAAGGGTAAAAGTTTGACGCTATTCCACGAGCGGGCGCAATTTTGAAGCGTGACATGTTGGGTATCAATTTACTTGGCGTAACATTATATTTCACAATATAAAAAAAAATTGGGCTAACTTTACTGTTGTCTTATTTTTTTTTTCAAAAAAGTGAATTTTTTCCAAAAAAAGTGCGCTTAGAAGACCGCTGCGCAAATACGGTGCAAAAAAAAGTATTGCAATGACCGCTATTGTATTCTCTAGGGTGTTAGAAAAAAAAACAATATATAATGTTTGGGGGTTCTAAGTAATTTTCTAGCAAAAAAACCTGTTTTAAACTTGTAAACACCTAAAATCCAAAACGAGGCTGGTCTTTAAGTGGATAGCAGTCTTGTGACTTCTATCACTGTCTGGCTGAGCACTGGTTAAAGCTTGAAGGAGGAGTTTTCATTCTCCTCTGACTGCCCTATGAGACTGCATGACCCCTGTTGTTCTGTCTGGACAGTGCTGATTGGCCCTGTGCTGATCACATGCACTCTCCCCCCAAAAAAAAAAAAAAAAAAAAAAAAAAAAAAACCCTCTAGGAATACACACCAAACTGAGCAGGTGCAGAGTGCAACCAGGGCTCTGTACTATCAGCAGATGGATTGGGGACAGTAAAAGAAGGGGAGGATCAGAGAAGACAGGATCAAACGGCCTTTTTACACAATGAAGAGGATTAACCCCTTAGATTCCACAGGGAGTATAATAAGCATGCTTTACTGTATATACAGACTGATTTTACTGTTGTGGGTTTAGTAACACTTTAATACAAGACAGAGACTTAATATGGAAGTGAAATTAGGCGATTGTATCTATGTGTATGGTCCATTTACTTGCAGTTCATTAATGTATGCCATGTTAAAGGCAGCCAATTAAAAAAGAATGAGCTGCTGACGCTTCCTAACATAACTCTTTTTTGGTAATGCAGCACAATTCAAGGCAGCTTACTACTCTGCATTACCACTTACCAGGGTTGCCAACTGTCCGTAAATTTACAGATAGTCTGTAGAAACAGGGCAATTTTCTGCTGTCCGTAAATATTCGTGAACAGCAAAAAAGTGCCCGTAAAAATACCCACTTGTCCCTGACACCCGTTCCATTGCAGCCAGAGGAAACTGTATTGGTTTTTGGGCACTTTTATTTTTTTATTTTTTTAAATTAGTGTTCTCATCCACGTAGAGAAATAGAAGGGACAATGTAAATTAAACAGTGTGCGTTTAGTATCACTTTCACTTTACACTTTTTCTTTGTCTCAAACTCAGCTTCTAACCTAATAAATAAGTTCCTGATCCTGTGCACACAAGTAGATTGTGCAAAGGAAATAATAAAAAACCATAACAAACATAAAATGTTACCAATATTTGTGTTGGTGTCTGCTGCTGTGAACCGGGTAGTGTTCTTAATGGTTAAAATCGTGACAAACAGTGAGTAAATGGTACAGCACTCCCCTATAACAAATATATAAATTCCCACACAGAGCACACTATATATGAGGCCCTATGTATATTATTATTATACAGGATTTATATAGCGCCAACAGTTTGCGCAGCACTTAACAAAATGAAGGCAGACATTACAGTTACATTACAATTTGGTACAAGAGGAATCAGAGGGCCCTGCTCTATGTATCACTTGAAACAAATACAATGTGCTGAGCTGGGTAAATAAATCACAGACCAACAGCAGTAAATTCCATAAACCGAGACACCGCTGTGATACAAAATACCAGTGATTTACACTTCCAGAGATGTTGTATGTAATTCCAATATAGCAAAGAATCTACTCCATGAACAAAAATCTCCTGTGCACGCTTCCTTCCAAACTATGCGCTCCATTTACGACCTTCCGCAGGTCAACATGCGCCTTCCCCTTTAAGGGGCTTAAAGAACCTCTTGTAGGCAGATGGATAGCACCAGGCCCTGCCAGTTTCGTCACACATCACGTGACTTTATCAAGGAGTATATACTCCTTGATAAAGTCACGTGACAAAGCGCAGGACGGGGTCTAGTGACATCAGCACGCACACACGGAAGTTTGTAACCTTTTTGCTGGTGGCCATTACAACATCCAAGATCCTTAAGGGGGCTGCACACCCTAAATGTGCTATGCATGCTGTCTGAGTGCACCAGAGCCAGTACACTGAAAAATGTGAGTTGTCAATTTTTATTTGTTTTAGTTTAAAGTGTTTTTAAACGATTCAGCACTATGTCAGTTTTCCGATTCCTTTAGGAGTACCACCGTTAAAGGGGTTGTAAAGGCAGAAGTTTTTTTTATCCTAATGCATTAAGATAATAAAACCTTCTGTGTGTAGCAGTCCCCCCCTCCTACTTACCTGAGCCCCATCTCTATCCAGCAATGTAGATGAGTGCCTCCGCCGTCTGAGACTCTCCCTCCTGATTGACTGAGGGACAGCAGAGGCGCCATTGGCTCCCGCTGCTGTCAAAGTCAGTTAGCCAATCAGTTGAAAGAGAGGGGCGGGGCCAAACTGCGGCTCCGTGTCTGAATGGACACAGGGCGATGTGGCTAGGGTGCCCCCCATAGCAAGTTGCTTGTTGTGGGGGTACTCCACTGGACACAGCGGTTATACTAATCAAGGATCCATCTGCCCACCGGAGTTTTTTTAAGCCCCTTAAAGGGGAAGGCGCATGTTGACCTGCGGAAGGTCATAAATGGAGGTGAGCGCATAGTTTAGAAGGTGGTGGGCACTGGAGAATTATGTGAATTTTACACGGAATAGTTTTTTCATTATATTGGACTTTTGCATATTATGTTTTTAAAAAAAATGTATATACAACATCTCTGGAAGTGTAAATCACTGGTATTTGTATCACAGCTGTGTCTTGGTTTATAGCATTTACTGCTGTTGGTCTGTATGATTTATTTACAGAGTTCAACACATTGTATTTGTTTCAAGTGCTATATAGGGCCTCATAAATAGTGTGCTTTCAGTGTGGGAATGTCAGAAACCATGAAATTAGACCGAGACAGAAGTACAGTTAAATCACACTTGTTTAATAATAAAAGTAAATAGAACAAATGTAGTCAAAAAACATCCCAGAGTTCAGGAACCCGAACGGATAATCAGACAAGCCAAACGTCAGGGAGCCGGAGATGAGTGTAGTAAAACAGCAAACAGGATCTGGAGCCAGAAGGGATGTCAGCCAAGCAAGTCTTTTTTACAGGAATGCAGGAGAGCTTCTCTGTGATGCTGACTAAGGTGAAGGCAGAGATCCTCTGGACTGGATGGCTTAAGTAGGCAGGACTGACGAGCAGGATATAAACAGCTTAGTAACTGTGGAGAGATAGGAGCTGGCAATTAGCGGACAGCTGAGCGACCAGCTCAGAGAAGGAAGGGCTGAGCCCAGCTCTGACAGAGAATCTATATATTTATTATAGGGGAGCAAAGTACCATTTACTCACTCTCGCCTCATATTACAGGTACTTTTATAGGGCTCACATTTATTTATATACATACTAGGGCCACTTCAGACTGGAGCCATTTAACCTACCAGCATGTCTTTAAAGTGTGGGAGGAAACCGGAGTACCCGGAGGAAACCCACACAGGCACAGGGAAAACCATTTTAAAAAGGAATAGTCCCTCTTTGGGACCATGTTTCATATTACACACATATTTGGGTGTAACATGGTTGTGTTCCCCCAAACTGCTCCCACTTTCACCTGAATTGAGGGTTGCATCTACCTGGAGCGCCCTATTGCCACTTGATTTTAATATGGCTGTGTGTGGCTCGACCAGCACAGCAACCATAGCAGAGGGACTCAGATTGCACTGGTACAAGTGAAGTGGCATCACTGCACTTGTAGTTCACCGTGTACTTCCCGTAGCCCCATAACAGAAGGTCCGTACCTCCATACAGCCTGGAGCTGGGATGTCAACCATGCAGGAACCTGTGTATTGCACCTGTGACACAATGATAATGGGCGCAATGCAAAAACTTAAAAAAAAAAAAAATTGCATTTTATTTTTTTTAAAGGTTATTTAAGGCATGTGCATTTATAATTTTTTTTTTTATTTTTTTTTTGACAAAAGGTGGTGTTATGCCTTGAATCCATGTTTGTGTTCTGAATAGCAGATCAGGTTACAGACTGTTCACAGCATAGAAGGAAAATGACTTGGCAACTGTGATAGACAACTGACTCGATGGCACAATCTGCTGGCTGTTTTTGATAAAGATCGATTCATAGGCTTTTTTTTATATATATTATACGGGCTATAAAGAAAATAAACACATTTTTAGCACTGAACTAAATAAAATATAGGCAACCTTATACATTCCGTCCTGCACTGTAAAACGGCAGTTGGAGAATGGAAGTTTGAATGCGATTCGTTTCCTGGGACAATACTATTCTGGCACATTGACAAATAAAGGTTCTATGGTGATAAATAAGGCCCAACATGATTTTATTGTGAATGAGGAAGTTCCATCTTTTATTCTCAGATTAGAAATGTATTAGTCACTTTGCTCAATAAATCTGTTAAATATTTTGCCCAATACAGTTTTAGTTTTATAGTTTGAAATCTGTGTTTAATCATTGCAGATATATTTTGACCAATCCTGTTTTGTAAATCGTGTAGATGTCTTAATTATTTAAAAAAAATAAAATAAATCATTTTATAGCCAATACAATGACTGTTGCTTTTTTTTTTTTTTTTTAAGGGCACCATACACAAGACAAAATTGTTGTACGGTGCAAATACTTGCAACACAAATCACAAGACACTGTCTTTCACCCTTTATAGAGAGCAAGTTTTCATATTGTTGGAGCTCTAGAATTTGGTTGTAGAAGTTGCCTCCATTAGGTGAGATGAATAGAGACATAGACAGGTTTGGTGTTAACCTTTGAGCTCGATTGAAGCTCTTAACCTTATCTGCTGCTGTCTCTAATTGGAAAGTGTGGATATGCATGCATATAAAAGTAAAACTCTCTGAGACACGCTCACATCAGGATTACTTCTTACACTCCTGATTTATTCAAGGCGGTGCTAATGTTTTATACACAAAAATACATCATTGCTATGTCAGTCTAATAGGTACATCTCATTGGTTAAGATAGAAAAGAAGATGGAGAATCTTCATGTCGAGGTTTGGCTGTCCTTGGTTTTATCTTCAGTTCTGCGTTCTTCTGATGTGTGGGATGTAGGGGGTACCCGCCATCTTTAGAAAACATAGGAACAGAGCAAACCTGTAATACTTATATAATGAGTAAGGAGAAAAATGTGTGCACATAAGAAAATAGACATTTTCAGATTATTATTATCTACATCACATTCCTTCACATTGGGTACATTAGGCCCTGTACAGATCTTATTATTATTATTGCATCCTAATACCCAAGTTACCAAAGAGAGAAGTGGCATGGCACAGAGGAGTGGGTGACCTAACACCTATACACTGGAACCTTGGATTACGAGCATAATCCGTTCCAGGAGAATGCTTGTAATCCAAAGCACTCGCATATCAAAGCGAGTTTCCCCATAGAAGTCAATGGAAACTCAGATAATTTGTTCCGCATTGACTTCTATGGCAGGAAATACTCGGGGACAGCTCGGCTGAACTCAGAAAGGCTCCGAAACTGAGTATTTCTGAGTGATTCTGAGTATTTCTGAACGGCTCCAAACCGTTCCGAGTGTCACCGGCGCCCCCACACCTCTGGCCAAATGCGGTACTGCACACCACATTAGCTTGAATTCTGCTCGTGTTGCGAGACAGCACTCGCAAACCGAGTCAGAATTAAAAAAAAAAATTGCTTGTCTTTCAAAACGCTCGTTAACCGCGTTACTTGTTAAGCAAGGTTCCACTGTATGTTGTATTACCAGACTGATGTGCAACGTCACATGGTATTTTGAGCACAACAACCTTTCCTGGTGTGATGTATTGATACCAGTGTGATATTATGTTACTAGTGTGATTTAACCTGTGATATATTGTTGCCAGTTTAAATTCTACGTAGGATATAGGAGAGAAGTAGGATATATGGGCATTTTAACTAGGAGTCAGACATGAAGCTATATGAAGGGTGGAAGGGAGATAGAAATCTTTTATATTAAAGCAATACTAAAAGCTGAGACTTTTTTTTTTTCATGGATATGATCAATTTAAAATATAATGCACACTACTGGTAAACTTTTACTTTAAATGTAATTGTAAAGCCTTCTATTACCTCCAGTCCATCAGCCTCCACCTTCTCTGGGTTCAGATGCTGATCTTCCCTGCTCAGTCTTTAAAGTAATTTTTTTTTAGCCACTTAAATACCATACACTTATACACCTTCCCGCCTAGGCCAATTTTCAGCTTTCAGCGCTGTCGCAAATTGAATGACAATTACGCGGTCATGCTACACTGTACCCACATATAATTTTGTTCCCACAAATAGAGCTTGCTTTTGGTGGTATTTGATCACCTCTGCGTTTTATTTTTTGCTCAACAAATAGAAAATTAACGAAAATTTTGAAAAAAAAAGTTTTTGTTTCTGTTAAAATATTTTTGTAAATAGGTACGTTTTATTCTTCAGTGGCAGGCACTGATATGCGGCACAGATGGGCACTGATGACACTGATGGGTGGCATTGCTGGGCATCACTGATTGTTATTGTGCCATAGAGGTCCCAGTCAGTGGGCACTGATTGGCATATGTTGGGCATTAATTTTCACATGTGGATGGCCATGGGGGATGTACCTGGCCATCCAAATGTTAGGTGCTTCCCTGGTGGTCCAGGTTGGGAAACCATGGGAGGGCTGCGCTGATAAACAATCAGTGCAGACCCCCCCTGTCAGGAGAGCCGCCGATCGGCTCTCCTCTACTCGCGTCTATCAGACGCGAGTGAGGAAAACCCGATCAACGGCTCTTCCTGTTTACATCAATGATCAGCTGTGATTGGACATGGCTGATCACGTGGTAAAGAGCCTCCGTCAGAGGCTCTTTACCAGGATTGGTGTAGCGGTGTGTCAGACTGATCGCCGCGATGTGTGCTCCCACGGGCACGCGGCGGCTGTTACCCTGCAGAATGTCATATGACGCCCAGTCAGGATAACTGAACCACAGCCCGGCTGTCATTCTGCTATAGGCCGGGCGGGAAGTGGTTAAACAAACCTGTTATACTTACCTGCTCTGTGTAATGGTTTTGCACAGAGCAGCCCTGATTCTTCTCTTCTGGGGTCCCCCTCCGACACTTCTGGCTCCTCCTGCCTCCAGAGTGCCCCAATAGCAAACTGAATAGTATAGTATAGTGCCCCTATAGTAAGGTAAAAAAAAATTCTGCCTTTAGAACCACTCACTTCCTTCCCAGGACTACATGTCCCACGAGACATTGCTCCTCACACATTCATAAGTTCTCAGGCAATTACTGACATATATGGACAGTGTACTGAGCTGTATGTGTGCTGCATTGTATTTTCAGATATGTAAACAAATAATGCATTCTGTATGCAGGCCAACTAATCAGCTGACCGACTATGAAAATAGTTAACAACTATTTTCATAATCGATTAGTTGTTTCGGCCCTAGCGGTGCTGCTTCCAGTGCAATTTAGGCCTCATGTACATTGCTGCTGCTAAATGTGACGTTTAGGAGCAGTTGGGCATTTTTTTCAGCTGCCCCTGAACTCTCCTCTGTTATCTTATCAGTACATGTACACAGGGTTGTCTATAGTTGTTTCTAGGCAGTTGTGTTTAGAAGCATTTTTTGGAACGCAAAAAAATGGGTCCAGATGGATGTTCAGAGGCATTTGAAACGCCAAATCCCTGTTACAGCTGCTAAACGCGGTAACTCACGTTTAGTTTACAGATGTTTTTCATTCCAACCAAAAAAAAAAAAAAAATTGTCTTTTTTTTTTACAAACGCTTCTAGACGCAAATGTGGCTAAACAGCTGTTTTTAGACACCGGTTTCTAGCTGTCAAGTTAAATCGTTCAGGAGAGGTTGAACAACGTCCCGTGTACATGAAGCCTCAGGCCTCATGTACACTGCTGCTAGTAAACGGACATTTAGGAGCAGTTGGGATTCAGTTTAGGACGGATGTTCAGAGGCATTTGAAGACGCCAGATGCATGCAACAGCTTGTAAATGTGGTAACTTGCGTTTCGTTTACAGGCTTTTTTAATGGAGATACATTTTTGACTATTTGGAAAAAAAAAAAGAAAAAATAAAGCTTCTAAATGCAAACACAGCATGCAAACGTAGCAAAACGGACGTTTTTAAACATGGGTTACTATCTGTCAAGTTAAATAGTTCAGGAGAGGTTTTAAAACGTCCCGTGTACATTAAGCCTAATGTGTGCGGTGCCTCCAGTGTAATACGGTGCGGGCGGTGCCTCCAGTGTAATACGGTGCGGGCGGTGCCTCCAGTGTAATACGGTGCGGGCGGTGCCTCCAGTGTAATACGGTGTGTGGGCGGTGCCTCCAGTGTAATACGGTGCGGGCGGTGCCTCCAGTGTAATACGGTGCGGGCGGTGCCTCCAGTGTAATACGGTGCGGGCGGTGCTTCCAGTGTAATACGGTGCGGGCGGTGCTTCCAGTGTAATACGGTGCGGGCGGTGCCTCCAGTGTAATACGGTGCGGGCGGTGCCTCCAGTGTAATACGGTGCGGGTGGTGCCTCCAGTGTAATACAGTGTGTGGGCGGTGCTTCCAGTGTAATACGGTGCGGGCGGTGCCTCCAGTGTATTACGGTGCGAGCGGTGCCTCCAGTGTAATACGGTGCGGGCGGTGCCTCCAGTGTGATACAGTGTGTGGGCGGTGCCTCCAGTGTAATACAGTGTGTGGGCGCTGCCTCCAGTGTAATACAGTGTGTGGGCGGTGCCTCCAGTGTAATACAGTGTGTGGGCGGTGCCTCCAGTGTAATACAGTGTGTGGGCGGTGCCTCCAGTGTAATACAGTGGTTGGGCGGTGCCTCCAGTGTAATACAGTGTGCGGGCGGTGCCTCCAGTGTAATATGGTGCGGGCGGTGCTTCCAGTGTGATACAGTGTGTGGGCGGTGCCTCCAGTGTAATACGGTGCGGGCGGTGCCTCCAGTGTAATACGATATGTGGGCGGTGCCTCCAGTGTAATACGGTGCGGGCGGTGCCTCCAGTGTAATACGGTGCGGGCGGTGCCTCCAGTGTAATACGGTGCGGGCGGTGCCTCCAGTGTAATACGGTGCGGGCGGTGCCTCCAGTGTAATACGGTGTGTGGGCGGTGCCTCCAGTGTAATACGGTGCGGGCGGTGCCTCCAGTGTAATACGGTGCGGGCGGTGCCTCCAGTGTAATACGGTGCGGGCGGTGCCTCCAGTGTAATACGGTGCGGGCGGTGCTTCCAGTGTAATACGGTGCGGGCGGTGCTTCCAGTGTAATACGGTGCGGGCGGTGCCTCCAGTGTAATACGGTGCGGGTGGTGCCTCCAGTGTAATACAGTGTGTGGGCGGTGCTTCCAGTGTAATACGGTGCGGGCGGTGCCTCCAGTGTAATACGGTGCGAGCGGTGCCTCCAGTGTAATACGGTGCGGGCGGTGCCTCCAGTGTGATACAGTGTGTGGGCGGTGCCTCCAGTGTAATACAGTGTGTGGGCGCTGCCTCCAGTGTAATACAGTGTGTGGGCGGTGCCTCCAGTGTAATACAGTGTGTGGGCGGTGCCTCCAGTGTAATACAGTGTGTGGGCGGTGCCTCCAGTGTAATACAGTGGTTGGGCGGTGCCTCCAGTGTAATACAGTGTGCGGGCGGTGCCTCCAGTGTAATATGGTGCGGGCGGTGCTTCCAGTGTGATACAGTGTGTGGGCGGTGCCTCCAGTGTAATACGGTGCGGGCGGTGCCTCCAGTGTAATACGATATGTGGGCGGTGCCTCCAGTGTAATACGGTGCGGGCGGTGCCTCCAGTGTAATACGGTGCGGGCGGTGCCTCCAGTGTAATACGGTGCGGGCGGTGCTTCCAGTGTAATACGGTGCGGGCGGTGCTTCCAGTGTAATACGGTGCGGGCGGTGCTTCCAGTGTAATACGGTGCGGGCGGTGCCTCCAGTGTAATACGGTGCGGGCGGTGCCTCCAGTGTAATACGGTGCGGGTGGTGCCTCCAGTGTAATACAGTGTGTGGGCAGTGCTTCCAGTGTAATACGGTGCGAGCGGTGCCTCCAGTGTAATACGGTGCGGGCGGTGCCTCCAGTGTGATAGTGTGTGGGTGGTGCCTCCAGTGTAATGCACTGTGTGGGCGGTGCCTCCAGTGTAATACAGTGTGCGGGGGGTGCTTCCAGTGTAATACGGTGCGAGCGGTGCCTCCAGTGTGATACAGTGTGTGGGCGGTGCCTCCAGTGTAATACGGTGCGGGGGGTGCTTCCAGTGTAATACGGTGCGGGCGGTGCCTCCAGTGTAATACGGTGCGGGCGGTGCTTCCAGTGTAATACGGTGCGGGCGGTGCCTCCAGTGTAATACGGTGCGGGCGGTGCCTCCAGTGTAATACGGTGCGAGCGGTGCCTCCAGTGTAATACGGTGCGGGCGGTGCCTCCAGTGTGATACAGTGTGTGGGCGGTGCCTCCAGTGTAATACAGTGTGTGGGCGGTGCCTCCAGTGTAATACAGTGTGTGGGCGGTGCCTCCAGTGTAATACAGTGTGTGGGCGGTGCTTCCAGTGTAATACGGTGCGGGCGGTGCCTCCAGTGTAATACGGTGCGGGCGGTGCTTCCAGTGTAATACGGTGCGGGCGGTGCCTCCAGTGTAATACGGTGCGGGCGGTGCCTCCAGTGTAATACGGTGCGAGCGGTGCCTCCAGTGTGATACAGTGTGTGGGCGGTGCCTCCAGTGTAATACAGTGTGTGGGCGGTGCCTCCAGTGTAATACAGTGTGTGGGCGGTGCCTCCAGTGTAATACAGTGTGTGGGCGGTGCCTCCAGTGTAATACAGTGTGCGGGCGGTGCTTCCAGTGTAATACGGTGCGGGCGGTGCCTCCAGTGTAATATGGTGCGGGCGGTGCCTCCAGTGTGATACAGTGTGTGGGCGGTGCCTCCAGTGTGATACAGTGTGTGGGCGGTGCCTCCAGTGTAATACAGTGTGTGGGCGGTGCCTCCAGTGTAATACAGTGTGTGGGCGGTGCCTCCAGTGTAATACAGTGTGTGGGCGGTGCCTCCAGTGTAATACAGTGTGCGGGCGGTGCTTCCAGTGTAATACGGTGCGGGCGGTGCCTCCAGTGTAATACGGTGCGGGCGGTGCCTCCAGTGTGATACAGTGTGTGGGCGGTGCCTCCAGTGTGATACAGTGTGTGGGCGGTGCCTCCAGTGTAATACAGTGTGTGGGCGGTGCCTCCAGTGTAATACAGTGTGTGGGCGGTGCCTCCAGTGTAATACAGTGTGTGGGCGGTGCCTCCAGTGTAATACGGTGCGAGCGGTGCTTCCAGTGTAATACAGTGTGTGGGCGGTGCCTCCAGTGTAATACAGTGTGTGGGCGGTGCCTCCAGTGTAATACAGTGTGTGGGCGGTGCCTCCAGTGTGATACAGTGTGTGGGCGGTGCCTCCAGTGTGATAGTGTGTGGGCGGTGCCTCCAGTGTAATACAGTGTGTGGGCGGTGCCTCCAGTGTGATACAGTGTGTGGGCGGTGCCTCCAGTGTGATACAGTGTGTGGGCGGTGCCTCCAGTGTGATACAGTGTGTGGGCGGTGCCTCCAGTGTGATACAGTGTGTGGGCGGTGCCTCCAGTGTGATAGTGTGTGGGCGGTGCCTCCAGTGTAATACAGTGTGTGGGCGGTGCCTCCAGTGTGATACAGTGTGCGGGCGGTGCCTCCAGTGTAATACGGTGCGGGCGGTGCCTCCAGTGTGATACAGTGTGTGGGCGGTGCCTCCAGTGTGATACAGTGTGTGGGCGGTGCCTCCAGTGTGATACAGTGTGTGGCGGTGCCTCCAGTGTAATACAGTGTGTGGGCGGTGCCTCCAGTGTAATACAGTGTGTGGGCGGTGCCTCCAGTGAGATGTGTTATGCTGCAGTGCAATGGAGCCTTTTCAGTGTGACGCTTTGCTTTAAGTGTAATGCAATGTTTTCCAGTGCAATGTGCTATGCTGCAGAGCGATGGCTCCTTTTTTAGTGCAATGAATTGATTTTGATGTGTTTCCTGTACAATGGCATTTTTCCCCAAGTTATAAATTTTAGTTTACAGGGTCTTCTAACCATATCGTCCTGTTTTCTGCTAAATACAATACATGCTAAGACTTGTAGTGCACCGAGGACTGGATGACAGGCAGATCAGCCATTAGCTCCAAGTAGTCAGGTGCCTTTGTTGATGTCATGAAATCCACCTGAACAGAAATGCAGCCGATTTATAATGTAAGCCGTTTAATGAAGAACAAAAGCAGACTTTAAGCCAAAAGATTGTGTTCTACAACCAGGATGTGATTTTCTAGTCCATGGTTATTATTTGACTTGTACAGGGAGCGGCTCTGACAGATCCGGTTACCGCTCATTCACCAAAGATCACACATCGATATTGCTGCTTTTGTGCTGAAATGTTTAGTTACTAGTCAGAGAGATAGATTATATACATACATATATATATATACATACATACATATATACATACATACATATACAATATATATATATATATATATATACACATACACACATATATATATATATATACACATACATACATACATACACACACACACACACACACACACACACACACACACACATATATATATATATATATATATATATATATATATATATATATATATATATATACATACACACACACACACACACACACACACACATATATATATACACACACATATATATATATATATATTATAAAACACACACACCTTTTAAGCAGGAGACAGTAGGTTTTTGTTAAAAAAAAATATACTTTATATTTTAAAAAAATAAGCACTTAATTGGGGTACATTCCACCCTGTACTGCGGCACAGCACATAAATACACCACATTACAATACAGTTCTAATCACACCATAAATTACATTTCCTCAGCGGCATGATGTCAAACGTGCAGAGCAAAGTTCCCCCGATCCCTCACCTCATGCACGATGCCACTTTATCCTATAAGCTGTATGTGGATCCTGAGCTGCCAACAAAATGCCAAGCAGCACACGGTCAGTTGACACCAATGATGGGCCACTGGGCACTATTCCCCCCCACCAAGACCAATGATGGGGCACTATTCCTTCCACAGATACCAATGATGGGACACTATTCCCCCCTACTGAAGCCAATGATTGGGCACTATCCCCCCCCCACTGATACCAATGATGGGTGATGGGGCACTATCCCCCCCCCCCCCAACTGATATCAATGATGAGCCATTATTCTCCCCCCCACTGATACCAATAATGAGGCACTATTCCCCCCCCCCCCACACCGATACCAATGATGAGGCACTATCCCCCCCCCCACTGATACCAATGATGAGGCACTATCCCCCCCCCACTGATACCAATGATGAGGCACTATCCCCCCCCACTGACACCAATGATGGGGGCACTATCCTACCCACTGATACCAATAAGCATGCGCCGGACTAACAAAAATGTGGGACTGGTGGAGGGAAGGGGAGCCATGATTAAGGGGATTCAAGTTCCTCTTTAATGGGTTAGGTCACCTTTATGTAAAGGCAAACTAACTCCACACACCCTCCCCCCCGGCTGTATTTGCCCTGGGTTGCCGAGCTGTCAGTTTTGCTGCAGCCAGTCAGATGGTTCAGGGATTTGCAATTCCCACTTCGCTTTCAGAATGGATGATATCGGTGCACTGTGATGGCGTAGGCAACCTCGGCCCTCCAGCCGTTTTGAAACTACAAGTCCCATGAGACATGGCAAGACCCTGACAAATCACAGGCACGATTCCTAGAGGCAGAGGCATGATGGGATTTGTAGTTTCACCACAGCTGGAGGGCCGAGGTCGCCTACCCCTGGCGTAGGCCATTCAAAATTGACCTGATTCATCCCAGAAAAGGGGAGATTTTACTGGACTGCTGGACTGGCTGCGGGGATGCTGATGGCTCAGGAACCACGGAGGTAAGTACAGCAGCAAACGGGGCTTGGGGAGGGTTTTTTTTCTGTAAAGGTGAACTAACCCTTTAACTGTTTATGTCTTGGGGGGGATGTTTAAAGCATTTTTTCTTACCTGGTCTGCCAGACCGGTCCCTACAGCCTCTTCCCCCCCTGCACTCCAGCATCTATGGTCCTCTACCATCATCAAGACTGATGCAAGGACCATAGCCTTGCACTGGATGTAAGAGCACCAAGGGACAGTCCAATGCTGTAGAATGGGGGAGTACTGTCTGCTGGGGGAGGATCAGGTAAGTAGAAGTGCTCTTATAGTCCCCCTACACAGAAAGCAGCAGTTAACCCTTCCACCACTGCCAGGAAGAACTTTACCAGAAGTCTGATTAGTAAACTGGAGTCTATCAGTCCAACGTGTGTTATTGGTATTGGCCAGAGGCCAAGCGCCCCACCTACCCAATCTTCCCTGTACTACACACACAAAGAAACAATCTGATCTTAGTGGGGGGGAAAGAATATAAAGAAATGACTTCCTCCTCTTTCAAGCCACCATTGCCCTGCAGTGTAATCCCCGATCTGACAGCAGTGCCTGAGCTCTGTGCGGATCTTATCACAGATCTGATCACATCGATCATCGCTTCTCCATTCCTGATCCTCCGACTTCCACGTGTCCACCAACAACACACCGCTCGGTTCCGGGTGACAGCCGGACACGCCCCCTCCACCCCCGCATTGGCCGGCCGGAATGACGCGCCGCCGCTGATTGGCCCCTCTCTGGCAATGATGCAATGGGGAACCCTCTGGACACATACAGGTGGATGGATGTTATTGTAGAGGAGATCCGCCTGACATCCGGAAACTGGGAGCCCATAGACACAGCACAGGTGGGGGGGGGGGCCACACTGACACCCCACTGAGCCCCCAATACCCAGGATGAGAAGACCCCCTGTGTGCAGCTCACACCCCCAACAACATGACCCCTCCGGCTCTATGGATGACACTTGTCCTGTACATCACACTGGGGCCACAGGTGAGATATTCTTACATTTATTTCTAGGATTATGTATGAGAATGTCACTGCTAAAGAGGGCCATACACCATACAATCTGATTGTACAATCTCCTTTAGACTGGTCTTACATTATACAGTATGATTGTACAGAACCCTGGTGGAAGAAAGGCTGAACTAGATCCCTGGGACCCGACCTGTGGCCCTGGTAATTGCTGTGCGGCCCTTGTAGAGCCCAGATGTGGGAGTGAGAAAACTGCCGTGCAAAGGGGGCTGTAATGTCAGTGATCTCTAGCAGTCTTAGTCTCTGATCGTCTCTTCTACTATGTCCGCAGTCTCTGATCGTCTCTTCTACTATGTCCGCAGTCTCTGATCGTCTCTTCTACTATGTCCGCAGTCTCTGATCGTCTCTTCTACTATGTCCGCAGTCTCTGATCGTCTCTTCTACTATGTCCGCAGTCTCTGATCGTCTCTTCTACTATGTCCGCAGTCTCTGATCGTCTCTTCTAGTATGTCCGCAGTCTCTGATCGTCTCTTCTAGTATGTCCGCAGTCTCTGATCGTCTCTTCTAGTATGTCCGCAGTCTCTGATCGTCTCTTCTAGTATGTCCGCAGTCTCATCGTCTCTTCTAGTATGTCCGCAGTCTCTGATCGTCTCTTCTACTATGTCCGCAGTCTCTGATCGTCTCTTCTACTATGTCCGCAGTCTCTGATCGTCTCTTCTACTATGTCCGCAGTCTCTGATCGTCTCTTCTAGTATGTCCGCAGTCTCTGATCGTCTCTTCTACTATGTCCGCAGTCTCTGATCGTCTCTTCTAGTATGTCCGCAGTCTCTGATCGTCTCTTCTAGTATGTCCGCAGTCTCATCGTCTCTTCTAGTATGTCCGCAGTCTCATCGTCTCTTCTAGTATGTCCGCAGTCTCTGATCGTCTCTTCTACTATGTCCGCAGTCTCTGATCGTCTCTTCTACTATGTCCGCAGTCTCTGATCGTCTCTTCTACTATGTCCGCAGTCTCTGATCGTCTCTTCTACTATGTCCGCAGTCTCTGATCGTCTCTTCTACTATGTCCGCAGTCTCTGATCGTCTCTTCTACTATGTCCGCAGTCTCTGATCGTCTCTTCTACTATGTCCGCAGTCTCTGATCGTCTCTTCTACTATGTCCGCAGTCTCTGATCGTCTCTTCTAGTATGTCCGCAGTCTCTGATCGTCTCTTCTAGTATGTCCGCAGTCTCATCGTCTCTTCTAGTATGTCCGCAGTCTCTGATCGTCTCTTCTACTATGTCCGCAGTCTCTGATCGTCTCTTCTACTATGTCCGCAGTCTCTGATCGTCTCTTCTACTATGTCCGCAGTCTCTGATCGTCTCTTCTACTATGTCCGCAGTCTCTGATCGTCTCTTCTACTATGTCCGCAGTCTCTGATCGTCTCTTCTAGTATGTCCGCAGTCTCTGATCGTCTCTTCTAGTATGTCCGCAGTCTCTGATCGTCTCTTCTACTATGTCCGCAGTCTCTGATCGTCTCTTCTACTATGTCCGCAGTCTCTGATCGTCTCTTCTAGTATGTCCGCAGTCTCATCGTCTCTTCTAGTATGTCCGCAGTCTCTGATCGTCTCTTCTACTATGTCCGCAGTCTCTGATCGTCTCTTCTACTATGTCCGCAGTCTCTGATCGTCTCTTCTACTATGTCCGCAGTCTCTGATCGTCTCTTCTACTATGTCCGCAGTCTCTGATCGTCTCTTCTACTATGTCCGCAGTCTCTGATCGTCTCTTCTACTATGTCCGCAGTCTCTGATCGTCTCTTCTAGTATGTCCGCAGTCTCTGATCGTCTCTTCTAGTATGTCCGCAGTCTCTGATCGTCTCTTCTAGTATGTCCGCAGTCTCATCGTCTCTTCTAGTATGTCCGCAGTCTCTGATCGTCTCTTCTACTATGTCCGCAGTCTCTGATCGTCTCTTCTACTATGTCCGCAGTCTCTGATCGTCTCTTCTACTATGTCCGCAGTCTCTGATCGTCTCTTCTACTATGTCCGCAGTCTCTGATCGTCTCTTCTACTATGTCCGCAGTCTCTGATCGTCTCTTCTAGTATGTCCGCAGTCTCTGATCGTCTCTTCTAGTATGTCCGCAGTCTCTGATCGTCTCTTCTAGTATGTCCGCAGTCTCATCGTCTCTTCTAGTATGTCCGCAGTCTCTGATCGTCTCTTCTACTATGTCCGCAGTCTCTGATCGTCTCTTCTACTATGTCCGCAGTCTCTGATCGTCTCTTCTACTATGTCCGCAGTCTCTGATCGTCTCTTCTACTATGTCCGCAGTCTCTGATCGTCTCTTCTAGTATGTCCGCAGTCTCATCGTCTCTTCTAGTATGTCCGCAGTCTCTGATCGTCTCTTCTAGTATGTCCGCAGTCTCTGATCGTCTCTTCTAGTATGTCCGCAGTCTCTGATCGTCTCTTCTAGTATGTCCGCAGTCTCATCGTCTCTTCTAGTATGTCCGCAGTCTCATCGTCTCTTCTAGTATGTCCGCAGTCTCTGATCGTCTCTTCTACTATGTCCGCAGTCTCTGATCGTCTCTTCTACTATGTCCGCAGTCTCTGATCGTCTCTTCTACTATGTCCGCAGTCTCTGATCGTCTCTTCTACTATGTCCGCAGTCTCTGATCGTCTCTTCTACTATGTCCGCAGTCTCTGATCGTCTCTTCTACTATGTCCGCAGTCTCTGATCGTCTCTTCTACTATGTCCGCAGTCTCTGATCGTCTCTTCTACTATGTCCGCAGTCTCATCGTCTCTTCTAGTATGTCCGCAGTCTCTGATCGTCTCTTCTAGTATGTCCGCAGTCTCTGATCGTCTCTTCTAGTATGTCCGCAGTCTCTGATCGTCTCTTCTAGTATGTCCGCAGTCTCATCGTCTCTTCTAGTATGTCCGCAGTCTCTGATCGTCTCTTCTACTATGTCCGCAGTCTCTGATCGTCTCTTCTACTATGTCCGCAGTCTCTGATCGTCTCTTCTACTATGTCCGCAGTCTCTGATCGTCTCTTCTACTATGTCCGCAGTCTCTGATCGTCTCTTCTAGTATGTCCGCAGTCTCTGATCGTCTCTTCTAGTATGTCCGCAGTCTCTGATCGTCTCTTCTAGTATGTCTGCTAGACGTGCGCAGTCAATAAATTTGTTTCATTCCGTTCGGTTTCGTATTTCGGAATTCGTGTCCGAAATTGAATTTGAATTTGTACGAAATACGAATTCTCGTTAGGTTCGTTAACTTTTCGTAACAGTTTCGTAACGTTCGTTTTGATGAATTTAAAAAGCAAAAAATACCTTTCTCAATCGGTCATGAGTCGTCGGACTCATTATGCTCATTATGACCACCATCCCTGTGCTGTGCTGACTTCCTAGGTTTGTACCCCTACTGTGCTCTTTATGAGGGGCTCCCACCATCCCTGTGCTGTGCTGACTTCCTAGGTTTGTACCCCTACTGTGCTCTTTATGAGGGGCTCCCACCATCCCTGTGCTGTGCTGGCTTCCTGGGTTTTTAACTTCATCATAACGAATAATCGTAATTATTATGACAATAATAAAAAAACAATATTAACAAACTCCCTTAGGGTCGGTTCACACTGGGGCGACTTGGGATCCGACTTGTCGCCCCAGAAAGATATTCACATTACAGTGAATGGGAGCGTCTTAATAGACACTACTGAAGTCGCTCCGACTTCAGAGCATACTCCCTGTACTACTTGGATCCGACTTGGTAGGCGACCTGTACCATAGAAATCAATGGAAGTCGCCTCCAAGTCGGATCTCTCTCTAAAGTCAAGCGACTTTGCAGGCAAAAAATTTCGTTTGCCCAGGCAAACCCCTCCCTCCCAGAGAGCTGATTATCCTGTGATTGGCCACAGCCAAAGTCGCCTGTCCTGGAGGCGACTTGAAGTCGCGTTGTAATTTGCTGAAGTCGCGCTGAAGTCGTGTTGAAGCCGCGTTGAAGTCGCCGTGCAAAGTCGCGCTGAAGTCGTGTTGCCCCTGTGTGAATCGAGCCTTATTTTGTCCAATTCTGAATCTCCCATTGACTACCAATACCAGTCTCATTCCTATATTAAAAAAGGTCATTTTCCCAACCCTCCCTCAGCAGCAGAAGAAAACCTCTGGTCAACAAAACACCAGTCACATTTCTGTTGTAACAGAATTTGGATCCGAAATTCATCAACTAAATTTCGTATAAAATTCGGAAGCATAGAAATTCGTATTTCGGATGCTTCCAAACGTACTAATTTTCAGAAATTCGTACGAAACGAATCGCACATGTCTAATGTCTGCAGTTTCTGTGACCATCTCTTCTAGTATTTTTGCAAACTGACCGTCTCTCTTAGTATGTCCGCAGTCTCTGACCGTCTCTTTTAGTATGTCCGCAGTCTCTGACCATCTCTTCTAGTATGTCCGCAGTCTCTGACCATCTCTTCTAGTATGTCCGCAGTCTCTGACCATCTCTTTTAGCATGTCCGCAGTCTCTGACCATCTCTTCTAGTATGTCCGCAGTCTCTGACCATCTCTTTTAGCATGTCCGCAGTCTCTGACCATCTCTTTTAGCATGTCCGCAGTCTCTGACCATCTCTTCTAGTATGTCTGCAGTCTTTGACCATCTATTCTAGTATGTTCGCAGTCTCTGACCGTCTCTTCTAGTATGTCTGTAGTCTCTGACCATCTCTTCTAGTATGTCTGCAGTCTTTGACCATCTATTCTAGTATGTCTGTAGTCTCTGACCATCTATTCAAGTATGTTTGCAGTCTCTGACCGTCTCTTTTAGTATGTCTGTAGTCTGATCATCTCTTCTAGTATGTCTGCAGTCTCTGACCATCACTTCTAGTATGTCTGTAGTCTCTGACTATCTCTTGTAGTATATCTGCAGTCTCTGATCATCTCTTCTAGTATGTCTGTAGTCTCTGATCATCTCTATTAGTATGTCTGTAGTCTCTGACCATCTCTTCTAGTATGTCTGTAGTCTCTGACTATCTCTTGTAGTATATCTGCAGTCTCTGATCATCTCTTCTAGTATGTCTGTAGTCTCTGATCATCTCTTCTAGTATGTTTGCAGTCTCTGACCGTCTCTTTTAGTATGTCTGTGGTCTGATCATCTCTTGTAGTATATCTGTAGTCTCTGACCATGTCTGACGCTGCAGACATTCTAGAAGAGATGGTCATGATACTTGATGCTCATAATGCATCGTTTTGGTAAATCTGAAGTTGACTGAACAATCAGATAGTAATATGCATGATGGTGATTCTAAGAAGTGTTGTGATATCACTGCAGCCTACTGATTCTGATTATAACAGAACTTTTCTCAGTACTGATACTTTCATACATCCGGCTCTGTAGTTTGCAGCTGTCTCTCTGTTTTTAAAGCACAGCCAGGTGTTTGAGGAATTGTCCTTGGAAATATCTGTCCCTGGTAACATCCTTGGTTTTCAGAGCTGGCTGGATGCACCATAAAATGCTTGTTAGATTTTACTTCAAATCTATTTATTTTTTTTGACATTTTCATTTTGTGTGTCAGAATTCAAAATGCTAAAATAATATTCTTTACATTTGAGAATCCAGCATTAGGACTTTTGTATGAGGGCTTTTGGGATCACTTTCAGTCATAAATTGTAATTGGTTATTTTGTATTCTGTGGTCATGTGGGTCTGTTGAGTAATGACCTCTATGACATCTAGATCAGTAGCTGTCAAATTTTGGGGTATGGGCGCCTCAACTATGATCCCTGAAGGCACTGAGGCTTCATTCACACTAATGCGTTTTTTGGTGCTTTTTGCATTTTGCAGAAATGCAGGGAATTTTTATTTTAGCATGAGTTCCTATGGAACACGTTCACATCAATGCATTTTTGTGCCTCTGCGTTTTTGGAAAGGGTTGGGGACTTTGTTCCCTGCAAAATGCAGCATTTTGCAGGTAATAGACTTCAATGGACCTGCATCCAAAACGCAAGTGCTGCGTTTTTTCCACGATTTGAGTTTTTTATTCACATTCACTGTATATAAACTGGTTGCTAAGGAGCGGGCCGGGAAGCCGGCCGCCATGTCCTTAACAATCAATGAGTCATCAGCTGTCAGCGGGCTTTTAAAAAAAAAAAAATTGCCAGCTTATAAAAATTCATCAAAAAAAACTTGTGCCCCCCCCCCCCCCCCACAAAGACCATACCAGACCCTGGTCGGGGTCTGCGGGTGGAGGGCTCACAAGGGGCGGGCTCTCTGGGTAACGTCATCGGATGGCCACGCCCCATGGCTATATAAGAGATGTCAGACAGTGGGGGACGTCACAACGGAGGAAGACAGCCTCAGGACAAAAGCGATCTTTTTTGTTTTTAGCGGGTAACCGGCGACGAGGAAGAAGACAGTGGTGCGGGAGAGACTCAGGTGGGAGAAGATGGCTCGGGGAGACTGCAGCAGGAGTAGACAGCTTGGAGCTATTTTTTTAATAAAGGACTTGTTAAAAACCGTCTCCTTGTTTTTTTTACATTTCACTGCTTTTTTGGTGAATGGGTAGGGGTACTATGTGCCCGATACCCATTCACATGTGGGGGTGGGATCTGAGGGTCCCCTTGTTAAAGGGGGCTTCCAGATTCCGATAAGCCCCCCACCCAAAAATCCAGACAACCACTGGCCAGGGTTGTCGGGAAGAGGCCCTTGTCCCCATTAACAAAGCACCCAACCCCCCCATGTTGAGGCCATGCGGCTTGGTATGGTTCAGAGGGGGGGGGGGGCGCTCACTCGTCCCCTCTCTTTCCTGACCTACTGGGCTGCGTGCTCGGATAAGCGTCTGGTATGGATTTGGGGGGGGGGGCTCCACTCCATTTTTTTTTTAATTTTTATTTTGGCATGGGGGTGTCCCCTCCAAATCCAGAACGAAGGGTCTGGTATGGTCTTTGAGGGGAGACCCCACGCGGTTTTTGTCGCAAATTTGTTTAGTTGCCACTTTTTTTTTTTCATTCAGCTGTCAGCAGGTAAGCTCGCAGACAGCTGATGGCTCATCGGTCGTTAAAGCAGAGTTCCACCCAAAAATGGAACTTCCGCTTTAAGTGATGGTGACCCCCTGACATGCCACATTTGGCATGTCATTTTTTTGGGGGCAGCGGATTCCTTGTTTTTATGTGCACCCAGCTCCCACTTCCTCCCTGGACTCCATGGCGCTGGAAGGAAAATCACCTCTCCCCCCTCCCTCCCTGCAATCTTTTGGGACACGTCACAGGTCCCAGAAGATTGCCCGACCATTCACAGTGCCCAGCGCGGCCCGC
The DNA here is from genome assembly GCA_037952835.1 of Lithobates septentrionalis. Taxonomy (NCBI): domain Eukaryota; kingdom Metazoa; phylum Chordata; class Amphibia; order Anura; family Ranidae; genus Lithobates; species Lithobates septentrionalis. Next base: position 3,022,555 of record JBBDGP010001573.1, on the reverse strand, counting down.
GCATGCGCATTGTGCGCCCGGCTGTGAAGCCACAGTCAGGCTCCCGCAGCTAGAATGTCGGTGCCTCGGATAGGAAGGGGAGAGGAGCGGGGGCTTCAAGAGCCCGCATTGCTGTACCGTGGGACAGGTAAGTGTCTGATTATTAAAAGTCAGCAGCTACACTTTTTGTAGCTGCTGACTTTTAGATGGGTGGAACTCCGCTTTAAGGATGCGGCAGCGGCTTCCCGACCCGCTCTTTAGCAACCTGCTATATACAGTGAATGTAAAAAACCCCCCAAAAAACACAAATTGCAAAATCGCGGGGGAAAATCGCGGTGAAAACACAGTTACAAAAAAAAGCACAGCAAAAAGCATTGCAGAATCGCTCAAAAGCAACATGCATATATGTGAATCGAGCCTAAAGAGACTGCAGACATACTAGAAGAGATGGTCAGAGACTGCGGACATACTAGAAGAGATGATCATAGACTGTAAACATACTAGACGAGATGGTCAGAGACTGCGGACATACTAGAAGAGATGGTCCGAGACTGCGGACATACTAGAAGAGATGATCAGAGACTGCGGACATAATAGAGGAGATGGCCAGAGACTGCGGACATAATAGAGGAGATGGCTAGAGACTGCGGACATAATAGAGGAGATGGCTAGAGACTACGGACATACTAGAAAAGATGGTCATAGACTGTAGACTTACTAGAAGAGATGGCCAGGGACTGCTGACATACTAGAGGAGATGGTCAGAGACTGCGGACATACTAGAAGATTAGGTCAGAGACTGCGGACATACTAGAAGAGATGGTCAGAGATTGCGGACATACTAGAAGAGATGGTCATAGACAGTAGACTTACTAGAAGAGATGGCCAGAGACTGCTGACATACTAGAGGAGATGGTCAGAGACTGCGGACATACTACAAGATTAGGTCAGAGACTGCGGACATACTACAAGTGTTAAATAATAAAAATAGTACATATAAACCAGACAGGCAGATATATACTACAAACAGCGCTAATTGTTGAGCAAAGATAATTATATAAAATCATGCGGCCAACAACGCATAAACACAATCAAGCAGAGAGGTAGAGAGTCTGTGAAGTGCTCAGAAAAAGTCCTTCAGTGACAATGCAGTCGTAACTCAGTGTGCGCCTTCCACCGGTCAGCAAATTTTCACCCTGTGTTGACACTCTCCCCCTAGGGGATCGAACTCACCAGATCTATTAGTTTTAAAAGCCTTCAAGAAAAAGATCTTCCAACACCACTCTCTCAATACCGCTCCTGGGGGTTCAGGAGGGGGGCCACAACTCCAAACAGATAAAAGCCTAGAAAGGCAGGGCACAGGACAATTCATGAATGTTGGTACTTACTACCCCCATAATTTGGTATGGCAAGCACATCCCCAAGTAAATTGAGATGATTGCGACAAAGTACCCCGAATTAATGGGTCCTACTCTAGTAATAGAATGGAAGATCCTGTGTCTCAACCATGGGAGCTGAACTCCTCTATGTGGGAGAACAGAAGGGGGTCTTCTGTTCTCCCACATAGAGGAGTTCAGCTCCCATGGTTGAGACACAGGATCTTCCATTCTATTACTAGAGTAGGACCCATTAATTCGGGGTACTTTGTCGCAATCATCTCAATTTACTTGGGGATGTGCTTGCCATACCAAATTATGGGGGTAGTAAGTACCAACATTCATGAATTGTCCTGTGCCCTGCCTTTCTAGGCTTTTATCTGTTTGGAGTTGTGGCCCCCCTCCTGAACCCCCAGGAGCGGTATTGAGAGAGTGGTGTTGGAAGATCTTTTTCTTGAAGGCTTTTAAAACTAATAGATCTGGTGAGTTCGATCCCCTAGGGGGAGAGTGTCAACACAGGGTGAAAATTTGCTGACCGGTGGAAGGCGCACACTGAGTTACGACTGCATTGTCACTGAAGGACTTTTTCTGAGCACTTCACAGACTCTCTACCTCTCTGCTTGATTGTGTTTATGCGTTGTTGGCCGCATGATTTTATATAATTATCTTTGCTCAACAATTAGCGCTGTTTGTAGTATATATCTGCCTGTCTGGTTTATATGTACTATTTTTATTATTTGTTTTTAGTCTTATGATGATTTTTTAAACGGCTGCTGTCTTTTGGATAACTCTACATAGTTACTGAGTGTTATCATCCCCCTCAGTCTCTAGTTTTGCTCTCTTTTAACATCAATTGATCTGTCTGGCGCTGAGTGGTGTGCTGCAGGCCCGAGCAGACCTTTCCTTGAATACTACAAGTGTTGTTGTAGATTAAAGACTTGCTGTCAGAGACTGGGTATATGTTACGTGCAAATCAGTTCTCTCTCTCCCACTTCTGGAGTCTGCAGATTATATCCGTGATGTTTTTAGTCTCCTGTATGGGGTCCCTTCTACCAACAACCACCAATCTTAGGAGCTTTCTCTCCCACTGACCGCCATAGTAGCAGGGCACTTCTCCACTGAATACTAATGGGATGAGGACATTTCCTTAGTGACCACCAATGTATGGGTTCTTTTTTTTTATAATAAACATCAATGTAAGGGGACATTTTCCTACTGACCACCAATGTAAGGGGATGTTTCTTTACTGACCTCCAGTGCAAAGGGAACTTTACTTAAATGAATGGGCTGCCAGCACAACCTATTGTGCCTAAATTTGGTCATGACCTTTTCTTGTATCACAATAAATGGCAATGCACTGTCGTTCATTGCTCTGTGTTGCAGGGTGCTACAATGCAGGTGCGTTGCTTCAGTGCATCAAAATGAATGGCACTGCAATGCATGTTATGTGTGTTACCATTTGTTATGGTAATGCATGCATTACTTTGTGAAAGTTTAAATAGGCCTACAGGGCTCGTTTACACTTATAGCAGCCCTTGCTGCCCGACTGAAAAGTGATCCACACTATTCAGAGGGCAGTTGACAGGCTGCTGCGAGACAAATTGTCACCTCTTTACTCCTGTTTTAACCCTGAAAAGCCTGCATTGCACATGGTTGCAGAGAGGCTGTAGTGCAGCTGTGGCCATGAAGCAAAGCATTTCAGCCGTAGCATGTGTACAACCCCTTCCAGCCGCTGTGTTAGATTACAGGAGTGGTAAATTTGCAGATCATCTGCCTATTTTTGCCTCCCCCTGACTGCATGTATGAAAGGGTCCTTAGTGTGCTGTCTTTCATCCAATCAAAATGCTGTGGCCAGAGAGCTGACACCACTTTATTCTGTACAGAAAGGGGTGTCACCCACCTAGCTGTGCTGTCTGGCAGAGGCAGCTAAACAGACTTACAAATCCTTTGACAGACAGGACACATACAATACTACCAAAAGTATTGAGACGTTTACCTTTACACTCACATGAACCTTAATTGCATCCCAGCCTTAGTCTGTAGGGTTCAATATTGAGTTGGCTCACCATTTGCAGCTATAACAGCTTCAACTCTTCTGGGAAGGCTGTCCACAAGGTTTAGGAGTGTGTTTATGGGAATGTTTGACCATTCTTCCATAAGCGCATTTGTGAGGTCAGGCACTGATGTGGACGAGAAGGCCTGGCTCGCAGTCTCCACTCTTATTCATCCCAAAGGTTTTCTATCGGGTTGAGGTCAGGACTCTGTGCAGGCCATTTAAGTTCCACCCCAAACTTGCTTGCTTAGTGCACTGGTCCAAATTATGGTTTGGGGTTGTTTTTCAGGGGTTGGGCTTGGCCCCTGAAGGAAACCCTTAAAGCGGAGTTTCACCCAAAAATGGAACTTCCGCTTTAAGTACTTGTGACCCCCTGACATGCCACATTTGGCATGTTATTTTTTTTTTTTTGGGGGGGGGGGAGTGGGTACCTAGTTTTCACAGGTACCCGCTCCCACTTCCGCTCGGGCTGTCTAGGTGATCCGAGCAGAAGTTCTGCTCTCCCCCTCCCTCCCTGCGATCTTCTGGGACATGTTACAGGTCCCAGAAGATTGCCCAACCAATGAGGAGGCGCAGTGCAACTCGCGCATGTGCAGTGCGCACACGGGTGTGAAGGCGCAAGCTGTCACGGCTGAGTGCTCACACTTGTAGTGCCAGCTCCCACTTCATCTCCTGGCGCCGAGCAGAAGTTCACTTCTCCCCCCTCCCTCCCTGCAGCCTTCTGGGACACGTCACAGGTCCCAGAAGATTACCCAACCATTCACAACGCGCAGTGCGCGCCCCGCTCTTGCAATGCCGGCGCCGCAGAGAGGAGAGGGAGAGAAGCGAGGCTTCAGGTGCTTGACCATGGGACAGGCGAGTGTCTGTTTATTAAAAGCTAACAGCTACACTTTTTGTAGCTGCTGACTTTAAAATGGGTGGAACTCCGCTTTATGGTGTCAGCATACCAAGACATTTTGGACAATTTCATGCTCCCAACTTTGTGGGAACAATTTGGGGATGGTCCCTTCCTATTCCAACATGACTGCGCATCAGTGCACAAAGCAAGGTCCATAAAGACATGGATGTGCGAGTTTGGGGTGGAGGAACTTGACTGGCCTGCACAGAGTCCTGACCTCAACCTGATAGAACACCTTTGGGATTAATTAGAGCGGGCCAGGCCTTTTCATCTACATCAATGCCTGACCTCACAAATGCTCTTCTGGAAGAATGGTCAAACATTCCCATAGACACACTCCTAAACCTTGTGGACAGCCTTCCCAGAAAAGTTGAAGCTGTTATAGCTGCAAAGGGTGGGCCAACGCAATATTGAACCCTACAGACTAATGCCCCGTACACACGGTTGGACTTTCAGACGGAAAATGTGTGATAGGACCTTGTTGTTGGAAATTCCGACCGTGTGTAGGCTCCATCACACATTTTCCATCGGATTTTCCGACACACAAAGTTTGAGAGCAGGCTATAACATTCCGATCGTGTGTACACAAATCCAACGCACAAAGTGCTACGCATGCTCAGAATAAATAAAGAGATGAAAGCTATTGGCCACTGCCCCATTCATATTCCCGACGTACGTGTTTTACGTCACCGCGTTTAGAACGATCTGATTTTCCGACAACTTTGTGTGACAGTGTGTATGCAAGACAAGTTTGAGCCAACATCCGTCGGAAAAAATCCTAGGATTTTGTTGTCGGAATGTCCGAACAAAGTCCGACCGTGTGTACGGGGCATAAGACTGGGATGCCATTAAAGTTCATGTGTGTGTAAAGGCAGGCGTCCCAATACTTGTGGTAATATACTGTATGTAATTGAACTGCATTTAGTTGTTTGTCCGGAGTTCAGCCTAAAAGCCGAAGACAAACCTGCTGCTTAGAGAAAATGATTAAATCCTGTAATAGGAGACTGTTAGATTCTAATCTGTGAGGCTCCAGGTTCCAGGACAAAGCCTGTGCTGTGAAAACTGAATTGATCGCACGCTGTGGGGTTCTGCCGAGCCCTCCTGAACAGACATAATCATCATGTCACATTTGGCATAGTGCAAATAATACTCCGCTCCTCCCATGGAAACACTCCTGTGTGAATCAATATTTGCAGTGAACAGGTGGATATCAGACACGGCTTTATCTGTGCACAGGAATCCAGAGGTGCTCCTTGTAATTAAAGTACAATGGATATAAAAAGTCTGCACACCCCTGTTAAAATGTCAGGTTTCTGTGATGTAAAAAAAAAAATGAGACAAAGAGAAATAATTTCAGAACTTTTTCAACCTTTAATGTGACCTATAAACTGTACAACTTAATTTAACAACAAACTGAAATCTTTTAGGTGGAGGGAAGTAAAACTAAAATAATATGGTTGCATAAGTGTGCACACCGTTATACTAATACTTTATTGAAGCACCTTTTGATTTTATTACAGCACTCAGTCTTTTTGGGTATGAGTCTATCAGCATGGCACATCTTGTCTTGGCAATATTTGCCCACCCTTCTTTGCAAAAACACTTCAAATCTGTCAGATTGCGGGGGGGGGATCTCCTGTGCACAGCACTCTTCAGATCACCCCACAGATTTTCAATCAGATTCAGGTCTGGGCTTTGGCTGGGCCATTCCAAAACTTGAATCTTCTTCTGGTGAAGCCATTCCTTTGTTGATTTGGATGTATGTTTTGGGTCGTTGTCATGCTGCAAGATGAAGTTCCTCTTCATGTTCAGCTTTCTAGCAGAAGCCTGAAGGTTTTGTGCCAATATTGACTGGTATTTGGAACTGTTCATAATTCCCTCTACCTTGACCAAGGCCCGTGTTTCAGCTGAAGAAAAACAGCCCGAAAGCAAGATGCTGCCACCACCATGCTTCACAGTGGGTATGGTGTTCTTTTGGTGATGTGCAGTGTTGTTTTTGCGCCAAGCATATCTTTTGGAATTATGGCCAAAAAGTTCAACCTTGGTTTCATCAGACCATAACACTTTTTCACACATGCTTTTGGGAGACTTCAGATGTGTTTTTCGCAAAATTTATCTGGGCTTCCATGTTTTTCTTCATAAGAAAAGGCTTCCATCTTGTCACTCTACCCCATAGCCCAGACATATGAAGAATACGGGAGATTGTTGTCACATGTACCACACAGCCAGTATTTGACAGATATTCCTGCAGCTCCTTTAATGTTTCTGTAGGCCTCTTGGCAGCCTCCCTGACCAGTTTTCTTCTCGTCTTTTCATCAATTTTGGAGGGGCATCCAGTTCTTGGTAATGTCACTGTTGTGCCATATTTTCTCCACTGATGATGACTGTCTTAATTGTGTTCTATGGTATATCTAATGCCTTGGAAATTCTTTTGTACCTTTCTTCTGACCATAGGCGTGCGCAGCCTATTGCATTAGGGTGTGCACCCAAAAGCTCAAGCACACATACATGTATGTATATATATATATATATATATATATATATATATATATATATATATATATATATAGTCAAAAGTATTGGGACGCCTGCCTTTACACGCACATGAACTTTAATGCCGTCTTAGTCCATAGGGTTCAATATTGAGTTGGCTCCGCCCTTTGCAGCTATAAAAGCTTCAACTCTTCTAGGAAGGCTGTCCACAAGGTTTAGGAGTGTGTATATGGGAATGTTTGATCATTCTTCCAGAAGGGCATTTGTGAGGTCAGGCACTGATGTTGGATGAGAAGGCCTGGCTCGCAGTCTCCACTCAAATTTATCCCAAAGGTGTTCTATCGGGTTGAGGTCAGGACTCTGTGCAGGTCAGTCAAGTTCCTCCACCCCAAACTCGCTCATCCATGTCTTTATGGACCTTGCTTTGTGCACTGGTCCAAATCATTTGGTGGAGGGGGGATTATGGTGTGGAGTTGTTTTTCAGGGGTTGGGCTCGGCCCCTTAGTTCCAGTAAAGGGAGCTCTTAAGGCGTCAGAATACCTGACATAAGCATACATAAGACATTTTGGACAATTTCATGCTCTCAACTTTGAGGGAACAGTTTGGGGATGACCCCTTCCAACATGACTGCGCACCAGTGCACAAAGCAAGGTCCATAAAGACATGGACTTAGCAGGGGTGGTGGGAAATTAACTTCAAGTGCAATAATTCATATTATAACTGTAACTAAAATATATACAATTAAGTGTAACACTCTAAAAAATAAAAAATCCAAAGTGCTATAATGGTGTGAACCTCCCAACTAAAAAGTTGTTGCACTCGAAGGTAATTTGTATTGCAATTATCTGTAGAGGGGTTTCCACCATCCCTGTTAAGGCAGCACTGATGGGCACTAATAGGCTGCACTGATTGGCAGCGTTGATAGGCACTAATTGGTAGCACTGATGTGCACTGATAGGTGGCACTGATGGGCAGCACTGATTGGCACTAATGGGCACTGATTGGCACTGATAGGTGGCACTGATGGGCACTTATATGCATCACTGATGGGCTCTTATTGGTAGCACTTATGGGCACTGATAGGCTCTGATTCGCAGCACTGATTGGCAGCACTGATCTACACTGATTGGCACTGATAGGCAGCACTGATTGGAAGCACTGATGGGCACTGATAGGCTGCACTGATAGGCAGCACTGATGGGCACTGACTGGCAGCACTGGGCACTGGTAGGTGGCACTGATAGGCAGCACTGATGGGCACTAATTGTCAGCACTGATTGGTACTGATAGGCAGCACTGATTGGTACTGATAGGCAGCACTGATGGGCACTGATATACAGCACTGATGTGCACTGATTGGCAGCACTGATGGGCAGCACTTATGGGCACTGATAGGCAGCACAGATGGGCACTGATATGCAGCACTGATAGGCAGCATTGGTTGGCACTGATTTACAGCATTGGTTGGCACTGATAGGCAGCACTGGTTGGCACTGATAGGCAGCACTGGTTTGCACTGATAAGCAGAATTGGTTGGCACTGATAAGCAGCACTGGCACAGATAGGCAGTACTGGTTGGCACTGATAGGCAGCACTGGCACTGATAGGCAGCATTGGTTGGCATTGATAAGCAGCACTGGTTTGCACTGATAGGCAGCACTGGTTTGAATTGGTTGGCACTGATAGGCAGAATTGGTTGGCACTGATAAGCAGCACTGTCACGGATAGGCAGTACTGGTTGGCACTGATAGGCAGCATTGGTTTGCACTGATTGGCAGCATTTGTTGGCACTGATTGGCAGCATTTGTTGGCACTGATTGGCAGCATTTGTTGGCACTGATTGGCAGCATTTGTTGGCACTGATTGGCAGCATTCGTTGGCACTGATAGGCAGCATTCGTTGGCACTGATTGGCAGCACTGATGGGCACTGACTGGCAGCACTGGGCACTAATTGTCAGCACTGATTGGCACTGATAGGCAGCACTGATGGGCACTGATATGCAGCACTGATGGGCACTGATTGGCAGCACTGATAGGCAGCATTGGTTGGCACTGATTGACAGCATTGGTTGGCACTGATTTACAGCATTGGTTGGCACTGATAGGCAGCACTGGTTTGCACTGATAGGCAGCACTGGTTGGCACTGATAGGCAGAATTGGTTGGCACTGATAAGCAGCACTGGCACAGATAGGCAGAACTGGTTGGCATTGATAGGCAACATTGGTTTGCACTGATAAGCAGCACTGGCACAGATAGGCAGCATTGGTTGGCACTGATAAGCAGCAGTGGCACTGATAGGCAACAATGGTTGGCACTGATAGGCGGCACTGGTTTGCACTGATAGGCAGTACTGTTTGGCACTGATAGGCAGCATTGGTTGGCACTGATTGGCAGCATTGGTTGGCACTGATTGGCAGCATTGGTTGGCACTGATTGGCAGCATTGGTTGGCACTGATTGGCAGCATTGGTTGGCACTGATTGGCAGCATTGGTTGGCACTGATTGGCAGCATTGGTTGGCACTGATAGGCAGCATTGGTTGGCACTGATTGGCAGAATTGATTGGCACTGATTGGCAGCATTGGGTGGCACAGATAGGGGAGAGGAGGAGTTTCACATTCAGCAGATGGTGAGAATTGCCAGATCTGTTCAGTGTATGAAACTGTCAGATAATGACACTGCATGTAGGGAGAGACACAGCTGTTAAAAGTCAGCGGTGATGCTGGTGGTGGGCGGGACTGAACAGTTACCAAACACCATCCAATAGGATGGGTCTGGGCGAGCCGCTACATTTCTCTGGCTCCGCCCCCTCTCTGAAGCAGCCCAATCATTGGCTGGTGTTGCCGCTTGATCCCGCCCACCCCCGACATTGCGGCTGAGTTGTGATGACTTACAACTCAGCCACGATGTCGGGAGTGGGCGGGACCAAGCGCCATAAACACAAGCCAATGTTTGAGCTGCTTCAGAGAGCGGCCCGCCCAGACCCCATCCCATTGGCTGGTGTTTTGATGGCCGTTCTGTCCCGCCCACCCCCGACATCACCCTGACATTAAGACAGCTGGTCTCACTTCCTGCATGCAGTGTCATTATCTGACAGTTTCATACACTGATCAGCTCTGGCAATTCTCACGATATGCTGCCTGTGAAACTGTTTCACAGGCAGCGCGGGCCACACACTCTCCTAGATGCAGCATTTTGGGGCAAATCTCTGGACACAGCACGGGGTGATTAGGGTGTGCCCAGGCACACCCGACACACCCTGTGCGCACGCCTATGCTTCTGACTGATACCTTTTAACAACGAGATCCCTCTGATGCTTTGGAAGCTCTCTGAGTACCAAGACTTTTGCTGTAGGATGCAACTAAGAAAATGTCAGGAAAGACCTACTAGAACTTATGCAACCACATTATTTTAGTTTTTTATTTTTACTCCCCCCCCTAAACGATTTCAGTTTGTTTTTCAATTGAGTTGTACAGTTTATAGGGGTATGTAGACTTTTTATAGCCACTGTATACTCCGCTCACAGCTTAGGGCCCATTTGTGGAATGTCTGATAGAATAAAATGTACCCCATCTCAGCCAGCCACACTTCAACACATCAGAGCGTCCACTTTGTTGTCCCCGGTCTCAGCGTTATGTATTGCGGTGTAGTCTGGTTCCAGAAAGCTCTTCACTTTTTTCTGGGTGTGTGTCCTCTGGGAAAATGTCTCAGCAGTTGGGGTCCCCAGAACACTCGATTACCGACAACAAGCAGTGGGGTGATTAGGTGTACTACAGCTGTGCCTGGGGAAGTATTCAGTGTTCCCTATATGCGGTTTAAGGTTTAATTTTTCTCCAAAGAGAACCTGTAATCTGTGCATATTTCACTGATCTAAAACATTTCAATCAAAGTGTATCTGGAGCCAATTTATTGCAGTTTTGGATATTGTGGAGATTAAGGATTTTTTGGGGGGTGACCAGACCCACTCACTTTCTGTCCTAAGTGACAATGTACTCTCTGTCTTACGGTGACCCTGCTCACTCGCTGTCTATCCTAGGAGAAACCACACTCACTCACTTCCCATCCTGGGGTCACGATGCTTGCTCAATTCCTGTCCTTGGTTGACCCTGCTCACTTGCTTCCTGTTCTAGGGTGACCACACATACTTACTTCCTGTACTAGCAGGACCCTGCTCACTCTCTTACTGTCTTAGGGTGACCCTGTTCTCTCACTTCCTGTCTTAGGGTGACCCTGTTCTCTCACTTCCTGTCTTAGGGTGACTCTGTTCTCTCACTTCCTTTCCTAGGATGACCATGCTCACTCACTTCCTGTCCTAGCAGGACTCTGCTCACTCACTTCCTGTCCTAGGGTGACCAAGCATACTCACTTCCTGTCTTAGGGTGACCCTGCTCACTTCCTGTCCTAGGGTGACCATGCATACTCACTTCCTATCCTAGCAGGACCCTGCTCACTCACTTTCTGTCCTAGGGTGACCATGCATATTCACTTCCTGTCCCAGGGTGAACACACGCTCTTACTTCCTGTCCTAGGGTGAACACACGCTCTTACGTCCTGTCCTAGGGTAACCATGCTCACCTAGTTTCTGTCTTAGGATGACCACACTCTCTTACTTTCTGTTCTAAGGTGAACCCACGCTCTTACTTCCTGTCCTAGGGTAACCATGCTCACCTAGTTTGTGTCTAAGGATGACTACACTCTCTTACTTTCTGTCCTAGGGTGACCACGCTCACTCAGTTCCTGTCCTAGGGTGACCACGCTCACTCAGTTCCTGTCCTAGGGTGACCACGCTCACTCAGTTCCTGTCCTAGGGTGACCACGCTCACTCAGTTCCTGCCCTAGGGTGACCACGCTCACTCAGTTCCTGCCCTAGGGTGACCACGCTCACTCAGTTCCTGTCCTAGGGTGACCACGCTCACTCAGTTCCTGTCCTAGGGTGACCACGTATACAAAAGATACGCTGCGCTAAGGTGAAAATATCAATCTGGAGATTATTAATACTTATAAGGTATACTGAAAATACCGCATAAGCGGCTTATCCTGCCACAGCAAGGCACAAAGGATATATATAAAAAAACAAGTGATTTTAAAGTGCAATATGTAAATAATATACTAGATGTATACCATTAGAATGAGAGTAGCGATTACTGAACTACTACCTGTATATATAATGGATGAAAAAATAATTTATATTGTCTGAAATTTACCGTGTAAAAAATATAAAAATATATCACAGTGATATGTGCAAAATACAACAAAGTGCCAAATGCCACACAATAAGTGTGAATATCAAATCCACGATGTGGTACGTGATTATTAAAGTCCAATTTATGAAAGAAATGCACATAAGGTCCATAAAAACAATTCATAAATAAACCCAACGTGCGTGCATTAATCTTAGTGCTCAGAATTCCATGCTCAAGTGCCATCCAGTGATCCCCCAGGGACAGCCGCTCACCTCAGAGCGTGCGACTCAGCTGTGAGACTGAGTCTAAACACGCTTATGAGCCATCCCACGGCTCAGTGATGGAATCCAGATACACAGTTTTCAGCAGTAACTCCACAGTTGGGAATAAAGGAAAAGAAAAACTGGATAGTGTGATATCGTTTATAAATATTTATTAGGGTAAAAGCTCCCTACATTAGGGTACTCACATTTGCAAAGTGCGTGAGTGCACCAATCTAATAACAGTCTCCAAAGTTTGCCTCAAAGTTTGCCTGTCAGGAGAGATAAGCTGTGCATCGCATCTCAGTGGAGTGAAAGGCTCCGTGCTCCGTCCTGGCCCCTCCCCTACGCGTGTTCGACACAGGGTCACGTGTCTTCATCGGGGGGATTTGACAACGCTCACTCAGTTCCTGTCCTGGGGTGACCACGCTCACTCAGTTCCTGTCCTAAGGTGACCACGCTCACTTAGTTCCTGTCCTAAGGTGACCACGTTCACTCAGTTCCTGTCCTAGGGTGACCACGCTCACTCAGTTCCTGTCCTAGGGTGACCACGCTCACTCAGTTCCTGTCCTAGGGTGACCACGCTCACTCAGTTCCTGTCCTAGGGTGACCACGCTCACTCAGTTCCTGTCCTAGGGTGACCACACTCACTTCCTGGTCTACAGTGACCACGCATAATCACTTCCTGCCTTAGGGTGACCATGCTTATTTTCTGTCTTAGGGTGACCACAGTCCCCCACTTCCTGTTTTAGGGTGACCACGCTCACTCACTTCCTGTCCTAGGATCACCACACTCCCTCACTTCCTGTCTTAGGGTGGCCATGCTTACTTCCTGTCCTAGGGTTACCAGGCTGTAGCTGCCTGAGGAGAACTAGGCAGGATTGATAACATGGTCTGAGATAACAGCGCATAGAGCAGAGGAAGTTAGGAGCTCGCTGGGTTTCTGGCAGGATCAATGTGTATTCTTTACACACAAAAGGAACAGAATAAGAGAAGTTCATTGTCAGGTGGACACTGGACACACACTGTAAGGCCGCCATTCATGACTGTGTCAGTGTTTTGTGTCCACATTGCTGGAACTGGACAATGGCCAGAAAACCAGTACCCGCACATGATTGCCGTGTGCCTCATGGTCCTCCTGTGTGTGACTTTGGAATGTTCCGGACACTGCCATTCATTTTCCTCCTGTGTGGGACAATAGCCGGGTCCCCGATGTCAGCAGCAGGACACCAGGTGGGGTCTTTTCAGGACAGAGACATGGTAACTTCTTGTCATCAAGCCTGGGGGGCCTATCATGTCATGTGTGTGTGGCAGCAGTTCAGTGTGACGTGGTGCTCCGTGTCATGTGACCCCGACCTGTGTGTTCCATTGTTTGAGGTAACGTCGATAATCCACCCGCAGTGTAAACATAGGAGCAGCCAGCCGTGTAAAACCGTCTGCTGTGTACACTCAGAGGACTTCATAACGATGAGACAATCCTGTACTAGAGTCCTTGTTCACTTGTTCTACTGCGCCCCCCCCCCCCTTTTTTTTTTTTTTCTTCATCTGGTGCGTTTTTATGTGATTTTTGATGCCTTACAGTAAGGTGACCAGATTTTCAAAATGAAATCCGGGGACATTTTTTTTTTTGGCAAATGGTAAACGATTTTATAAGCATATATTCCTCAAATTATATATTCAGTGTATGTGGTATATGTTTATGGAAGGATTATATGATATATACGTTATTTCTCACATTTCGTCCATGAGATAAAAAAAAAGAAGATTCTTACAATTTTTTGGAATACGACTACCAAATGTTAAGACGATAAGATGGAGATAAAACTTTTCAATGCATATTTTGTATTTTATTCTTGCCAAAGAATTTTGGTTCAACAATAACAATGAACAATAAATTAACAATTCAGAACAGTAAAAGATTGCATGGTAACAACACGTAGGATACCTTCAAACATAAATAATCAAATATTAATAGCTAACTGTTCTAAGACTACAAATGTTACAGGAACAAAAGCAATATAAAATACTGGAGGAGTTTTACAACATTTTGCGGAGTAACCCTTTAACTTGCATATTTCTCAGTGCAGAGCCCCCCCATTAGTATAGAATCCCCTCAGTGCAGAGCCCCCAATAGTATAGACACCCCCTCACTGCAGAACCCCCATTAGTATAGAATCCCCCCAGTGCAGAGCCCCCCCCATTAGTATAGAATCCCCCCAGTGCAGAGCCCCCATTAGTGTAGAATCCCCCCAGTGCAGAGCCCCCCATTAGTATAGAATCCCCCCAGTGCAGAGCCCCCCCCATTAGTATAGAATCCCCCCAGTGCAGAGCCCCCAATAGTATAGACCCCCCCTCAGTGCAGAGCCCCCAATAGTATAGACACCCCCTCACTGCAGAACCCCCATTAGTATAGAATCCCCCCAGTGCAGAGCCCCCCCATTAGTATAGAATCCCCCAGTGCAGAGCCCCCCCTTTAGTATAGAATCCCCCAGTGCAGAGCCCCCATTAGTATAGAATCCCCCCAGTGCAGAGCCCCCCCCCCATTAGTATAGAATCCCCCAGTGCAGAGCCCCCATTAGTATAGAATCCCCCCAGTGCAGAGCCCCCCCATTAGTATAGAACCCCCCCATTAGTATAGAATCCCCCCAGTGCAGAGCCCCCCCCCATTAGTATAGAATCCCCCCAGTGCAGAGCCCCCCCCCATTAGTATAGAATCCCCCCAGTGCAGAGCCCCCCCCATTAGTATAGAATCCCCCCAGTGCAGAGCCCCCCCCCCATTAGTATAGAATCCCCCCAGTGCAGAGCCCCCCCCCATTAGTATAGAATCCCCCCAGTGCAGAGCCCCCCCCCCCCCCATTAGTATAGAATCCCCCCAGTGCAGAGCCCCCCCCCCCCCCATTAGTATAGAATCCCCTGCACATGTCCACCACATACTGTAAATAAATGAAGTTTACAGACCTCAGAACAGCGCGGATGATACACACAGCCGTGTGTGTCCCACGGGCTCCTCCTCCTCCTGTGTGAATGTAAACAGAGAGGAGGGGGAGGCGGCTTCAGTCCGCTGTGCTGAGGGACACAGCGCAAGTCCCGTGGCACAGATCAGGGCAACGGCCAGTGTTAGCGGTGCGTGCCGCTACGTTCCTGAGTGCCGCCCCTGCAATCCGGGGACAAATCCGGGGACAGACGGGCTCCGGGGAGAGTGTCCTCAATCCGGGGACTGTCCCCGGAAAACGGGGACGTCTGGTCACCCTACCTTACAGTGCGTTCCAGTGCATTTTGCTTTGTTTCAGATGCATTCCGTACATAAAAAATGCAACATGATCTACGTTTGTTGACTGCACTGGAACTGAGTGCACTGGTGTGAACTACAGCCATTAAAATACATAGAAAACACTGTGCATGCGTTTTTGATGCAGATTAAAAACGTACTGGACTGCATTTGGTGTGAACCAGCCCTTAGAGAATAATTGTGGAGGCTGCTATTGATGGCCTCTACTTTTGAAAATGCTAATTACCTGGCTGGTCTGCCAATTTTAATGGCTTCAGTACTTTATGAATGATTGACCTGAAACAAGTATGTCGATTTACACTCACCGGCCACTTTATTAGGTACACCTGTTCAATTGCTTGGTAACACAAATTGCTAATTGGCCAATCACATGGCAGCAACTCAATGCATTTAGGACTTTAGCTGTGGTGAAGACAACTTGCTAACGTTCAAACTGAGCATCAGAATGGGGAAGAAAGGGGATTTAAGTGACTTTGAATGTGGCATGTTGGTGCCAGAAGGGCTGGTCTGAGTATTTCTAAAACTGCTGATCTATTGGGATTTTCACACACAACCATCTCTACAGAGAATGGTCCGAAAAAGAGAAAATATCCAGTGAGCGGCAGTTGTGTGGAGGAAAATACCTTGTTGAGGTCAGAGGAGAATGGGCAGACTGGTTTGAGATGATAGAAAGGCAACAGTAACTCAAATAACTCGTTACAACCAAGATATGGAGAATACCATCTCTGAATGCACAACACATTGAATCTTCAAGCAGATGGTCTACAGCAGCAGAAGAGCACACCGGGTGCCACTCCTGTCAGCTAAGAACACGAAACTGAGGCTACAAATCTCACAGGCTCACCAAAATTGGACAATAGAAGATTGGAAAAAACGTTGCCTGGTTTGATGATTCTCGATTTCAGCTGTGACATTCAAATGGTGGGATCAGAATTTGGCGCTAAACAAGAAAGCATGCATCCCTCCTGCCTTGTATCAACGGTTCAAGTTGGTGTTGGTGTAATGATGTGGGGGATATTTTCTTGGCACACTTTGGGCTTCTTAGTACCAATTGAGCATCGTTTAAACACCACGGTCTACCTGAGTATTGTTGCTGATCATCTCCATCCCTTTATGACTACAGTGTACCCATCTTCTGATGGCTCCTTCCAGCAGGATAATGAACCATGTCACAAAGCTCCAATCATCTCACCACTGGACAATGAGGTCCCTGTACTCCAATGGCCTCCACACTCACCAGATCTCAATCTAATAGAACACCTTTGGGATGTGGTGGAACGGGAGATTCACATCATGGATGGGCAGCCGACAAATCTGCAGCAACTGCGTGATGCCATCATGTCAATATGGACCAAAATCTCTGAGGAATGTTTCCAACACCTTGTTGGATCTATGTCTCGGAGAATTAAAGCAGTTCTGAAGGCAAAAGGGGGTCCAACACGGTACCAACCCGATTATATCCTAGCCAAAAAAACGCTGTCTAGCCTATGGCCTATGGAGCGACGAATGTCAGCAGAGACATGTCCGCTGACATCCGACCCGGTCCGATCCGATCCGCAAAAAGCAGACGGATGGCCCTACGTCCAGATCCGTCGCTATTGGATCGGGTGAGATCTGATGAAAACGGACAGGCTGTCCCTTTTCATCCGATCCCTTCATAGGCAGCAGCGGTGCCTGACAAGCCCCTCCCCGCTCAGTGAGCAGAGATGGACCCGTCATCCGCCGGCTCAGCGGAGATCAACGGACAGATCTCCCGCTGAGCCGGCGGACCGAGGCGGACTCCGTGGAAGCGGAGTCCGCCTCGTGTGAATATGGCCTTAAGTAGATGAAAATTTCCAGCATCACAGATGAGTTTTTCTTTCCCTACAAAAGATCCTGTGTTCCTAAAACTTTCTACAGCCTATCCATACACCGTACAATCTGATTGTACAATCTCCTTTTAGATTGATCAGAATGATGTCACATGAGTGCACACCTAAACAATCTATTCCATTAGTATCAAATCAGGCAGCCCCTTGCACTACATAGGTAATGGAGATTGTACAATCTGTGAAAATGCTAAATCCCAGGCTGTCATGTTAATCCACTGGCTTGAGTACTTTCTGAGTCTTTGACTTGGAATACACTTGGCAATCAGCAATTCAGACTTCACGCCGACTTCTGTGATCTTCCTCTTATCCCAGGAGAATAAATCAGACCCTGGCAGCCAGAGAGAGCCAGGCAACCAGCAGCTTCAGTATAAGATCAGCAATAGTGGGATGTTTCTCTCAGTGTCTCCTTTTAATGGATCGGTTACCCAGAGTAACCAATCGGTTTTCATCCGTCCAGTTGCAGAAAAACGTTGATTTAGTAGCTGGTAAGTGAATGTTGGATGTGCGCGGTGTCACTCCTCTTACACGGTGTCTTGATGTCTCCTCTGTTATAGTGTGATGCCGGGGCCTCCGTCTCCCTCCCAGAATCCCTCCTCTTCGTGTCCACACTGGACGGGAGTTTGCACGCTGTCAGTAAGAAGACTGGAGATGTGATTTGGACTCTGAGAGATGGTAAGTCGTCTGACTGTCCGCACTTACTTGTTTCTGAGATGAAAGCTCATCACACACCTTACAATCTGATTGTGCACTCTGCTTTAGATCTACCAATATATAATGCAAGGACCTATCCGACTGGATTCAGATTGGTTAGATAGTTTAGTTAGGTTCCCATACTACAGGAAATCTCATGGTCAGATTGTAACATATATGGTTAGCCTAAGCCTTTTCAGCCCACAGGGGCTGGTAACCTGGCCACTATGCAATCAGATTGTACAGTCTCTGTACAGAGATTTACCAAGACGATATGCTATAAGGACAAACCTAAGCAATCCATTACGTTTGTATTCAAATAGGCAGGCATTTGCACTACATAGTTTTTTTTTTTTAATCAAATAATTTTTATTTCATTTTTTTTATAGTTATACAAACAAAAAACTATATCAGCTAAATTGCTAAATTTAAAAAATGATCAAATAATGAAAAAATAAATAAAATATCTATCTATCTATCTATCTATCTATCTATCTATCTATCTTTTATTTATTTTTTTCATTATTTGATAATTTTTTAAATTTAGCAATTTAGCTGATATAGTTTTTTGTTTGTATAACTATAAAAAAATAAAATAAAAATTATTTGATTAACCGCTTCCCGACCGCCCACTGTATATTGACGTCCTGTGTTTTAAAGATGGATATCTCGGTAACGGCAGCAGCTGCTGCCACAACCGAGGTATCCATCTTTAGGGCCGGCGATTCTACACACGATAATGGTGGTCTATGCGGCGGGTTCGCCGCGAGATCACCGTTATCGGCGGCGGGAGAGGTGCCACCCCCCCTCCCGCCGCTCTCCCGCACCCTCCGCCGCTTACCGGAGCCGTCGGTAACGGCGGAGGCGATCGGGTCCTTTCACTTCCTCGGTACTGAGACGAGTGAGGCCAAGATGGCCCCCACCCGTCTCTATACCATGTGACGGCCGGAGCGACGTCATTACGACGGCTCCGCCCACTTCTCTTAAAGGCACAATTTATTTTGTGTCATTTTTTAAACGACTTTTTTTTTTTTTTTTTTTTTTTTTTTGCATTATAGTCTAAATATGAGATCTGAGGACTTTTTGACCCCAGATCTCATATTTAAGAGGACCTGTCATGCTTTTTTCTATTACAAGGGATGTTTACATTCCTTGTAATAGGAATAAAAGTGATCCAAATTTTTTTTTTTTAAAAAACAGTGAAAAAATAAATAAAATAAAGTAAAATAAATAATTAAAAAAAAAAAAAAAATTTTTTAAAGCGCCCTGTCCCGACGAGCTCGCGCGCAGAAGCGAACGCATACGTGAGTAGCGCCCGCATATGAAAACGGTGGTCAAACCACACATGTGAGGTATCGCCGCGACCGGTAGAGTGAGAGCAATAATTCTAGCCCTAGACCTCCTCTGTAACGCAAAACATGCAATCTGTAGAATTTTTTAAACGTCGCCTATGGAGATTTTTAAGGGTAAAAGTTTGACGCCATTCCACGAGCGGGCGCAATTTTAAAGCGTGACATGATGGGTATCAATTTACTTGGCGTAACATTATATTTCACAATATAAAAAAAAATTGGGCTAACTTTACTGTTGTCTTATTTTTTTTTTCAAAAAAGTGAATTTTTTCCAAAAAAAGTGCGCTTAGAAGACCGCTGCGCAAATACGGTGCAAAAAAAAGTATTGCAATGACCGCCATTTTATTCTCTAGGGTGTTAGAAAAAAAACAATATATAATGTTTGGGGGTTCTAAGTAATTTTCTAGCAAAAAAACCTGTTTTAAACTCTTAAACACCTAAAATCCAAAACGAGGCTGGTTTTGAAGTGGTTAAAAAAAAAAAACTATGTAGTAAATGCCTGCCTGATTGAATACAAACGTAATGTGTGTGTATATATCTATATAGATATAGATATAGATATAGATATAGATATATATATATAGATATAGATAGATATATATCTATATCTATATATATATATATATATAGATAGATGGATAGATAGATAAAACACACAAAACAAGGAAAATAAAAAAATAAAACAGATAGTTGATGAGAAATCTAAAGCTCACCACACACATTACAATCCCTTGTAGATCTACCAACTTTGTATGTAGTACAAGGCCTGCCTGATTGGATAGAGATTGATTGGATGGTTCAGGTAGGTCCTCATATTACATGGTTTTGGTAAATCTCTACAGTTGATTGTACAGAGATTGTATGGTCAGTTTGTAACCTGTATGGTGAACCTAAAGGTGATTGTACAATCAGATTGTATTCTTTATGGTCACCATACACAATACAATCTTTGCACAATCAACTTTAGATTTACCATAACTATGCAATATTAGCACCTATCCAATCAATCTGTTATCCAGCCAGGCAGGCCCTTGCATTACATAGTTGTTGGTGATTGGCTCAGGGGTGGAGAAGGAGAGATATATTACACACTTAGGCCCCCTTTCACACAGACGGACTCCGCCAGCAGATTTGCCTGCTCGGAGGGGGATCTGTCCACTAATCCCCGCTGAGCAGGTGGATGACAGGTCTGTGTCTGCTCCACTTATGCAGAGGGGACACAGACACAGCCCGATCTCCTCTATAGGCAGTCGGATTTAAATGGACCACCTGTCTGTTTACACCCGACTTCCATCCGATCCGCTAGACGAATTTAACCTCTTCAGCCCCGGAAGGATTTTCCCCCTTAATGACCAGGCCATTTTTTTGGGCGATACGGCACTGCGTCGCTTTCACTGACAATTGAGCGGCTGTGCGATGTTGTACCCAAACAAAATTGACGTCCTTTTTCCCCCACAAATAGAGATTTCTTTTGGTGGTATTTGATCACCTCTGTGTTTTTTATTTTTTGCGCTTTAAACAAAAAAAGAGCGACAATTTTTAAAAAAAAAATATTTTTTACTTTTTTGCTATAATAAATATCCCAAAAAAAAAAACAAAAAACAAATTTCTTCATCAGTTTAGGCCAATATGTATTCTTCTACATATTTTTGGTAAAAAAAAGATCGCAATAAGCGTGTATTGATTGGTTTGCGCAAAAGTTATAGCGTCTACAAACTAGGGGATAGATTTATGGAATTTTAAATTTTTTTTTTTACTAGTAATGGCAGTTTTACTAGTAATCTGCGATTTTTAGTGGGACTGCGACATTGCGGCAGACACATCGGACACGTTTGACACATTTTTGGGACCATTGACATTTATACAGCGATCAGTGCTATGAAAATACACTGATTACTGTGTAAATGTCACTGGCAGTGAAAGGGTTAACACTAGGGGGCGATCAAGGGGTTAAATGTGTTCCCTGGGAGGTGTGTCTAACTGTGGGGGAGCGGACTGACCTGAGGAGCAGATAGGTCGCTGTTTCTAATCACTAGGAACAGCAGATCTGTCTTTCCTCCCCTGTCAGAACGGGGATCTGTCTGTTTTACATTGACAGATCCCGTTCTGGCTCTCTGTGGAGCGATCGTGGGTGGCCACCCTGCCAGCCCCGCACTTACCCCATCCAGGTCACGGCTTCGGCGGCTCCCCCCCTGCGTCTTCTCCCGAGTCCCAGTCGCTTCTCGTCCTGACCAATCAGGACTTAGGACTCACGGTAAAACGGGGTCATAGGACTCACGGCCAATCGGGTCTCAGGACCCGCTTCCTGATTGGCCGGGAGGAGAAACAGGAAGATGTTAGCGAATATTAATTCGCTAATGTCACACAACTGGGAGAGCATACCCTTTTTTGAAGCCAATTAGAGCCTCCGACTCTAATTATATGCTTTAAAAAAAAAAACATTGAAATCCGTGCGCCCGTCGCCATGCATGTGGATTAGGGGCCGGGCGCATGGATTAGGGGGGGGCGAGGTTTTGTTGTAAGGTCCAAATCTGCACAGCATACTCCATCCTCATTGCAGTTACCTCCTTCTGTGGCCTCTTCCAGCTAGGACAGATGCAGTCACTGCTCCAGCCAACACAGCATCTCCGCTGCCACTTCAGCATCCTGCAAGGCTCCTCTATGGCCATTGAATAGCCATTAATGATGTAACTACTGCACATAGGTGAGCCAGGATGTATAGAGAACAATGAATGTGCTGTGTACATAGAAAAGAAAAGGCTGCTGGGAGCCGGGGAAAGGTGTTTTGGGAAACAATACACGTTTCTTTAACTCACAGAGGTCTTTTATTGGAGGATTTTAGTTCCGCGTTACATTTCTTCACATATCATTAAATTGGGTTTATTAGGTTTTACAATACATCTCATTTGTCTTACAAGGTCAAGTGCAATAAGACTTGAATGCCAAGCGTCAATACAGACAATGTGAAGTGTCAAGGGGAAACCATCATTGTACTGCACAAGCACAGGTGTGAGTGTAGAGCAACCGGAATGGAAGTGCTGCCGGGAATTAGAGCTGCAAGATTCTGGCCAAAATGAGAATCGCGATTTTTTTGCTTGGAATAAAGATCACGATTCTCTCACAATTCTCACGGCGTAAAATCTTTCACATTATACAAAAAAAAAAAAATTGGGCTAACTTTACTGGTTAGTTTTTCTTTTTTAATTCATTAAAGTAATTTTTTCCCAAAAAATTGCATTTGAAAGACTGCTGGGCAAATACAGTGTGACATAAAATATTACAACAACCACCATTTTATTCTCTAGGGTCTCTACTAAAAATATATATATATATACGGTATATAATGTTTGGGGGTTCTAAGTAATTTTCTAGCAAAAAAAAAATATTTTAACTTGAAACCAACAAATGTCATAAAAAGTTTTAGTGTTTACGTGATTAAACTTTCTTCATTTACACACCGAAGTCTATTCCTTTTGATGTAAAGGACAAATCGTTACATTGTTTATACTTATTTCCACTGCTAAAGAATGTTGTGATTCTTGGCAGACTGCCCTTTTTTCTTTTTTTTTTTTTTTCCCTTTTGACGCTGTCGGCTTCAGCAGAGCAGAGAGAATTCTCTGCATAGAAAGAATCGGGAAATACTTTGTCAAGTACGCAAAGGGGAAAAAAACGCGATAACGATTCTTAATGATTATTCGTGCAGCTCTACCGGGAATCAATGGATAGTAAAGACCTTGTTGCATATACACCAGCTATAAAAGGAGCAGAAGACACTAGGAGTGAAGAGAAGGTGTGAGGAAAGTAAAGAAGAAGGTAGAGGTAGTTGCAATGGGTCGAGTAAGACCCCTTTTCACACAGCTGTGAACTTTACCGCCCACCTGAAAAGTGATCCATGGTGGATTGTGTTTCAGAGGCGGCTCAGCAGCAGTTTGCAGACGTTCAGGTGGTGATACTGCCACCTTCTGAATGCCTGTTTTTTTTTATTCCAAGGGAGATTTTACATTGAAATAGTGTGTCACAACCATGTCCCATGTGCCTGCCAAACACGACATGCTGAGTTAAATTTGCCAAACTGTGAAGCATCAAGGCGGTGCGAGCGGACCTGAGCAGCTGCTGTGTACATTTGTAGGTAGGTGGTTGGGGGGCGGTAAGGTCACACCTGAGCATTTTGGACCTCAAAGCTCCAAAATACTCAACATCCAAAATCACATATTTTTCCCATGTTCCAGTTCACACCTGAGCATAGGGATGCTTGAAGCTTGAGTTTCTTTTCGGGCTACAAGCTTCAGGTGTTTTTGGCCCCATTAGGCTTCAGTGGGAAAGCCCTAGTAACTAACTAGCTTTCCATTGGCCAAAAAATTATTAAAATAAGAAATGCTCAAGCAAAAAGCTAAGAAACGGCTGTACAAACGCTCAAAAAAAGCTTGTATAAATGACCAAAGACGCTCAGGTCAAGTGTGAATGCAACAAAATTATACAATAAGAGTGTAGGTACAGTGGGTATAGAAAAGAATCAGCCCCTTTTAAAATAATCGCATTTTGTTGCTTTGCAGCCTGAAATGAAGACAGACACAGTTCTTGTTTTATCCAGCAGTATTTACTATTGCAACTTCTAACACCAACATGTCAGAAAAATTGAAAAAAAATTGAAAAATAGAATCACTTAGTTGGAAAAAGGATCACCCCCCTTATGTCAGTATTTTGTTGAACCACCTTTTGCAGTATTTACAGCCTTTAGTCTGTTGGGAAATGTCTCTACTAACTTTGCACATCTAGACTTTGCAATATTTGCCCACTTTTCTTTGCAGAGCTGCTCAAGTTCAGTTAAATTTGATGGTGACTGTTTGTGGACTGCAGTCTTCAAGTCTGGGGTTTAAGTCTGGGATCTGACTAAGCCATGCGAGGACATTCACCTTTTTCTCCTTCGACCACTAATTGGTCATCTTTGCTGTGTGCTTTGGGTCATTGTCATGTTGGAAGGCAAACCTTCTTCCCATTGACAACTTTCTGGCAGAGGGCAGCAGATTTTCCTCAAGAATTTGATGTTATTTTACCCTATCCATTTTTCCTTCTATCCTGACAAGTGCTCCAATCCCTGCTGCAGAGAAACACCCCCATAACAGGATATTACCCCCTCCATGCTTTACTGTAGGAATGGTGTTATCTGGATGGTGAGATGTATTGTATTTCCACCAGATTTATCCTTTGGTGTTGAGGCCAAATAATTCAATTTTAGGCCACATGGAAAAGGGTGTTCTGGTCAGATGAGACTAAAATTGAATTATTTGGCCTCAACACCAAACGATATGTCTGGCAATAATCCAATACAGCTCACCATCCAAATAACACCGTTCCTACAGGAAAGCATGGAGGTGGTAATATCCGGTTATGGGGATTTTTCTCTGCAGCAGGGACTGGAACACTTGTCAGGATAGAAGAATAGATGGGGCAAAATACCATCAAATTCCTGAGGAAAATCTGCTGCCTTCTGCTGGAAAGTTGTCAATGGGAAGAAGGTTTACCTTCCAACATGACAATGACCCAAAGCACACAGTAAAAATGACCACTCAGTGGTTGAAGGAGAAAAAGGTGAATGTCCTTGCATGGCCTAGTCAGAGCCCATTGAAAATCTGTGGAATGACTTGAAGACTGCAGTCCACAAACGGTCCCCATCAAATTTAACAGAACTTGAGGAGTTCTGCAAAGAAGAGTGGGCAAATATTGCAAAGTCTAGATGTGCAAAGTTAGTAGCGACATTTCCCAACAGACTAAAGGCTATAATTAAAGCAAAATGTGGTCCAACTAAATACTGACATAAGGGGGAGTGATCCTTTTTCCAACTCAGTGATTCTGTTTTTTTTATTTTTTTCTGACATGTTGGTGTTATATCTTTCACTTGGATGTGATAAGTTGCACTTAGTAAATACAGCTGGATAAAACAAAAACTGTGTGTCTTTATTTCTAGCTGCAAAGAAACAAAATGTGATTATTTTAAAGGGGGGCTGATTCTTTTCTATACACATTGTACTCATATAGGGGGAACTCAATTAGCAGTCCAAAACAGCTGGTCACTGTCTCACTAAATAGTTTAGTGGGGTTCCTCTTAAGCTAAAACACACAACTATAATTACACCATCACATATAAACACGCTGACACTCATACATTTACCAGCAGTCTCTTAGCACTAAGCAGAAATATTAAGGCCAGGGTGACCTACCCAACCAAAATATATGCTTGAAATCAGGCTAAATGCACATAGCAATTGCAGTCAGCAAAATTCATTGTGGTGCTATGTCGGTCCACCTGGAATTGGGTGCATAGATCATAAGGAAGCAGCAATAGCGTCTTGCCTATAGGGGAATGTTTCCAGCAATAATACTGAACAAAATAGTTTGAGCCCTCAAAGATGGGCACATATGCAGGTTCATATCATCTCCATATTAAATAATTAACCATGGCTAGGGTTGACCAGTTTGACATAGCTACTTAAGCAGTCCTATAATGTATAGTATGTCCCGGGGCTGCAATGAAGTTATCATTAGTCAGCCTTAATGTCAGGTGGCTTAGTCCCTAGTGTAACTATATTAGTGTGAATGCAGCCTCAAAAACACAAATCGACTGCTTGTTTTTACCAACCCTTGGCCACCTATGTGTGCCTTAGAGAAGGAGAAGAGATGGTTTTAGTGATAGGTATTTGTAGCCCGATGGGAGGCAATCGTTGTGTATTTTGCTGCAGTATTAAAGAGTGCCATCTTGTGCATTCTCCTGTGGCCTTTTTGAGGGCTACCATTGTGCATTGCCCCCTGGCTTTTTTGAGGGCCACCATTGTGCATTGTCCCGTGGCCTTCTTGAGGGCCCCCATGGTGCATTGTCTCGTTGCCTTCTTGAGGGCCCCCATGGTGCATTGTCCTGTGGCCTTCTTGAGGGCCACCATTGTGCATTGTCCTGTGGTCTTCTTGAGGGCCACCATTGTGCATTGTCCTGTGTCCTTCTTGAGGGCCACCATTGTGCATTGTCCTGTGTCCTTCTTGAGGGCCACCATTGTGCATTGTCCTGGTGGCCTTCTTGAGGGCCACCATTGTGCAATGTCCCGTGGCCTTCTTGAGGGCCACCATTACACATTGCCCCATGGCCTGCTTGGAGGTCACCATTGTTCATTGTCCCTATGTCCCACAATTGTAAGAGTTGTCAATCGAAAGTGGGTGAAAGGAAATGCCTAATCCAAGGGTTTCAGATAATGTCAAAATTGGTAATTGCCTAGCATTTTTGTGGTCAACTTTTCATATATCGGGGTCTCCTTTATCCTGTTCTTTACTTTGTGAGAATTAACATTTAAATTACTTTTATTGCCTTAATCTCAATTGTTTCGAATTAGCTAGGGGCTGGAACAGGTGTATCCACCCCTTTCCACTTCTGGCAGGATATACCTCCTAAGAAGTGCCCCCCCTTTTTTTGCCTATAGCAGTGCAAGGCATCTCATTAGAATTGGGACCTTTGGGGATCCACTTGCACTCAGCAAAACCGACAAGCAGCAGGTGTGACTCATAAAGCATCTCATCCGGTTGGCTACGCTTGTCATAAACTCCTTTCACGGAACATATCCTAATTGTTACACACAAATGGAACTTGTTTGACAAGTTTTCGACCCTACAAGCTGTGCCCCTCCCATCATCTTATTTCTTTGTAACACCGGTTCCAAAGATTTATCATTCCTCAGATAAGACAGTAAATAAAGTGCAGAGAAGCACAAGACCTCATTCATAGAAAGTGTTCTAAGGAAATGCCTCACCATTGTCCACAGCAACTAATCAGCTTAGGGGATATTTAGTGACTACCTTTCTGAAAATTGGATGATTTGGTGTGGCAGTTTCAGAGCCAGAAATATTGGCACACAGTGTTTCAGCACTGATGCCTTTTACTGCAGGTGCTGAGTGGAAGCTAAAAAGATTTGGAACAATTTAAAGTTTATCTAAACCTAGAATCAAAAAAAATAATATATTGCAGTTTACTAGTGTAGCAAGGTCCCAGGTCTTCTTTGGTCTAATGAGAACCTCCAGGGATAGCTGAAATCCTTCTGTATATGGTGGGTTGCATGGCATAGTGGGTGTAATGCAAGGTAGATTGATTGGGCACCAGACACTTCTTGGATGCAAAAGAGATTTTATTTCTCCTAACAGAACTTTGGGAGAGAGGGTTAGGGACAGGACACCCTTAGGTAGTTGCAAGATCAATTGGCAGACTCCGAGACTTCAACAGGAGGACAGCCATGCAGGGAAAGGCATCCCGCGAGATGCAACATCTGCATGTGTAGGAATGCTGTCTCCTATAGCAACAGTCTTTAACAGTTAAGTGTAACAGTTCTTTCACTTCCACTACAATCACTTCTTGTAGTTCTTCAGCACACTGAGCTCCCAGTCTCTCTCTCACTAGACTAGATGATTCACCACCACTGAATCACTTGAGCTCCTCCAATCTTCACGGTAGTATCTTCCTCAAGCGTCACCCCCTCTTCTCTGCTGGGTCCCTAGCTTGGCACTCAAGATACTTCTCAAGCTTCACCCCACTGGCTTGCTTGGTCCCTGGCTTGACACACAAGGCTGCTCTGCAAGCGTCACCTCTGCTGGCTGAGTCCCTGGCTTGGTACCCACTGGAGTTTCCCGATTCTTCACCGTCCCCGGTTGGTGAGAATACTGCTCCTGTACTTGCTTCAGCTACTCACTGTGGTCCCTGATATTAAGGTGGGTGTGCCCTTAGTGGCGACAGCTTCCCCCCTACCTCCGACCACGACAGGTTCTCTGGCCTGCAAGCCGCAATCCCAACCCTGCTCTCTTGCTTCTGGATAGGCCCTCAGAAAGCCTAGCAGCCAGATGTGCCCGGGATAGGCCCAAACTCCTCAAGAAGACTTGGGATTCATCCCTAGGAAATCTTAAGCCTGCCATGGCAGTCACAGTGGTGGCTACCAACATGGAGCACTGGCTGACGCACATAAAAGCACTTATTGAGTCTGGAACCAAAAAGAAAACGATTCTCTCCTCTTTTCCTATGCTTTTAAAGGGGGTAGCATACATTGCAGATGCCTCGGCAGAGTCGGTTCGCATGTCCGCTAGGTCCTCCACCCTGGCCAATTTCGGCCAGAAGAGCTCTCTGGCTAAAAACCTGGTAAGGGGACAATGCGTCCAAAGTAGGGAAGTTCAGGCTCATTTTGAACCTGAAACCTCTCAATCGATCCATCACCTACAGAAGGTTTTGCATGAACTCTATCTTCTCCGTGAAGACACTTCTTCCTCCAGACTGCTACATGGCGTCCATAGACCTGAGGAACGCCTACCTGCACATTCCAATTGCAGAGGGCAGTCAGAGATTCCTCAGACTAGCAGTAAGGTCCTGGGGAGGAGACGGTCCATCTACAATTTTGGGCTCTCCCCTTTGGGCTATCCTCTCCCACCCTCCCCCACCGCATATTCAGCAAAGTCATGGTGGAGACCCTGGCTTTCCTGCGACTATGGGGAATCTCGGTAATTGCTTACCTGGACGACCTGCTCCTTTTTGCTTTTGGTCCAGAATTTGCAGGAGGCAAGGAGCGTGTTGGAACATCTATAATGGGTTTTAAATTTGGAAAAATCCAACCTAGTCCTGTCCCAGAGGGTCATCTTCCTAAGCTACATCCTGGACTCAACCCAGCGGAGGGTCTTTCTCCCCCAAGAAAAAATTCAGAAAGTGGACAGGGCTTTGGCAGTTTTGCAGAGCAATCACCAAGTCTCAATAAGACAGGTCATGTCAGCTTTAGGTCTGCTGACAGCTGCCCTCTGTGGGCAGGATTACATTTCCGCCCTTTGCAGTGGTTCATCCTAGGAATTTGGGACCACACTCAGAGGTCTTTGGACTCAACTGTGCTGTCTTTCTCCACCACCACCACAGGGATCTCATAAAGAGATCCCTGTGGTGGTGGAGAAAGACAGCAAATCTATCCCAGGGGCTGTAATGGGTGCCTCAGTGTCCAGGATCATCACAACAGATAAAATCGACAGTGGTTGGGGAGCAAACCTAGGTGCGATCCTTGTGCAGGGTTCCTGGAGAGTCGAAGACGCAGGGAGGTCCTCGAACTGGAGGGTGCTAAGGGCTATTTCACTGGCCCTCAAAGCCTTCCAGCAGGAGCTCCAGGGACATCACGTT
The DNA here is from genome assembly GCA_037952835.1 of Lithobates septentrionalis. Lineage (NCBI taxonomy): Eukaryota > Metazoa > Chordata > Amphibia > Anura > Ranidae > Lithobates > Lithobates septentrionalis. Next base: position 2,992,935 of record JBBDGP010001573.1, on the reverse strand, counting down.
CAAGTCCACTCGGAAAACTCCTCAGCAGTTGCCTACAACTACCGACAGGTGGGCCCCAGGAGAAGTTCCCTATGAGCCCTGACAGAATTTTTTTTCAGATGGACCGAAGTCAGTGTTGTCCCTCTTAGCGGTACATCTAAAAGGGAAGTTAAACCAGCTTGCAGATTTCCTCAGCAGGAGGTTGTTGAGGGAGAGCGACTGGGTCCTGAGTCAGAACACTTACAGGATTATTACCCAAAAGTGGGGGTCCCACGTGTGGACCTTTTTTGCTTCAAGGGAGAACGCAAAAACTCCCCACTTCTCTCTGAACCGGTGGGACGGGGCAATAGGAGTGGACGCGCTCTCTCGGAGCTGGCGTTTTACCAAGTGCTATGCCTTACCCCCTCCTGCACTGTTGTCCGCAGTCTTGAGGAAATTCCAGACAGAGGACACGACCCTGATCCTAATAGCGCCACACTGGCCCAGGAGGCCATGGTTTTCTGTCCTATAACCTCCTTGGATATTGCCAGTCCGGGAAGACCTCCTCTCTCAAGTTCCAATCTGCTGTCCCCAGGTGGAGAGGTGGAATCTGGCAGCCTGGCTACTGAGGAGGAAATGCTGAGGAGTAAGGGGTTCTCTGAACGATTGGTGGCGACCCTTCTAAGTTGTAGGAAAAAGGAGACGCGTGCTATTTAAAAGTCTGGAAAAAGTTCAATTCTTGGTGCGCAGAGAGCTCCTTTAAAGTTCACAGCCCAGTAGCAGTACTGGAGTTCCTGCAAAGTGGGGCAGACAAGGGGCTGGCCCTCAGCACTTTTAAGGGCCAGGTTTCTGCTCTAATGCCGCGTACACACGAGCGGACTTTACGGCAGACTTTGCCCGGCAGACTTTTCGACAGACTTTACGACGGACTTTCTGAATGAACGGACTTGCCTACACACAATCCACCAAAGTCCGTCGAATTCGTACGTGATGACGTACGACCGGACTAAAACAAGGAAGTTCATAGCCAGTAGCCAATAGCTGCCCTAACGTGGCTTTTTGTCCGTCGAACTAGCATACAGACGAGCGGACTTTTCGACTGGACTCGATTTCGACGGATTGATGTTTCAAATGTTCCAAATCTAAGTCCGTCCAACTTTTGAGAAAACAAAGTCCGCTGGAGCCCACACACGATCGAATTGTCTGACGAAATCCAGTCCGCCGGGCAAAGTCTGCCGTAAAGTCCGCTCGTGTGTACGCGGCATAAGTGTTTTTTTTAGAACAGCAGCTAGCAGTGAACCCCTGGATATCTAGGTTCTTTAAAGCCTTAAGTAGGCAGAGACCAGTTAGCTCCCACACCTTTCCCATGTGGGATCTCTCTCTGGTCCTGCAGGCTCTTACAGGGGAACCCTTTGAGCCTATAGATTCTTGTGCAGTGAAATTGCTAACTCTCAAGACTTTTTTTTTAGTAGCAATCACTACAGCAAGGCGGGTTAGTGAGCAGGAAGCCCTCTCGATTAAGGCACTTTTTTTCAAATTTTTCCGGATTGGGTTTAAAACCGATCCGCCCTTTTTGCCAAAAATGGCTTCCAAATTTCGCAAGAGCCAGGAAATCTGTTTGCCTACTTTCTGTTGAAATCCTGTGAGGGAACAGGAGCATGTTTTTTACAGGCTAGATGTTAGGAGATGCATCCTAAGGTACTTGGATAGTACGCAACAGTTTAGAAAGTCTGATTCCTTTTTTATTTTATTTTCAGGGGCTAGGAAGGGGTCCAAAGCCTCTTGGCATACAATAGCCACATAGCTGAGGTTATACATTAGTCAGACATATATGGCAAAAGGGGTGGAGGTCCCGGAAGGTATCAGGGCTCATTCCACCAGGGCCATAGTGACATCACAGGCAGAGTGGGCTGGTGCTACACCTGAACAGATCTGTAGAGCGGCGATGTGGTCAAGTTTTAAAACCTTCGTTAAGCACTATAGGCTGGATTTATTATTTGCCCAGGACCAGGCCTTCGGGCGTAAAGTCCTGCAAGCGGTAGTCCCACCCTAGGGTAAGCGCTCGCTTATCCTCTCAAAGGTGGCTGTCCTGAAAGACGAAAGGGGGAAAAATGAAGTTACTTACCGGTAACGTCTTTTCCAAGAGTCTTTCAGGACAGCACCGGTACCCACCCAAAAAACAATTCGCCACTAGGACGTGAGAGCATCAGGAAAATGAAGGTTGTATGATGTGTTCTTGTGTCTCCCTAGACTGGCGGGAGGTTCTCATGGAAAAACTGACGGGCTGGAGAGGATGAGTGGCTTAAAGCTCTTGTGGAGGCGGTGTTTCCTGAGAAGGGAGGAGCCGAGGTCTCTCAAAGGTGGCTGTCCTGAAAGACTCTTGGAAAAGACGTTACCGGTAAGTAACTTAGATTTTTATGGGCATTTGATTTTTTTTCTTTTTTCTGCCTCTAAACGCTCCTTCACATTAGACTGTGTGTCACACATACAGTATCTCACAAAAGTAAGTACACCCCTCACATTTTTGTGAATATTTTTCTATATCTGTTCATGTAACAACACTGAAGAAATGACACTTTGCTACAATGTAAAGTAGTGAGTGTACAGCTTGTATAACAGTGTAAATTTGCTGTCCCCTCAAAATAACTCAACACACAGCCATTGATGTCTAAACCGCTGGCAACAAAAGTGAGTACACCCCTAAGTGAAAATGTCCAAATTGAGCCCAAATATCAATATTTTGTGTGGCCACCATTATTTTCCAGCACAGCCTTAACCCGCTTGGGCATGGAGTTCACCAGAGCTTCACAGGTTGCCACTGGAGTCCTCTTCCACTCCTCCATGACGACATCACGGAGCTGGTGGATGTTAGAGAACTTGCGCTCCTCCACCTTTCGTTTGAGGATGCCCCACAGATGCTCAATAGGGTTTAGGTCTGGAGACATGCTTGGCCAGTCCATCACCTTTAACCTCAGCTTAGGCGGCAAGACACACTTGTCTGTATTCCTCACCTGGTTGCGGCCACACACGCTTGACACCATCTGAACCAAATAAGTTTATCTTGGTCTCATCAGACCACAGGACATGGTTCCAGTAATCCATGAAACAAATCTCTCCTGCGCTCAGGTGTCCAGGAACTGAATATGTGGTGCGACCACCTATAACGAGGTATTGCCTAGCGTCTTGCAGCCCTCCTCTGAACAATGGGTATTCATGCTAGAAAAAACAGAAAAAGAAGGAGGGCGCACTAACCTAGTGCATTACCACTAATAAACTTTATTGCAGCATAAAAACAGCAAAGATTATACTCACAAACGAGCTATCGAAACCAGCTTTAAAAAAGGGCGCAAGTGCTCTGTCCTATGGATCGACACACCAGGACCTATTGCCAAGAGGATCAGACCGGTGCAAATGGCCAATGGCTAACGCGTTTCAGGGGAACACCCCCTTCTTCAGAGCCTGAACGGGCAATGGTTGGTCTCTCAAAGTTTCCTCTCTATAGATGTATATATGTGTGTGCATAAGTGCCTATGTCTACCACACCCAATTGGTAGCGACGCCCCCTCACAAACAGCAACACCTACCCATTTAGGCTTATTCTCCCTGGACCCCTCCCTCTAGGTACAAGCCCCATTTGCAGCCAGAGGATAGTACTAGTAAAAACAAGCAACAGGCCTCGCTCTGTGTTGCTTGCTATATCTTGAGCTAGCAAAAACGTAACAGAATCAGTATGGGCCACAAAAACAAAAGAGGGGGGGGGGGGGTGGCGCCACCGACCACACATACCTCTCCTCCTACATGCAGCTCAATAGGTATTCCCATGCCGAGGACAAACCGCAGTGAATGATACGGGGCTTCTCTGGCTCCCAGGAGCCATATGAATGCTGCACACAGCGTGTGGAACGCACGCCGCCCGAAGGACCAGGAAGTGCGGGCGTTCCTGCGTTCCACCCGCAGCTTCCGGCCGATCGTGACGTCAGTTCCCCCTCTACAAGCATCAGAAGACGCTGTGTGCAGGGGGCACGGCCCGGAAGCGCGGGTGTGTTTGCGTTCCACCCGCTGCTTCCTGCCTTCATGGGGATGCCTGTGAGTGGCCAGAACAGTCGGTGCGCGCGCATCCCCATTGGTCCGCGCGCCTCCCACCAATGACTCCACTGCTGACAGCCATCAAAGGCTGATATTGCCTGCACAGTACAGGCAGCATTCAAGTTCCAGCCACAGGCAGCTCGCAGCCCACATCACTCTAAAAAGACCATTCATAGGATGGAAATAGAGGGTAGAGATGTGGTTAATAGACGGCACATATGTATGGTAAAAAATAGAGATTAATCTCAAATGGGGAGGTAGGTGAGGAGATCAAAATCGATACCAAGTGGAAATGCTAGTGGATGATATTCCGTTAATGTGATCCGCAGAGGTATCCTTCCAAGGTGCAATAAGTTAATACAACACATAATATATATATGGTTCATAAATTTAAAACACGGTTGATTAGACAGCATAATATATATTTTTCTTTCCCCCATAAAGTATAGTATCGTAAAAAGGTCAAACCATAAAAATCCATAGCTATTTGTCGCTGATCGTAAAATTAAAATCCAAAAGAAATCCGTGCATTATGATAACTAAATAATGCTGGTCAGAAAATAATAATAGCAATAAAATAGGGGATCTAAAAACAAATGCTCATCGGCCTAAACCATTAATAACACCATTAAAAAACAATGATAAAAAAATATGATAAAAAATGCCGGCTAAGAGACTACACACCGCTCTATATAGATATAATAAAATATAGATATAGTGAAATAAATAACCTATGGCAGGATATAACATACTAAGTCAAATGACCATAGTTACCGCCCCCCCAAGCAAATGCCAAGGAGGGTACCTCTGCGGACTGGCATACCAAAAACGAGAGAGACCATTGCCCGTTTGCACCTAATGGAAAATGAACCCTATACCCCAATGGCGATGAAGTACATAAAATGACATGGACTACATAATGTTAACAAATTAACCACTGTCTAAACACCAACCACAGCCTGGTAACTAGCTTCTACACATTAAGCTAAAAACTGTAAAACTACTACTACATCTGACAAACCTATCTACCCCAATTCCTGGTCACTACACCCAATGTACCCCATATGACCCAAAAAAGAGCCCCAACCTGCACATTGGTGGCAATATCCACACTTGAAAGGTCAAGCCCCAATTGACCTGGCTAGTGCCACCAATGACTCGGGGGCTTTTTCGGGAACTGAAGGAGTTAGACAACATTGTGCAGTTCGATTTCCTCGTTCAGGCCTTTTGGGGCCAGAGTTCCTAAGGAAAAAATCCAGAAGGCCTCTCTATTACATAGCATTTGATGTTTTTTGCCGCTATCCAAGTCGCTCGGCATTGCCTCTATACCGAACACTTTGAGGCCGTCTGTACTGCTACTATGGATTTCTTTAAAGTGTTTTGGTATTGAATAGTTGTCCTTCTCCGTAAGGATACTGCTCCTGTGCTCGTTCATTCTGGTCCTCATAGGTCTTGACGTCCGTCCTACATAAAGGAGGCCACAAGGACACAGAAGGCCATAGATGACATACGGGGTACCGCAGTTGATGAACTGCTTCATCTTGTGAATCCTACCGTCTGTTCCAATGACTTCTTTCTTTCTATGGCACATATGCACGCAGTTCCCACAAGTATTGCTCCCACATCTGTAGCTTCCCTTCTGGTCAAAAATCAACTATAACGTCGAATTAAAAGCGCTTCTGGACAAAGCATTATCAGATCAAGTCCTGACCAAAAATGAGTATCAGTTTCTGTATTCAAAGCACCCAGTGGTCCCCCACTTCTATCATATCCCAAAAATACACAAAGATATGGAAAAGCCTCCAGGAAGACCTATTATAGCAGGGATCGACAGTTTGACCAGCAATCTTGGCAACTATATCGATCACTTCCTCCAGGGATTGGTGGTCAACCTGCCATCATACATCAAGGACTCAGGCCACGCTTTAGAGGTACTCAGTGCATATACTTGGGAGCAGGGATATAGATGGCTATCACTTGATGTGACATCTCTATATACATCTATCCAGCACGAGTTCGGGCTTAGGGCTATTGAATATTATGTTGCAGAAGCCCACCTATTTGATCCCAGGCAAGCTCAATTCATTTATGAATGCATTGAGTTTACTTTGACTCACAATTATTTCACCTTTCTGGACAGGTTCTATAGGCAGGTAAGGGGTACAGCTATGGGTGCTAGGTTCGCTCCCAGCTATGCGAACTTGTTCATGGGTTACTGGGAGCAGAACTACATATGGGCCAATAACCCTTATGGGAGGAACCTAGTGTTGTACTCGCGATATATAGATGATATCCTCATCATCTGGAGCGGTACTGATGAGGAACTGAAGGGATTCCTGGCACATTGAAGGAAATCCCATAGGGGTTTCCTGCACACACATGTGGTAGACGATAAGTCCTTGATCTTCCTGGACTTAGAGCTACAGGTTGACGACACTGGGGCCATCTACTCAAAAACGCATTTCAAACCGAGCGCTGGTAACTCTTATCTCCACGCCCGGAGCCACCATCACCCTAGATGGATTAGGAATGTACCTTTTGGTCAGTTTTGCAGACTCAGGCGGACCTGCACCCTGAAGCACGATTATGAAGAACAAAGCCTTGTCCTCAAGACGAAGTTCAAGGAAAAGGGTTACGAAGAGGAGCACATAGAGGAGGCGTTCCAAAAATACCTTGTGCTATATGACAACACTCGTGTTGGAGAGGAAGAAAAAAAGACATATCCTCACATGGATGAACGACCACAAGTACGATTTTGCACTAGGTATAACAACAAGGCCCTCTCAATACAAAAAATCCTCAAAAAGAACTGGAGGATCCTTGAATCAGACCCTATCTTGAGGACAAGCCTTCCTTCGCACCCCAATTTGGTCTTTAGGAGACCGAAGGACTTAAGGAGCATTATTGCCCCAAGTAGAGTGAGAAAACAAAGAAATGGAGGGCTCAGTAGTATTTGGAGCACGATTTTTGACCAGAAGGGAAGCTACAGATGTGGGAGCAATACTTGTGGGAACTGCGTGCATATGTGCCATAGAAAGAAAGAAGTCATTGGAACAGACGGTAGGATTCACAAGATGAAGCAGTTCATCAACTGCGGTACCCCGTATGTCATCTATGGCCTTCTGTGTCCTTGTGGCCTCCTTTATGTAGGACGGACGTCAAGACCTATGAGGACCAGAATGAACGAGCACAGGAGCAGTATCCTTACGGAGAAGGACAACTATTCAATACCAAAACACTTTAAAGAAATCCATAGTAGCAGTACAGACGGCCTCAAAGTGTTCGGTATAGAGGCAATGCCGAGCGACTTGGATAGCGGCAAAAAACATCAAATGCTATGTAATAGAGAGGCCTTCTGGATTTTTTCCTTAGGAACTCTGGCCCCAAAAGGCCTGAACGAGGAAATCGAACTGCACAATGTTGTCTAACTCCTTCAGTTCCCGAAAAAGCCCCCGAGTCATTGGTGGCACTAGCCAGGTCAATTGGGGCTTGACCTTTCAAGTGTGGATATTGCCACCAATGTGCAGGTTGGGGCTCTTTTTTGGGTCATATGGGGTACATTGGGTGTAGTGACCAGGAATTGGGGTAGATAGGTTTGTCAGATGTAGTAGTAGTTTTACAGTTTTTAGCTTAATGTGTAGAAGCTAGTTACCAGGCTGTGGTTGGTGTTTAGACAGTGGTTAATTTGTTAACATTATGTAGTCCATGTCATTTTATGTACTTCATCGCCATTGGGGTATAGGGTTCATTTTCCATTAGGTGCAAACGGGCAATGGTCTCTCTCGTTTTTGGTATGCCAGTCCGCAGAGGTACCCTCCTTGGCATTTGCTTGGGGGGGCGGTAACTATGGTCATTTGACTTAGTATGTTATATCCTGCCATAGGTTATTTATTTCACTATATCTATATTTTATTATATCTATATAGAGCGGTGTGTAGTCTCTTAGCCGGCATTTTTTATCATATTTTTTTATCATTGTTTTTTAATGGTGTTATTAATGGTTTAGGCCGATGAGCATTTGTTTTTAGATCCCCTATTTTATTGCTATTATTATTTTCTGACCAGCATTATTTAGTTATCATAATGCACGGATTTCTTTTGGATTTTAATTTTACGATCAGCGACAAATAGCTATGGATTTTTATGGTTTGACCTTTTTACGATACTATACTTTATGGGGGAAAGAAAAATATATATTATGCTGTCTAATCAACCGTGTTTTAAATTTATGAACCATATATATATTATGTGTTGTATTAACTTATTGCACCTTGGAAGGATACCTCTGCGGATCACATTAACGGAATATCATCCACTAGCATTTCCACTTGGTATCGATTTTGATCTCCTCACCTACCTCCCCATTTGAGATTAATCTCTATTTTTTACCATACATATGTGCCGTCTATTAACCACATCTCTACCCTCTATTTCCATCCTATGAATGGTCTTTTTAGAGTGATGTGGGCTGCGAGCTGCCTGTGGCTGGAACTTGAATGCTGCCTGTACTGTGCAGGCAATATCAGCCTTTGATGGCTGTCAGCAGTGGAGTCATTGGTGGGAGGCGCGCGGACCAATGGGGATGCGCGCGCACCGACTGTTCTGGCCACTCACAGGCATCCCCATGAAGGCAGGAAGCAGCGGGTGGAACGCAAACACACCCGCGCTTCCGGGCCGTGCCCCCTGCACACAGCGTCTTCTGATGCTTGTAGAGGGGGAACTGACGTCACGATCGGCCGGAAGCTGCGGGTGGAACGCAGGAACGCCCGCACTTCCTGGTCCTTCGGGCGGCGTGCGTTCCACACGCTGTGTGCAGCATTCATATGGCTCCTGGGAGCCAGAGAAGCCCCGTATCATTCACTGCGGTTTGTCCTCGGCATGGGAATACCTATTGAGCTGCATGTAGGAGGAGAGGTATGTGTGGTCGGTGGCGCCACCCCCCCCCCCCCTCTTTTGTTTTTGTGGCCCATACTGATTCTGTTACGTTTTTGCTAGCTCAAGATATAGCAAGCAACACAGAGCGAGGCCTGTTGCTTGTTTTTACTAGTACTATCCTCTGGCTGCAAATGGGGTCCAGGGAGAATAAGCCTAAATGGGTAGGTGTTGCTGTTTGTGAGGGGGCGTCGCTACCAATTGGGTGTGGTAGACATAGGCACTTATGCACACACATATATACATCTATAGAGAGGAAACTTTGAGAGACCAACCATTGCCCGTTCAGGCTCTGAAGAAGGGGGTGCTCCCCTGAAACGCGTTAGCCATTGGCCATTTGCACCGGTCTGATCCTCTTGGCAATAGGTCCTGGTGTGTCGATCCATAGGACAGCGCACTTGCGCCCTTTTTTAAAGCTGGTTTCGATAGCTCGTTTGTGAGTATAATCTTTGCTGTTTTTATGCTGCAATAAAGTTTATTAGTGGTAATGCACTAGGTTAGTGCGCCCTCCTTCTTTTTCTGTTTTTTCCAGTAATCCATGCCCTTAGTCTGCTTGTCTTCAGCAAACTGTTTGCGGGTTTTTTTCTGCATCATCTTTAAAAGAGGCTTCCTTCTGGGATGACAGCCATGCAGACCAATTTGATGCAGTGTGCGGCGTATGGTCTGGGCACTGGCAGGCTGACCCCCCACCCCTTCAACCTCTGCGGCAATGCTGGCAGCACTAATACGTCTATTTCCCAAAGACAACCTCTGGATATGACGCTGAACACGTGCTCTCAACTTCTTTGGTCGACCATGGCGAGTCCTGTTCTGAGTGGAACCTGCCCTGTTAAACCGTTGTATGGTGTTGGCCACCGTGCTGCAGCTCAGTTTCAGGGTCTTGGCAATCTTCTTGTAGCCTAGGCCATCTTTATGTAGAGCAACAATTCTCTTTTTTTTCAGATCCTCAGAGAGTTCTTTGCCATGAGGTGCCATGTTGAATCAGGAGCTGTTTGTTTTGTTTCCCTTTAAATTTATACTGCAAAGTTTATGCTGCATAATAGCTTAAAGAGCCAGAAGCCTTAAGCCTTAAAGTAGGGTTTATTTATGAGAAAGTCCTAACATTCAGATTAACACATCTAAAGTACCCCTATGGGCACAAAAATTTGAGATTTGGTATTTATTTATCTATGCACCTTTTGAAGTACATGAATCTTACATGGTATCAGTCCTTTGCAATCCCCTGTACAGTTGATCTCTGGAAAGATGCTGACTGGAAGAGATAGCAGAGTGAGCAGCAGGATGGGCTCGTCAGGCTGCTGCCTCTTCTTCACTTGTCCAATCATAGGCTGGCAGCAGGGAGGTGATCAGGTTGTATTGCTTAACTTAACCAGACTGGCTATGCTGTTTAGGCAGGGATTACTACATTTCATGAAAAAATAAAAAAATAAAATTTTATATTTATATATTAGCTGTTTACTTTAAGTTTGACTTAAAATGTTTCTCTTTGCTTTCAGGGCACATTTACCTTATCTTTTTAAAAAAAAAAAAAAATTGAATTCATTTTTTATTAGCCTTGAGCACTTATTCATTGAATTATTCATTCAGCTTTCAAAGATTGTCAAAAAAAATAGTGGTCTTTTTTTTTAGGCAAATACATTTCTGCATAATTCTCAACTGGGTTCTGTAATATTACCCCCATACTATATACTTTCTATTTCAGATCCTGTCATCCAAGTCCCGCTCTATGTCGCTGAGTAAGTATTTTTGCTGATGTATGACCAATCAGATTTTATCATTTCATGAATATAACTGATGGAATACAGTAACTAGTATTTTTTTATTTCAGGTACTTATATAGCGCTGTCAATGTACGCAGCGCTTTACATATAAATTGTACATTCACATCAGTCCCTGCCCTCAGGGAGCTTACAATCTAAGGCCCATAACTTACATTCATACATATACATACTAGGACCAATTTTAGACAGGAACCAATTAACCTACCAGCATGTCTGTGGAGTGTGGGAGGAAACCCACACAGGAACAGGAGAACATGCAAACTCCAGGCAGCTAGTGTCGTGGGTTGCGCATTACTTTCCTTTTGGTTCATTCACTTTTTATAACTACATTTTGTAAATTGTCTCTGTTGCCATATAGAGCAAAGCCTGAGACCTAAAGTATATAATATATATATAGTATAGTATTGATCGCCTTTTATACAGTACATGTTATGATACAGGAGGCTTCATTTTTTAAGAATGTCTGTCTGAAAAAAGAACTGTCTGTAGTACCTCAGAGCTATCAATCAGTGTTTAGTCTTTCACAATCCACAGCTGCTATTGGGTACAGCAGAGAGTTTTTCTTATTTCAGAGAGAAGATACATCAACGTCTTATGGTTTTATTAGTAAGGCTGTAGACCAGGGGTTGCCAAACTTTCTAAACAAAGGGCCATTTTACTGTCCTTCAGACTTTAGGGGGGCCAGATTGTGGTCATCGGGAGTACAAAATGTCCCAGCATCAGCTGGAGTAAATAATGCCCCATCTTTGTTATCAATGGGAGGAATTTTCCCCGTCGTTTGTGTCATTAGGTGGAATTGTGCCCCATTGTTGGTGTCTTTGGTAGGAATTGTGCCTCATATTAGGTATCATTGGGCCTCATTGTTGGTGTCATTGGGAGGATCTGTACTTCATCGTTGATGTAATTTGTAGGACTTGTGCCCCATTGTTTGTGTCCATGGGAGGCATTGTGCCCCATTGTTGATATCATTGGGAGGAATTGTGCCCCATCATTGGTGTCATTGGGAGGAACTGTGCCCCATCTTTGGTGTCAATGGTAGGAATTGTGCCCCTCTGTTGGTGTCATTGGAAGGAATTGCGCCCCTTCATTGGTATCAATGAATGAAACAGTACCCCAAGGGCCAGATAAAAGCAAGCAAAGGGCTGCTATTTAGAGACCACTGCTGTAGAGGATGGTCGTAGTATATTCTGATAAGTGACTCTTATCTGTGTTACAGACCTGCTTTCCTGCCGGACCCCAGCGATGGAAGCCTGTACATCCTGGGGGGAAGAAACAAGGAGGGACTCATGGTGAGTGCATACAGCTAATAAACCTTTGCTGGCCATAGACGGGGCAGATCATTCCCTCAATATGACAAGGAGAAATGTGATTATCTTCAGTCACATTGGAACACACTGCTGTACTTGTATGACTTATCTGACACATTGGTACAGTTTTTGCACAATTCATTGTGAAGCATAAGGATCCTTACAGGCCACAGTAAGTTGGTAAATCTTTTTTGATGAAAATGGCCACTTGCACTGTTATGAGCAATAGTTTTCTGTACCAAGGTATAAACAGCCCAATCAGTGTCAGATCAGGGGTGGGGCAGTTATAGGCCATACTCATTAAAGCTGGCCACAGTTATATTTGTTTAGTGAGTGGCCCTGTTGCCCCCTTGCTTCTGACATTCTTTGTTTAATAAATTGTAGAAGCCGAGTGGAAAATTGTCGGAACAGCGACTGCTTCCAATCAGATGAACCCGCTTTTTGGGTATTCTGAGTGCTGTCAGAGAATAATAGCCCAATGGAGGGGTTTTGTCCATCTGTATAGTGTGGATGGAGGGGAGGAATCTGTTATAGTGCCAGCTTAAGGCTTTGTAAGGCTATGAGCAGAGACACCAAAGTTTTTTTTTACCCTAGCTCCTGTCTCCCATGTCCATCTGCCTAGGTCAGGGGTCTCAAACTGGCAGCCCTCCAGCTGTTGTGAAACTACAAGTCCCATGGGGCATTGCAAGGCTGACAAGCATGACTCCCACTCCCACAGGCAGTGGCATGATGGGACTTGTAGTTCCGCAACAGCTGGAGGGCCACCAGTTTGAGACCACTGGCCTAGGTGGACTTGTTCCTGAGTGCGTTGGGAAGTGCACGCCCCACCCTTCCCCCCTTGCTTTCTGATTATGCATTAACCAAGGAGGCGAATATTAAAATTGGTGTTGATGGACGACAGCACTTGCCTCAGACTCCAGGCCCTTCCCGAGGCAAGCGCTGTCACAGTCTATGCAGGTTGAAAGGGGGCGTGTATGCCGTAAGAACTTATTTTTCTGATGAATTTAAGGCGTTGTGTCATGTGCATTACACATGGTTACAGAACAGTTATGACAAGGCTCAATGCACTTAAATGGGCCGCTTATGGTAGCGGTACTGCCTTCTGAATGCAACCTGTGGTATAAATTGCAGTGTCAGTGTGTACTAGCCTGGCCACTGGCCAAGTTAACTAGCAGTTCAGCTCTGCCTGGTCTCCCCACACGTTCACCATCAGAACAAGGCTCCAATACTGTGCTGTGGGTATACTTTTGAAAATGGTCTGATGTCTGCTAATGATGGTCAACACACAAGCAACAAGCATGCCCCACAGAAGCATTCGCTACACAGGGGTAGTGGCAACTTAGTATTGCCACCACCGCACCATTGTCACACCCACAAATTGGGCTCTGATAAGAGAAGCAACCTGGGACCTGGATGATAGTACCTGCAGAAAGGATTTTCTGTGTAATCCAGTAGAGGATCATTGGAGAGACAAAGAAAAAAAGATAATAGATGAATGTACTGAGATGCATTTAGCTCATTGACCATTATGGGTGTCTTTTTTTTTTTTTTTTCTTGACCAGTACTGAGTAGTCTCATTCTCTAAAGCAACAGTGTTGCAGAAATAAAAAAATTTAAATTAAAAATTCCTGCTAAAGAAAAAAAACTCTTACATATGTTTCAGGACAAGGCACAGTATTGAAGGCCAGTGGGTAGAATGACAGCAGGTATCCGATTCAGCCAGGGGAAGATTCTGCATGCGGTTTTGCTCAACAGAAGCTAATTTTGCAAGGAATTTTTATTTTAATTCCAAGACAGGGTTGCTTTAATTGATTTGAAAAGTTACAGGCTGTAGTTTCATTAACATAACATAGTTTTACCTGATCCTTCTTCTTCCTTATTTTGTAGAAATTACCCTTCACCATCCAGGAATTGGTCCAGTCCTCTCCCTGCCGTAGCTCTGATGGGATCCTATATACAGGTAACACAGAGGATAATGCAGCCACCATGGTTTGTAAGAGTTTTACAGCAACTTACTCTAGGACTTTTTAACCGCTTCAGCCCCAGAAGATTTGGCTGCTGAATGACCAGGCCATTTTTTGCGATTCGGCACTGCGTCGCTTCAACTGACAATTGCGCGGTCGTGCGATGTTGCACCCAAACAATATTGACGTCCTTTTTTCCCCACAAATAGAGCTTTCTTTTGGAAGTATTTGATCATCTCTGCGTTTTTTATTTTTTGCGCTATAAACAAAAAAAGTGACAATTTTGAAAAAAAAACACAATATTTTGTACTTTTTGCCATAATAAATATCCCCATTTATTTTTTTAAAAGCAAATTTTTTTCTCAGTTTAGGCCGATATGTATTCTTCTACATATTTTTGGTAATAAAAATCGCAATAAGCGTATATTGATTGGTTTGCGCAAAAGTCATAGCGTCTACAAAATAGGTGATAGATTTATAGCATTTTTATTATTATTATTATTTTTTTTTTTACTAGTAATGGTGGCGATCTGCAATTTTATCATGATTGCAACATTATGGCGGACACATCGGACAATTTTGACAACTTTTTGGGACCATTGGCATTTATACAGCGATCAGTGCTATAAAAATGCATTATTTACTGTAAAAATGACCCTGACAGTGAAGGGGTTAACACTAAGGGACGATCAAGGGGTTAATTGTGTTCCCTGCTACGTGTTCTAACTGTAGGGGGGATGGGACTTGCTAGGGGAAGAGATAGATCGGTGTTCATACTTCATATGAACACACGATTAGTCTCTTCTCCCCTCAGTTTACACACAGAGATCCCGGTTTTCGCCGTGTCACGAGCGATCGTGGGAACCCCCAGCGGTCATTGCAACCGCCGGGCACTCGCACAGGCTCCGGCGGCGAGCAGCAGCGGCGCCCACGCATGCCCCTAGTGGCCACAATAAGAAGCGGCGTAACATGACGGCGATTCGCGCAGCCGTGCCAGGTTGCCGCAGTACAACTGCGGAGGCTGGTCGGCAAGCGGTTAAAGGTATCTTTTTAAAGTGGTTGTAAAGGCTTTAGGTTGTTGCAGCTAAATAATTGCCCAAAAGAGGTCCCAATCCAGTGCTGTGCCCAAAAGTAGTAAAGCTGCTCTCTCTCTCCTGCCTCGTAGGACTCCGTGAGAGCAGCAGGAGCCATTGGCTCCTGCTGCTGTCAAACCAATGCAGTGACGAGGAATCAGGGGCAGGGTCAAGCCCACGCATGTGCCACCATAGAAAGCGGCTTACTATAGTGGCTTATAGAGAAGGATAGGAGGCAAGAGCACCAGCGGGGGAGCCCCGAAGAGGAGGATCTCTTTGCAAAACAATTGCACTGTAACTTTACCATGTTTGTTATATGCAGTGGGTACAGAAAAGAATCACCGCCTCCCTTTAAAATAATAAAAATATATTAATAATTTTGTTGCGTTGCAGCCTGAAATGAAGACAGACACAGTTTTTGTTTTTTCCAGCTGTATTTGCTAGTGCAACTTCTAACAACCAAATGAAAGATATAACACAAACATGTCAGAAAAAATAAAACACATGGAAAAAGGATCACCTCCTTGTGTCAGTATTTTGTTGAACCACCCTTTGCTTTAACTATAGCCTTTACTCTGTTGGGATATGTCTCTACTAACTTTGCACATCTAGACTTTGCAATATTTGCCCACTCTTCTTTGCAGAACTGCTCAAGTTCAGTTAAATTTGATGGTGACCATTTGTGGACTGCAGTCTTCAAGTCATTCCACAGATTTTCAATGGGGTTTAAGTCTCTGACCAGGGGCGCTGACTAGGCCATGCAATGACATTCACCTTTTTCTCCTTCAACCACTGTGTGCTCACTTTTGCTGTGTGCTTTGGGTCATTGTCATGTTGGTAAACCTTCTTCCCATTGACAACTCTCTGGCAAAGGGCAGCAGATTTTCCTCAAGAATTTGATGGTATTTTTCCCCATCCATTTTTCCTTCTATCCTGACAAGTGCTCCAGTCCCTGCTGCAGAGAAACACCCCCATAACAGGATATTACCCCCTCCATGCTTTACTGTAGGAATGGTGTTATCTGGATGGTGAGATGTACTGGATTTCTGCCAGACAAATATCTTGCTGTTGAGGCCAAATAATTCAATTTTAGTCTCCTCTGACCACCTTAAATGCACCTTGAAGACTCTGAGGCCACGTGGGAAAAGGGGTCATGGTTCAACAAAATACTGACATTTCACTTGGATGTTATAAGTTGCATGGCGTAAATACAGCTGGATAAAATGTGATTATCTTAAAGGGGCTGATTCTTTTCTATGCAATATATATATATATATATATATATATATATATATATATATATATATATATATATATATATATATATATATATATATATTATTAAAGGAACCTTTACAATCACTTTAAAAATTACAAAACTGTAAGGAAGAAATACTTGCCTCTCCTGCTGCCCACACTGCTGAACTCCGCTCCAACCAACCTTCAATCTCCTGGTTAGTCTCTGATCTACCTTCGATCTTCGATCTCTTGGGTCCCCCACAGCACTTACTGTTTTTTTCCTGCTGAACTCAGATCACTATTGCGTCCTGTAATGAGTGAAGGTCAAACAGCTGGAATACATATACCTTATTTATCGGCGTAAAACACGCACTTCTTCCCGCTTAAAATAGGGGTAAAATTGTGTGTGCGTGTTATACGCCGATATAGGCTGCCACCGAGGGGAAGCAGGGGACGAGCACTGCCAAAATAGACAGATATGGATCTCCTGTGTACTCGGCTCGGCACGCAGTCACGCTCAGTCCTGCCCCCTGGACATCTCCTAGCATTGACTTCCTGGCATTGGACCGGTGTTATGTCCATCATAGGATCCGGGCCAAGGGGCGGGACTGGGCGTGACGCCGAGCCGAGTACACAGGAGATCTGTCTCTATTTCGGCAGCGCTCGTCCCCTCCTTCCCCTCGTGGCTGCCTATATTTCGGCAAGGCTGCAGATGGACACTGATCAAGCTGCAGTGAGGAGCAATGGGCACTGATTAGACCGCGGATGGGCACTGATTAGACCGCGGATGGGCACTGATTAGACCGCGGATGGGCACTGATTAGACCGCGGATGGGCACTGATTAGACCGCGGATGGGCACTGCTTAGACCGCGGATGGGCACTGATTAGACCGCGGATGGGCACTGATTAGACTGCGGGTGGGCACTGATTAGATCGCAGATGGGCACTGATTAGATCGCAGATGGGCACTGATTAGATCGCAGATGGGCACTGATTAGACTGCAGATGGGCACAGATCAGGCTGCAGATGGGCACAGATCAGGCTGCACTGAAGCTGCAGGTGGGCATTAATCAGGCTGCATTGATGCTCACTGACCATTATTTTGCTTCAAAGTGGTTTATTTTTTTTAAAAAGTTTTTTTTTCCCGGAAACTTCCCACTTAAATTGGGGTGTTATACGCCGATAGATACGGTAAATGTGTTATTTTTAAATGTTACATTCAAAAGGATTTGTGAATCTGTTTGGCCAGTCTTGTGATTTACACCTCATTGCTACGCCGGTGGCACACACATTTCCTATTTCAGCTTTGTAGATTTCTACGTTGCTGCCCACCTGCTAATTGGGTAATAGCCAGGCATCATCCATTGAAGAGGTGAAGTAGTGAGGCTGAAACAAAAAAAGTAGTGGTGAGATCTTCCTGACTGTGAAATGTGTAAATCATAAGAATGGCCGCGCAGAATTAAAAATCATTAAAACCGTAACCATTTTTTGAACTGTTTCCACTTTAACCAGCAGTGTCTAATACATATTCTTAGACCCGAGCTGTTGCCCATTTATTCTTCTGTGTTGGTCCATTAAATAGCTCTGTAATTAGAGCCATCTTGGGAACTGAATTGCATTAACGCCGGCTGTTCATTCAGAGCCGGATATAGCAGCTGACTTTCGGGGAACTCTTTCTCAGTTTATTCATTTGTTAAGAGAAAACAGATGAATAAATAGCCAGTAGCTAATTTGTATATAAATATACGTCAGACACTATTGTTTCATTATTACCACTTGGAGTTTGTACAAAGATACTTAATACAACGCTGCTTCACTACAAGGATTCATTCTGCTGTTTACAATTAGTAGGAAATACAGCTTCTCCGGAATTGCTGCTCATTTCCAAATTTCAATATAAGGCTCGGTTCACATATATGTGAATTGGATGCGTTTTTAATCTTATCTCATTCGCATAACATGTGAATCGGACCGGCTTTCAAATGGGGGACGGTTCACACATGTGCAGGGCGGCTGCGGTGCAGTTTTAAAAAGGGTCCTGTGCATTTTTTGGGTAAAAATTGGCACCTGAATCGCACCTGAAGCAGTGAACAGAAACGCACCGGACTGCCACACTGAAACCGCGGCCGCATATATGTGAACCCAGCCTGTGAATTCCATTTTATGTTCCGATTTTGTCATTTACAATGACCCGCCAGTAGCTGTACAAGTGTGCATTAATACAATCCTGATGTCTCAAATCTAAAGCCACTGTGTATAAATCTCTTCTATTTTCATCAGTCCTTTATCTCCGGGAAAGTGATTGTGCCTAGGCTGAGCATTGCAGTCAGGGAGAATGATGTGATTGGTATCCTGCAGACAGGAAGAAGCATTTCCTTAGCCTTCTCTCCCCGGGTGATCACTCACTCTGTAACTTTGTAGAAAGATGGAGGCAGCAGTGAGATACTGATCTGTGTGAGGCAACATTTAGGATTACACCCAAGAACGGGCATCAGGGGTTACATGATTGTGTCATCTTTGCTGGCGTTGTGGTCCCAGGATCAGTTGCTGACCCTGATTGATGCTTGAACAAAGATGGTGCCAGCCTTCTAAGAAGAGAAGCAGATGATAGCATTGCTTTGGGTAGGGCAAACACCACCCCCTCCCCCCTTCTTGGCAGGAAACAGACATTTAACACCCCCCCCCCCCGGACAGCCTCCTTTCCTCTGTCCTGCCCAGACTCCGATCTCTCCCCTCCTCGAGCCGGGGAGTGCTGGATGACTGAGCTGGATGGTGAACCATCCCTGGCGTGGCGGCTGGTGGGTCCGTCGGTCTTGCCCTTCCTTCTCCCTCCCCTGGCCATGCATCTCCTCCCCCCCCCCCCCCTTGGCCAATAACATCTCTTCTCTTTTCGTCTAATCAGGAAATGGGTCTCATGACGCGCTTCCTGATTGGATGGGAGAAGAATCGGTGTGAGAATAGCAAATATTCATTCGCTATTCTCACACAACTGGGCAGGCTCGGAGCACAGTGCTCTGCTCCCCGAGCCCACCCTTTTTTGAAGCCTAATAGAGCCTCTGACTCTAATCACATTGGAATCCATGGTCCGGTGCCCTGTATGTAGATCAGGGGGCTGAACGCATAGATAGGGGGGGCGGCGCCCGTGCGCCCCTAATGGACGGGCTGCAACTGGTTACACTTAGATTTTAGGTAGCATGCATGTGGTTCACAGAAAAGATTACACTAGGTCCCCTTTTAATGATATTATTGTTTGGGAAATGCAACAGATGTACAAGTGGGAAAACGCTGATACAAAGAAGTATGGGTATCGACAAGAGTACAATTATTCACGTGAATGGCAGGCCGTACGCAGCACCTGCAGCTCCCTAGGTGCGAGAAAACACTGGGAGATTTACGCTAGGCATAAAAAATGCCTATAATAGTATATGTGAATGGACCCCTAAGGCGTTATGCACAAAGGAAGAAAAACCTCCACTTTTAAGGCTCATTCGCATATGTGGCAGGCCTTGCCGCCCCTCTGAAAAGCATTCTGCAGTGGATCGCTTTTCAAAGGTGTTTGTCAGTCGGTGACTAGGCGATATGTCGTCTCCTCACTGGCTGATTTAACTTTGTAATTGCCTCACCACCGAGCTACAATCACGTACATTGCACACGATTGTGGTTTAGATTCGTTTATGATAAAAATATAGTTTGGGTACAGCGTTGTATGACTGCGCAATTGTCATTCATAGTGTGACAGCGCTGAAAGCTGAATACTGGCCTGGGCAGGAAGGGGGTGCAGAGATGTACTCTCCTGTTTTAACAAATCATCCCCATTGTGTCCCAATTCTGATTACCCTCTATAGAACAAAGAGGCTCCTTACTTTTGAGGCCCATTGTTGTTCTTTGTCATTCTTGGTGCAGGTAAGAAGCAGGATTCCTGGTTTGTGGTAGATCCGAAGTCTGGAGAGAAGCAGACCACTCTGTCCACAGAGTCATCAGACGGATTGTGTCCATCGTCCCCTCTGCTGTATATTGGACGCACACGTAAGTTGACCAGGTTTGCCTATAGCTGTCTATGAATCCACTTTATCGCAGCCAACTGTAGTGAAAGTCAAATCTTTTGTAACTGTTATCAAATGCTCATATCTTGATGAGGACAATAAGCTTGAGGAATGTATACACATCTCAGTGTATTCAGCAGTGGAATCATTGTACCTTGTGCCCTGGGCTGTTTTCAGTATATTCACCCCCTGCCAGTTTAATGATATGATGTTTCATGGTCAGCTCTCACAGCCATGTCATTGATTTCGGGTGGAGGGAGTGTGCATACATACACTATATTACCAAAAGTATTGGGACACCTGCCTTTACACGCACATGAACTTTAATGGCATCCCAGTCTTAGTCCGCAGGGTTCAGTATTAAGTTGGCCCACCCTTTGCAGCTATAGTTATAGCTTCAACTCTTCTGGGAAGGCTGTCCACAAGGTTTAGGAGTGTGTCTATGGGAATGTTTGACCATTCTTCTACAAGCGCATTTGTGAGGTCAGACACTGATGTGGACGAGAAGGCCTGGCTCGCAGTCTCCGCTCTAATTCATCCCAAAGGTGTTCTATCAGGTTGAGGTCAGGACTCTGTGCAGGCAAGTCAAGTTCCTCCACCCCAAACTCGCTCATCCATGTCTTTATGGACCTTGCTTTGTGCACTGGTGCGCAGCCATGTTGGAACAGGAAGGGGCCACCCCCAAACTGTTCACACAAAGTTGGGAGCATGACCAGTGCACAAAGCAAAGTCCATAAAGACATGGATGAGCGAATTTGGGGTGGAGGAACTTGACTGGCCTGCACAGAGTCCTGACCTCAACCCGATAGAACACCTTTGGGATGAATTAGAGGGGAGACTGGGACCCAGGCCTTCTCGTCCAACATCAGTGCCTGACCTCACAAATGTGCTTCTGGAAGAATGGTCAAACATTCCCATATATACGCACTCCTAAACCTTGTGGACAGCCTTCCCAGAAGAGTTGAAGGAAGCTGTTATAGCTGCAAAGGGTGGGCCAACTTAATATTGAACCCAAAAGGCTAAGACTGAGATGCTATTAAAGCTTGTGTGAGTGTAAAGGCAGGTGTCCCAATACTTTTGGTAATATAGTGTATGTACATTGACTTGGAAAAGTATTCATGCCCCTTGAAATTTTCCATATTTTGTCATGTTACAACCAAAAACGTAAATGTATTTTATTGGGATTTTATGTGATAGACCAACACAAATTGGCACATAATTGTGAAGTGGAAGGAAAATGATAAATGGTTTTCCAAATCTTTTACAAATAAATATCTGAAAAGTGTGGCATGCATTTGTATTCAGCCCCCTTTACTTTGATACCCCTAACTAAAATCTAGTGGAACCAATTGCCTTCAGAAGTCACCCAATTAGTAAATAGAGTCCACCTGTGTGTAATTTAATCTCAGTATAAATACACCTGTTCTGTGAAGTCCTCAGGTTTGTTAGAGAACCTTGGTGAACAAAACGCATCATGAAGGCCAAGGAACACACCAGACAGGTCAGGGATAAAGTTGTGGAGAAGTTTAACCACTTCAATACCAGGCACTTAGACACCTTCCCGCCCAGCCCAATTTTCACCTTTCAGCGCTGTCACAATTTGAATGACAATTGCGCGGTCATGCTACACTATACCCAAACAAATTTTTTTATCATTTTGTTCCCACAAATAGAGCTTTCTTTTGGTGGTATTTGATCACCTCTGGGGTTTTTATTTTTTGCGCAACAAATAAAAAAAGTCCGAAAATTTTGAAAAAAAACACGTTTTTCTTTGTTTCTGTTAAAAATTTTTGTAAATGAGTACGTTTTCTTCTTCAATGACGGGCACTGATATGGCTGCACTGACGGGCACTGATACGGCGGCACTGATGGGCACCGATGAGGTGGCACCAATGAGGTGGCACTGATGAGGTGGCACTGACGGGCACTGATGATGGGCACTGATAGGCGGCACTGATGCGCACTGATAGGTGGCACTAATGGGCACTGATAGGTGGCACTGGTAGGTGGCACTGATGGGCACTGATAGGTGGCACGATGGGCACTGATAGGCGGCACTGATGGGCACTCGTAGGTGGCATTGATGGGCACTCGTAGGTGGCGTTGATGGGTAGTTATGGGTGGCACTGATAGTTGGCACAGATAGGCACAGATGGGCACTGACAGGTGGCACCGATGGACACTGATGGGTGGCACTGATTATACTAATTGATGGCAGTGATGCCCCTAAGTGTGGCATTGCTGGGCATCACTGCAACATAATTGTGCCAATCAGTGCCCATTTGTGGGCAATGATTGGCACAGATTTGGCACTGACTGGGCACATGTGGATGGCCATGGGGTACATACCTGGCCATCCACATGTTTCCCTTCCCTGGTGGTCCTAGTGGCGATCCCTGGTGGTCCAGTGTGGTGATCTGCGGGGGGGCTGCGCTGATAAACAATCAGCGCAGACCCCCCCTGCCAGGAGAGCCGCCGATCGGCTCTCCTCTACTTGCGTCTGTCAGACGCGAGTGAGGAAGAGCCGATCAACGGCTCTTCCTATTGACAGCATGATCAGCCGTGATTGGACACGGCTGATCACGTGGTAAAGAGCCTCCGCCGGAGGCTCTTTACCAAGATCGGTGTAGCGGTGTGTCAGACTGACACACCGATCCACCGATCGCCGCGATGCGTGCCCCTGCGGGCGCGCGGCGGCATGTTATCCTGAAGGACGTCATATGACGCCCAGTCAGGATAACTGAACCACCGCCCGGCCGTCAATCCGCTATAGGCCGGGCGGGAAGTGGTTAAAGGAGAGTTAGGTTCTAAAAAAATATCCCAAGCTTTGAACATTTCATGGAACATTTCATGGAACACTGTTCAATCCATCATCTGAAAATGGAAAGAGTATGGCACAACTGCAAACCTACCAAGACATGGATGTCCACCTAAACTGACAGGCCGGGCAAGGAGAACATTAATAGGAGAAGCAGCCAAGAGGCCCATGGTAACTCTGGAGGAACTGCAGAGATCCACAGCTCAGGTGGGAGAATCTGTCCACAGGACAACTATTAGTCGTCCACTCCACAAATCTGGCCTTCATAGAAGAGTGGCAAGTAGGGATGAGCTTAGAGTTCGAGTCAAACTCAAAAGGGCTAATTTTAAAGGCTTATATGCATGGTATTGTCATAAAAAGTGTTTGGGGACCTGGGTCCTGCCCCAGGGGACAAGGATCAATGCAAAAAAAAGTTTTAAAAACGGCCGTTTTTTTGGGAGCAGTGATTTTAATAATGCTTAAAGTGAAACAATAAAAGTGTAATTTCGTACCTGGGGGTGTCTATAGTATGCCCGTAAAGGGGTGCATGTTTCCCGTGTTTAGAACAGTCTGACAGCAAAATGACATTTCAAAGGAAAAAAAGTAATTTAAAACTACTCGCGGCTATAATGAATTGCCGGTCCGACAATACACATAAAAGTTCATTGATAAAAACTGCATGGGAATACCCCACAGGGGAACCCCGGCCAAAATTAAAAAAAAAAAAATTGCGTGGGGTCCCCCTCAAAATCTATACCAGACCCTTTAGGTCTGGTATGGATTTTAAGGGGAACCCCGCGCCAAAATTAAAAAAAAAAATGCAGTGGGGTCCCCCCAAAAATCCATACCAGACCCTTATCCGAGCACGCAACCTGGCAGGCCGCAGGAAAAGAGGGGGGGGACGAGAGAGCGCCCCCCCTCCTGAACCATACCAGGCCACATGCCCTCAACATTGGGAGGGTGCTTTGGGGTAGCCCCCTAAAACATCTTGTGCCCATGTTGATGGGGACAAGGGCCTCATCCCCACAACCCTTGCCCGGTGGTTGTGGGGGTCTGCGGGCGGGGGGCTTATCGGAATCTGGAAACCCCCTTTAACAAGGGGACCCCCAGATCCCAGCCCTCCCCCCTGTGTGAAATGGTAAGGGGGTACAAAAGTACCACTACCATTTCACAAAAAAAACTGTCAAAAATGTTAAAAATGACAAGAGACAGTTAGTTATAGAGCAAATTATAAAAATGACAACCATGCTTATATAGATAGTAACTGTATCAGCACAGAGTGGTACTGTGGATACTATATAGGTAAACAGTGCAACGTCCCATTTAAATTTGAGAAGAATTTGAAGAAAAAAGGCTTGGACTTTTTAGGCACGGCCAGACAGTAATTGTAGAAAAATATACTTTAATTATACAAAAAGAAAAATTATATATTAAAATCCTAGTTAACCACTTGACGACCGCCTCACGCCGATGTACGTCGGCAAGGTGGCACGGACAGGCAAAATCACGTACATGTACGTGATTTGCCTTCCGCGGGTGGGGGGTCCGATCGGTCCCCCCCCCCGGTGCCTGAGGCGGTCGCCATTTCTTCCCGGGCGATGAGAGGTGAGGGGGAGGCCATCCATTGTTGGCCACCCCCTCCCGATCGCTCCCGGCGAATGAGAATGCTTCCTTTCCCTCTGTAATGTAAACAGAGGGAAAGGAAGTGATGTCATCCCTCCTCGAGCCGATCTTTTCGTTGCGGCGCCGAGGAGAGAAGACATCAAGTAAGTCTGCACAACACTACACTAACAGTAGAACACGCCAGGCACACTTGTCACCCCCCATCACCCCCCGATCACCCCCCTGTCACTCTGACACCAATAGCATTTTTATTTTTTTTTTGCATTGGTGTCAGTTTGTGTCAGTTACAAGTGTTAGGGCAGTTAGGTTAGCCCCCTTTAGGTCTAGGGTACCCCCCTTAGGTCCAGGGTACCCCCCTAACACCCCCTAATAAAGGTTAACCCCTTGATTACCCCCCGTCACCAGTGTCGCTAAGCGATCGTTTTTCTGATCGCTGTATTAGTGACACAGGTGACGCTAGTTAGGGAGGTAAGTATATAGGTTCGCTGTCAGTGTTTTATAGCGACAGGGACCCCCATATACTACCTGCTAAAGGTTTTAACCCCCTGATTGCCCCCTAGTTAACCCTTTCACCAGCGATCACCGTATAAGTGTTACGGGTGACGCTGGTTAGCTAGTTTGTTTTTTGTAGTTTATTACAGTTTATTATAGTTTTAGCGCACCCGCCGTTTATTACCCTATAAAGGTTTAACCCCCTAATTGCCCGGCGGTGATATAAATTACATTTTTAGGGTCAGCTAAGGTCTGCGTCGCCCCAGGCAGCGTCAGGTTAGCGCCAGTACCGCTAAAACCCACGCACACAGCATACACCTCCCTTAGTGCTATAGTATCTGAGCGGATCGATATCTGATCCAATCAGATCTATACTCCCCAGCAGTTTAGGGTTCCCATAAACACAGTGTTAGCGGGATCAGCCCAGATACCTGCTAGCACCTGCGTTTTGCCCCTCGGCCCAGCCCTGCCCAGCCCACCCAAGTGCAGTATCGATCGATAACTGACACTTACAAAACACTAAGCACACATAACTGCAGCGTTCGCAGAGTCAGGCCTGATCCCTGCGATCGCTAACAGTTTTTTGGTAGCGTTTTGATACAGTCGCTGACAGTCAGGAGCTTTTTTGCCTGTGAGTCTCACTAGTGTACCCCTAAATTTAGAGCCCAAAATGGCAAATCGAAGGTACACTAGTGAAGAGGCCTACACGTTTCTGAGTATGACAGATAGTGAAGAGGAAGTCACTCATCTGTCAAGTTCAGGCTCGGAATACGAACCTGTAGAGGACAGCGGCTCCATGACAGATAGCTCTGACGACAGTTGTGGTCCCTGCTAGGGTCAGGCGTACCAGACCCCAATCTCCTTCTGTCCTTGAAGTGCAAGAACCGCAGGGCTCTCGTATGGAGCAGAGAAGTACTAGCGCCGCTATTCCTTCTGGTGAACTGGCAAGCACCAGCGGCCTAGTACACCCTGGTCGTAAATCCAGCACTGCAGTATCACATGGTGACGTGGCGAGTCCCATAAGTGCAGTTCAAGCTGGTGAGGTGGCAAGCACTAGTAGTGTCCCGCTGCCACCAAGAAGACAAAGACAGGCCCGTCGTGCCCATAGTGCCCTTCCTGCTGCATTCGCCAATCCGAATTGGGAACCCACCACTTCTGCAGCACCCGTACTTCCCCCATTCACTGGCCAACCCGGCATTCAGGTGGAAACAGTTGACTTTACACCACTGGATTTTTATTCACTGTTTTTCACCGAAGATCTCTATAGTTCTATTGTGGACCAAAGCAATTTATACGCTGGTCAACACATCGCCACTATTCCCCAGTCCTCCCTTGCCAGAGATTGGAGACCAATTACGGTCTCGGAATTTAAGACCTTTCTGGGCCTTTCCCTCCTCATGGGGTTGAATAAAAAGAGTAAGTTGCGGTCATATTGGTCCACTGACCCAATTTACCATTCACCCTTGTTCTCTGCTTCCATGGCCAGGGCACGATACGAGCAGATTTTGCGGTTCATGCACTTCAACGACAATGAACTCTGTCGTCCTCGTGGAGACCCTGCATACGATCGGCTCTACAAAATTCGGCCCCTCGTAAACCACTTCAACCAACGTTTTGCAGACTTGTTTACCCCCCATCAAGTTGTCTGCGTTGATGAGTCCCTGATTACATTTTCTGGCCGCTTGTCATTCAAACAGTACCTTCCCAGCAAGCGTGCCAGATACGGGGTCAAGATGTATAAGCTCTGTGACAGGGCCACAGGCTATACATGTAGTTTTATGGTTTACGAGGGAAAAGATAGTCACGTAGAGCCGACAAACTGCCCTGACTACATAGGAAGCGCTGGCAAGATAGTGTGGGACTTGGTGTCACCCTTATTCGGAAAGGGGTACCACTTGTACGTGGACAATTATTATACGAGCGTGCCACTTTTTAGTCACTTGTTTGATCAGCAGATTGGAGCATGTGGCACCGTGCGATCTAATCGCCGGGGCTTTCCCCAGCGGCTTGTAGATTCCCGTCTTAGGCTGGGGGAGAGAGCCTGCTTGAAGTATAATAATTTGCTCGCTATGAAGTGGAAGGATAAGTAGAATGTTTTCGTTCTTACCTCCCTTCATGCAGACACAACGACGCAAATTCCTACGGCGACTGGTGTTGTGGAGAAACCCCTCTGTGTCCACGAATACAACCTTAATATGGGAGGGGTGGACCTCAACGACCAGTTGTTGGCGCCGTACCTAGTTGCCCGTAAGGCCAGACGCTGGTACAAAAAAGTGTCTGTTTATTTATTTCAATTGGCTTTGCTGAACGCTCATGTGCTATACAGAGCTTCAGGACAGACTGGATCCTTCCTTAAATTCCAGGAAGAGATCGTCAGATTCTATTTCCAGACGGTGCTCCACCTCACCATCCCCAACCAAATGCAGTAAGCCGGCTGCATGAGAGGCATTTTCTTTATGCCATCCCGAGTACCCCTACCCAACGAGCCCCCCAAAAAAGATGTTGTGTCTGCAGCAAGCGCGGATTTAGGCGTGACACCCGGTCTTATTGTCCCTCCTGTCCTGGCAATCCTGGTCTTTGCATGGGTGAATGCTTTGAACGCTACCATACATTAGTTGAGTATTAGCGTAGGGTTCAGCACTGCACAGACTAGGCACACTAACACAGGGTCTCCCAAGATGCCATCGCATTTTGAGAGACCCAAACCTGGAACAAGTTACAAAAGTTAAAAGTTACTAAAAAAAGTGTAAAAAAAAAAAATAAAAAAAAAATAAAAACACAAAAATATATATAAAATAAAAAAAACAAAAATAGTTGTTGTTTTATTGTTCTCTCTCTCTCTCTATTCTCTCTCTATTGTTCTGCTCTTTTTTACTCTATTGTATTCTGCAATGTTTTATTGTTATTATGTTTTACCATGAATAAAATGATAAGGGAATAAAAACGGCGCTGCCCTCAATGTGATTGGGTGAAATAAACAAAATAATATGTGAACCCAAACTATGTATACATGGTGCAATCTCACTGAATATGCAAAAGTGACCCGAAAAGATCCAGACAGATCAGTAGCACAGAGCAGATGCCGTAATCTCAGTGCATACGACACTGCTGCTAGAGTGGAAAATAAAATTTAAATAAAATGCTCCCAGTGAGTTAAATGTAAGAATAAAAATAAGGTGAAAAAATATCAGTGATATAGCAAATCAGAATTAGATATATATTCCTCAGAACTCAAAAGTTTTGGGACAAAATGGCGCCAGGGGTGATGATAAAGTGTTGTGCTAGAAAATAATTAATTACATGTGTATATAGTATTAATATGATCTCCGTGTATCATTACCATATGTGTATAAAATGATTCCTACAATCTCCAAAAGTATTGGGACACCATAGCATATGTGAACCCCAACAACTTATTGTGAACCATAAAAAACCTTTTAGTGACACCCTGTTGACACCCCCCTCATGGGTTAGCTGTCAGTTATATAAAAGAGCATACAGCAGCCATAAAACCACATATACACTAATCATTAGTTCCTAAAAAGTCCATGCAGGGGGTCATCCATTAACGACCAGATAGAGAAGACAAAGTTCAACACTATGTATGCTGTTAATTATGTCCTTGGGGACACACTGCAGTGACTTCCGTGCTTTACACTCCAACAGTGACTTTCAGGTGCTCACCCCCCAATGATACCCCACTCACCAGAGATGAACACCCCTACAGGGGTACCGAGCGACAGAGTGGGTTTCCCGGGGCAGGTGGTATTCACTCCAAGTCTCCTTACGTTCCTCTGCAGCATTCAATCCTCACTGCTGTTCCATGGGACGGGTGTATTCTCATGTGATCAGGATACTGCAACGTATTACCACCTTCAGCTCTCCAGTGTACCAGAGGAAAAGAAACACAAGGGGGCCTCCTTGGTGAAGTACGTTGTGTCCAATTTATTAAAAAAAGTATATTATAAAAAGAGTCCCATTGCACATAACCACAAATGTACAAGCCAAAAACCGAAATGCAAGTTTTAAAACAAGCGCCGCTGTGTGCAGGGTTGTAACCAGCAGCGAACTCAGCGCGTGCGTTCCACCGTGCGTTCCAGCCAGCACTTCCGGGTATGACGTGTGAGGCGGGATCACGGAGATCATATTAATACTATATACACATGTAATTAATTATTTTCTAGCACAACACTTTATCATCACCCCTGGCGCCATTTTGTCCCAAAACTTTTGAGTTCTGAGGAATATATATCTAATTCTGATTTGCTATATCACTGATATTTTTTCACCTTATTTTTATTCTTACATTTAACTCACTGGGAGCATTTTATTTAAATTTTATTTTCCACTCTAGCAGCAGTGTCGTATGCACTGAGATTACGGCATCTGCTCTGTGCTACTGATCTGTCTGGATCTTTTCGGGTCACTTTTGCATATTCAGTGAGATTGCACCATGTATACATAGTTTGGGTTCACATATTATTTTGTTTATTTCACCCAATCACATTGAGGGCAGCGCCGTTTTTATTCCCTTATCATTTTATTCACTTTCATATTGGACCTCTTTGGGGTACCAATCAGGAATAGGCAGCAGCTCTCACACTGTCCTAAGCGCGGACTCCTCCACTTATATTATGTTTTACCATGTTTGCTTTTCAGATTTTTTATACTTTACCGTTTACTGTGTTTTGTTGGTAACCATTTTATTGTTTTCAGGTACGCCATTCAGTAGCAGCGCGGATTTATTTATCTTGACAGCAACAGCGTTTGCTCCCACGATATATAAAGCCGTGACTCCAGCGCTGTCGGAGGTGATTTCACCACCACAGTTACATACTTCAGCATATATGCCGAAGCGTGGGGGCAGCAGTGGGTGGAGGAGCGATTTGCTCCTGCCTTTTGCGGGAGGATGCCCCCATGCTTCGGCATATATAAATGGTGCATGTATGCCCATCATTAGAAGTGGGTGGATGAAGGGAGGTATTCTAATGGTGGGCATACCCACCGATCAATATCTTTTTTTCGTTCAGCCCACAGGCTGCATGAAAAAAACGTTTACAATATATGCCTAACAAGGACCAGCAACGTACTGGTATGTTGCTGGACTTTGAGTGGTTATACCAGAATGATGCCTGCAGGTTTAGGTATCATCTTGGTATCATTCTTTTCAGCCAGCTGTCGGCTTTCATGTAAAAGCAATCCTAGCGGCTAATTAGCCTCTAGACTGCTTTTGCAAGCAGTGGGAGGGAATGCCCCCCCCCCCCACCGTCTTCCATGTTTTTCTCTGGCTCTCCTGTCCCAACAGGGAACCTGAAAATGCAGCCGGTGATTCAGCCAGCTGACCATAGAGCTGATCAGAGACCAGAATGGCTCCAAACATCTCTATGGCCTAAGAAACCGGAAGCTACGAGCATTTCATGACTTAGATTTCGCCGAATGTAAACAGCGCCATTGGGAAATTGGGAAAGCATTTTATCACACCGATCTTGGTGTGGTCAGATGCTTTGAGGGCAGAGGAGAGATCTAGGGTCTAATAGAGCCCAATTTTTTAAAAAAAGAGTACCTGTCACTACCTATTGCTATCATAGGGGATATTTTCATTCCCTGAGATAACAATAAAATTAATTTAAAAAAAATAAAAATGAAAGGAACAGTTTAAAAATAAGATAAAAAAGCAAAAAAATAATAAAGAAAAAAAAAAAAAAGCACCCCTGTCCCCCCCTGCTCTCGCGCAAAGGCGAACGCAAGCGTCGGTCTGGCGTCAAATGTAAACAGCAATTGCACCATGCATGTGAGGTATCACCGCGAAGGACAGAACGAGGGCAGTAATTTTAGCAGTAGACCTCCTCTGTAAATCTAAAGTGGTAACCTGTAAAGGCTTTTAAAGGCTTTTAAAAATGTATTTATTTTGTCGCCGCTGTGCGTTTGTGCGCAATTTTAAAGCATGTCATGTTTGGTATCCATGTACTCGGCCTAAGATCATCTTTTTTATTTCATCAAACATTTGGGCAATATAGTGTGTTTTAGTGCATTAAAATTTAAAAAAGTGTGTTTTTTCCCCAAAAAATGCGTTTGAAAAATCGCTGCGCAAATACTGTGTGAAAAAAAAATATGAAACACCCACCATTTCAATCTGTAGGGCATTTGCTTTAAAAAAATATATAATGTTTGGGGGTTCAAAGTAATTTTCTTGCAAAAAATTTTTTTCATGTAATCAAAAAGTGTCAGAAAGGGCTTTGTCTTCAAGTGGTTAGAAGAGTGGGTGATGTGTGACATCAGCTTCTAAATGTTGTGCATAAAATGCCAGGACAGTTCAAACCCCCCCCAAATGACCCCATTTTGGAAAGTAGACACCCCAAGCTATTTGCTGAGAGGCATGTCGAGTCCATGGAATATTTTATATTGTGACACAAGTTGCGGGAAAGAGACAAATCTTTTTTTTTTTTTTTTGCACAAAGTTGTCACTAAATGATATATTGCTCAAACATGCCATGGGAATATGTGAAATTACACCCCAAAATACATTCTGTTGCTTCTCCTAAGTATGGGGATACCACATGTGTGGGACTTTTTGGGAGCCTAGCCGCGCACGGGACCCCGAAAACCAAGCACCGCCTTCAGGCTTTCTAAGGGCGTAAATTTTTGATTTCACTCTTCACTGCCTAGCACAGTTTCGGAGGCCATGGAATGCCCAGATGGCACAACCCCCCCCCCCCCAAATGACCCCATTTTGGAAAATAGACACCCCAAGCTATTTGCTGATAGGTATAGTGAGTATTTTGCAGACCTCACTTTTTGTCACAAACTTTTGAAAATTGAAAAAAGAAAAAAAAAATACATTTTTCTTGTCTTTCTTCATTTTCAAAAACAAATGAGAGCTGCAAAATACTCACCATGCCTCTCAGCAAATAGCTTGGGGTGTCTACTTTCCAAAATGGGGTCATTTGGGGGGGTTTTGTGCCATCTTGGCATTTTATGGCCTTCAAAACTGTGATAGGTAGTGAGGAGTGGAATCACAACTTAACGCCCTTAGAAATCCTGAAGCCGGTGCTTGGTTTTCGGGGCCCCGTATGCGGCTAGGCTCCCAAAAAGTCCCACACATGTGGTATCTCCGTACTCAGGAGAAGCAGCAGAATATATTTTGGGGTGTAATTCCACATATGCCCATGGCATGTTTGAGCAATATATCATTTAGTGACAACTTTGTGCAAAAAAAAAAAAAAAAAATTGTCACTTTCCCGCAACTTGTGTCAAAATATAAAATATTCCATGGACTCAACATGCCTCTCAGCAAATAGCTTGAGGTGTCTACTTTCCAAAATGGGGTCATTTGGGGGGGTTTTGTGCCATCTGGGCATTTTATGGCCTTCAAAACTGTGATAGGTCGTGAGGAGTGAAATCACAACATTACGCCCTTAGAAATCCTGAAGGCGGTGATTGGTTTTCGGGGCCCCGTACGCGGCTAGGCTCCCAAAAAGTCCCACACATGT
The DNA here is from genome assembly GCA_037952835.1 of Lithobates septentrionalis. NCBI lineage: Eukaryota > Metazoa > Chordata > Amphibia > Anura > Ranidae > Lithobates > Lithobates septentrionalis. The sequence goes on along the minus strand of JBBDGP010001573.1, from coordinate 2,960,147 downwards.
GGTATCCCCGTACTCAGGAGAAGCAGCTGAATGTATTTTGGGGTGCAATTCCACATAGGCCCATGGCCTGTGTGAGCAATATATCATTTAGTGACAACTTTTTGTAAATATTTTTTTTTTTTGTCATTATTCAATCACTTGGGACAAAAAAAAAATATTCAATGGGTTCAACATGCCTCTCAGCAATTTCCTTTGGGTGTCTACTTTCCAAAATGGGGTCATTTGGGGGGGGGTTTGTACTGCCCTGCCATTTTAGCACCTCAAGAAATGACATAGGCAGTCATAAACTAAAAGCTGTGTAAATTCCAGAAAATGTACCCTAGTTTGTAGACGCTATAACTTTTGCGCAAACCAATAAATATACGCTTATTGCCATTTTTTTAAACCAAAGACATGTGGCCGAATAAATTTTGGCCTAAATATATGACTAAAATTGAGTTTATTGGATTTTTTTATAACAAAAAGTAGAAAATATCATTTTTTTTCAAAATTTTCGGTCTTTTTCCGTTTATAGCGCAAAAAATAAAAACCGCAGAGGTGATCAAATGCCATCAAAAGAAAGCTCTATTTGTGGGAAGAAAAGGACGCAAATTTCGTTTGGGTACAGCATTGCATGACCGCGCAATTAAAAGTTAAAGCGATGCAGTGCCAAATTGGAAAAAGACCTCTGGTCCTTAGGCAGCATAATGGTCCGGGGCTCAAGTGGTTAATGAATCAAAAACTAATTCATTAATAGCCGCGAGTAGTTTTAAATGACTTTTTTTCCTTTGAAATGTCATTTTGCTGTCAGACTGTTCTAAACACGGGAAACATGCACCCCTTTACAGGCATACTATAGCACCCCCCAGGTACGAAATTTAAAGGGATATTACACTTTTATTGTTTCACTTTAAGCATTATTAAAATCACTGCTCCCGAAAAAACGGCCGTCTTTAAAACTTTTTTTTGCATTGATCCATGTCCTCTGGGGCAGGACCCAGGTCCCCAAACACTTTTTATGACAATAACTTGCATATAAGCCTTTAAAATTAGCACTTTTGATTATTCATGTTCGTGTCCCATAGACTTTAAACGGTGTTCACGTGTTTGAACAAATTTTTTGCCTGTTCGCAAGTTCTGGGGGGTGTTCGGCTCATCCCTAGTGGCAAGAAGAAAGGCATTGTTGAAAGAAAGCCATAAGAAGTCCCATTTGCAGTTTGCGGGAAGCCATTTGGGGGACACAGCAAACATGTGGAAGAAGGTGCTCTGGTCAGATGAGACCAAAATTTAACTTTTTGGCATAAAAGCAAAACGCTATGTGTGGCGGAAAATTAACACTGCACATCACCCTGAACACACCATCTCCACCATGAAACATGGTGGGGGCAGAATCATGTTGTGGGGATGCTTTTCTTCAGCAGGGACAGGGAAGCTGGTCAGAGTTGATGGGAAGATGGATGGGGCCAAATACAGGGCAATCTTAGAAGAAAACCTGTTATGCTGCGTACACACGGTCGGACTTTCCAACGGCAAATGTGCGATCGGAGCTTGTTGTTGGAAATTCTGACCGTGTGTAGGCTCCATCGGACCTTTTCCATCTGAGTTTCCGACAGACAATTTGAGATCTGGATCTCAAATTTTCCGACAACAAAATCCGTTGTCATAAATTCCGATCGTGTGTACACAATTCCGACGCACAAAGTTTCACTCATGCTCAGACTCAAGCAGAAGAGCTGCACTGGCTATTGAACTTCATATTTCTCGGCTCGCCATACATGTTGTACGTCACCGCGTTCTTGACGTTCGCAATTTCCAAGCAACTTTGTGTGACCGTGTGTATGCAAGACAAGTTTGAGCCAACATCCGTTGGAAAAAAAACATGGATTTTGTTGTCGGAATGTGCGATCGTGTGTACACAGCATTAGAGTCTGCAAAAGACTTGGGGTGGAGGTTCACCTTCACCTTTAGGAAAGAATCCAGGCCTTTCCTGAAGCAATCTACTGAGCTGGCCAGAACCACCTCTGGAGGGAGTCTATTACACATTTTCATAGCTCTTACTGTGAAGAAACCTTTCCGTATTTGGAGATTAAATCTCTTTTCCTCTAGACGTAAAAAGTGCCCCCTTGTCCTCAGTGTTGATGGGGCAATCGAGTAATTTTCTTTCCTACAACCCATGGTTGCAGGAGAGAAATTTGCTCCATGTATGGCAGACCTTACAACTCCTAGCTATACTAGAATAGTACTTTTTGCCATTTTTACGGGCCCTCCTGCAGTCTGGTGCCCCAGGTGTCCACCCATTCTGCCCTTATAATCTGCCTTCTGTGGCCACATCTTTTACACTATTCATTAGACATCTGTGCATGTCTCTGGGTCATACATATGAGGTAAATGTAGGATTCATCAATCTCTTCTCCCATGAGCAATTCATACATAAGTTCTATATTATTTTTTTGCACCAGACCATCAGTAAATATCTGTTTTGTTTTGCAGAATACATGATCACCATGTATGACACAAAGTCCCGGGAACTGCGCTGGAACGCCACCTTCCATGACTACTCCGCCCCTCTCTGTGACGAGAGCTATGAATACAGTAAGTCCCGGCCAAAAAGCTGGATGGAGTTCTTATATATTTATTTTTTTATATTACTGTGAAGTGTTGGGGGCATGTAATGAGACAGTTCGGTACATAGTATTTTAGTTACTTTAAGCTGAAGTTTAGGTATGGCAATTTTCAACTACACGGTTCCTACTACAGTGATGTCCAGCTTCCATAGGGATCCCACAGGTATGGCACATACATACTGTATTTACATTGTTCCAAGCAGGACCGATGTAACTATGTAAAAAGTTCAATATGTCGAATTCAGCTTTAAATCTATAGGTGAACAACAGTTGAAGGGCTAATAATATTCCCAACCTGTCTAAAAGCTGAACACCAAGCAAACCACTAAATACGTAGGTTTACATGTCATAGAATTCTGTAATACTGTTCAGCCAGTCTGGTAATTTGGGACCTCCTGCAGACTACACTGGCAATACAGTCAAGTTCTCGGCTAGCCTCACCTCACCTGTAATTGGACAACAAAGGAGCAGCAGTATAATATAAGCAGGTTCATCGGTCAGACTGACAGCACTGTGGATAGCTATAGACCCCTAATGCCTGCCTCTATGCGGTAATATTTGAAATATTCAGGTAGCTGCTAGTTCTATGATTAAAAAAAATAATGTTTGATTAACTGGATTCAGTTTGTTTTCTGTTGCCCAACTTTAAACCTCTACTTTGTACAAAAATTCTCATAACATTCGTTTGTCGAGCAAAAGATTTTTGTTTTCTTTTAACACTTGATTTTGGAATGAGTGGACGAAAACCACATACGCTGTTTTAGAAATTTGTTTGTTCGAGAAAATTTTTCCAAACCTGCTCTTTTCACCTTTCTCGTCACTGTGGTCGAAAACAAATCTTGGTTTCACCCAAGAACGATTAGAAAAACGAACAAACTTTCTTTGAACATTATTTTCCCAAGAATTTTCGTTCACATTTCTCCCCACCTATGGCCAGCTTTAGACTGCCCATAGATCAGTGGTTCTCAACCCCTCTAGTGTCGTGACCCCTTGATAAAATTTCCCAAGTTGTGGGGACCCCTAACAGTAAAATGTATTTTCGTAGCGTGGGTTGTCAGCACCCAAGGCAAGACAAGTGATTTGTGCCCCTAACCCACAGACATTTAGCGCTCCATGAGTCCCTTCCACTCGTACAGTATTAAAACCCCTTAGGGTACATTTTAGGATGTACCACTCTTTCTCTTTGTTCTCCTTTCTTTCCCTTTTATCTCTTTCTATCCCAATTTCTTGTTTTTCTTCCCTTTCCCTCTCTCTAGCTGTCATTCTTGTTCTTTCTCTCTCTTTTCTTTGTTCCTCCCCCTCTTTTCCTCTCCCTTCCATGTATTCTCTATTTTTATTCTTTCTCTTACTCCTTGCTTGGGGTGGGTGGGGGGAATGGGATGGGTGGCAGTGCTGGTGGGGAGTTGAATGAGTGGCAGTGCTGGTGGGGTGTGGGATCAGTGGCAGTGCTGGGGGGAGTTCTGATCAGCCAACTTAGGTGCTCTTGATCAAGGTCATCTGCTGATCTGAAAATTGTAGTGGGGACTTTTAATGGCAACTATAATCACAGGTAGTGTTACTCACTCTGTCTCCGGCTTCACTGTGTCTCCAACTTTGTGGTTACTCGCAGCAGTGACACCTATGCCAAAATCAGGAGATAGGGTCTCCTCCAGCCCCTCCCACTTCACATTCCTCACCAGTCAGCTGACCTCTAGTCTCTGCCCCCCAGCCATGCTGTGAACTGAATGGGCGGCTGCAAAGAGGCTGAGTGGGCGGCCCCGGGTTCCAGGAACTGCCCAGCTGGGCAGCCACAGGCTCCTGGGACAGCCCTGCTGGTCGGCCACGAAAAGGCTGGGAGAGCGGTGTGGGATTCAGGAACAGCCCAGGATTCGGGGACCCCTGGCAAATAGTCATTTGACCCCCAGGTTGAGAACCACTGCCATAGATTATGCAATTTTCTTTACTTCCACCGCAGGTGGAAGGAAAAAAAATTGCTCAATTTCCCCCATCAACATAGTGAGTGTGGATGTAGGAATCTATCCTGCAACTCTATTGTGTTCTGCCAGCGGGGAGCATTTCCTGCCAGTAGAACACAATGATCACTGTTGGTGGCTATAGCCACTGGCAGTGATTGCATGCAAAAAATTTGACAGCTTGGTTGTGCTGAAGTCGATTGATGGATCAACTTTAATACAACCAGCCTGCCCATAGACGGATCAAATCTCAGCTGGTCCCTGCTGAACAGGCTGAGATTTGATCCACCTATAGCCGGCTTTAGTTGGGTGTAGAAAAAAATTTGATGTTTCTTTGCTGAGCTACTAAATTCCCTTATATGTGGCAACCTTCAGAGTGCAGCTGAGCTGTCACATACTGACATTGCGGCCATTTTTAATAATAAATATATGTTTTCCTGAGTGATATTGCTACTTCCTCTGCAGCCTGTCTTCAAAGTGTACTGCATCTGCTGCCTTACCCTGGTGATACCCCCAGATCCTGATACTTGCACAGTCTTTGTACTTAGGTTGGCCAAAGACTGCGAATTTCTTTCCTGCAACCTGTGGAATTCCCACAGTTCCCTCTTCAACACAGACAGTGTTGACAGAGGAATCCCTCCTGCCAAGACATTGTCTTCTCTGGCAGGCTGGTTGTACCCAAGTTGATCGATCAACTTGGTAAATTCAGCCTGCCCATACATGGTTCAAATCTCAGTCGGTTAATGATAAACCAGCCGAGATTCGAGCTATCTATGGCTGGCCTTAGTATTTACAGTATGTTACCCTAAAGTGGATGTAAACCCTCTCCTATACCCAGTAAAGTGAACAGCCTCAGGTGATACACAAAGATGAAACAAATCTCCCTACGTAAGTTTTACATGTATATCTTCTGTCTTTAGCTTGCTAGATTCTTTAGAAAGTGCACATCATGTTAAAAATGTTCTCTTCCTGTTCATCCCTGGGAGTGTAGTTCGGCATACACTGTGTGACAGCTGATTGGAGGAAAGGCACCCCCTCCTCCACATAGGTAGAGGAAGGAAGGAATGTGCTGTGAATAGACCAGCTCTCTGCTAATCCATTTATAGCACCCACCCCAACACAAATGTCCAGCTGCTTTTATCTCCTGTGTCAGAGAGCTTGTCAGAAGTTATCATGCTGATAACAGAAGAACGGAGCAGCAGAAAGACAGAGGACTGAGGCTCGGTTTACATAGATGTGGTGCGGGAACGCTGCAAATCCACTGCTGGTTCCTGCATCGCACCTGACTCGCAAGGCAGTTCACACTGCCATATGCGAACCACTTGGAGTGTCAATACAAAGTTAATGACACCCCCAGATCGGTTCGCATATCGCAGTGCAAACTGTCAATTCGGACATGAATGGGATCGCATTTGGTCCACACCAGAATTCTGGTGCGGACCAAAAAAAAGAGTACTGCATGACTTTGGTCCAAATGCGACACAAATTCAGCCATACAATCTGTATGGCTGAAATCACACAGATGTCGCATGTGATTTGCGCTGCAGTGCATAGCGTATCACATGCGGGGTCGCACAGCACAGTAGTGTGAACCAAGCCTTAGGGCTTTGGAGAGAGATTTGAAAACACTGCAGATATATGTGCCCAGGTCAGATTTCATGAATCAGGTTTACATCCACTTTAACTGATCTTGATATTTGTCTGTTTCCCATACAGAGATGGCTCACTTCGCCTCCACCGGTGATGGGTTATTGGTCACAGCCGACCGGATTAGCGGGCAGGTGTTGTGGATGCATAATTATGGCTCGCCTGTGGTTGGGCTCTTTATGTGGCACCAGGAGAGTCTGAGACGGATCCCTCATCTCAACGTGGCCACAGAGACTTTACGCTACTTAACGTTCAACTCTCAGGACATCCGACTGATCAAATGGATATACCAGGCTGTGCAGGAGCTGGACCGCACCAAGACACATCTACTGTGAGTAGACACGTTACCCTGCGGCACAGCTGTTAGTTCAGCAGAGTGACTTAGTGATCATACTCGCTGGCGTTTATCACAATGCTGTTGTAGGAGAGTCTCTTCTGTAGAGTATCAATGATACTTTCTTCTATGGATTGATGGAAGCCCAAGATTTTTTTAGGTGACATTTGGTAACCCCTTCCACACACCTAAATCAGAATTGAAAAATTAAAGTGAACCAGTGCATAGCCTGTGTAGGAAAAAGCATAAGGTTCACTTAACTGCCAGCACCCCAACTGTACATACTCACCTTCCTTTCATTCCCCCGATGCTCCATTCAGAAACAGAGAAAAAAAATCCCTGCGTGAGCTCAAAGGTTTGGACTTGGAGCCTACGCAGATCTAAGGACTTTTCCTGCACCCATGTTACAGCACTTGGTGCCTGAGTGACCCATAATCAAACACCAGCGTTGCGGCCTCTTTTTCCTGTCTGAATGCCGAGGTGCAGGGGAATACAGGTCCGTAAAAAAGAGATTAAAGTAGTATTTAAAATATATATTTAAAGTGTGTCTAAAGCCAAAACTTTTGTTTAGTTTTGGATAGAGTAAGGAAGGATTATCAACCTTGTCAAGCTATTTTTTGCCGTTTTTGTCCCCCGGTGGGATGATTCACAACTCTTTTGCCCCATACACACGATCGGACATTCCGACATGTATTTATTTCCGACGGAGGTTGGCTCAAACTTGTCTTGCATACACACGGTCGCACAAATGTTGTCGGAAATTCCGAACGTCAAGAACGCGGTGACGTACAACACATACGACGAGCCGAGAAAAATGAAGTTTAATAGCCAGTGCGGCTCTTCTGCTTGATTCCGAGCATGCGTGGACTTTTGTGTGTTGGAATCGTGTACACACGCTCGGAATTTCCGACAAAAAAGTTTTGTTGTCGTAAAATTTGAGAACCTGCTCTCAAACATTTGTAGTTGGAAATTCCGACAGCAAATGTCCGATGGAGCCTACACACGGTCGGACTTTCTGACAACAAGCTCACATCGAACATTTGTGTGTACAGGGCATTTTTTTTTGCACTAGTGATTATTTTTATCTATTGAGTTGTCACTAGAACAGGAAATAGAAGGGAAGTCTCCTAAGGAAATTATTTAGTGGTAACAGCTATGTAAAGCCAGAGACAGATAGAAAATTTAGCTGGTTCAGCAGGAACAGACCGAATTTCAATACATCAATTGGCAGGGTGGTTGTACTGAAGGCGATCTGTTGATCGCCTTAAGGTTTTTTCTATTCATTCACTGCTGGCAGCTCTAGCCGCCAGCAGTGATCATTGTATTCTGATGGCTGGGAAAACTTCCGCTATCAGAATACAATAAAGTAGTGAGAGTGATCTGAGCAATTTTCTTTCCTTCAATTGTTGTTGAAGGAAAGAAAATTGCATAATTTATGGCCAGCCTTAGGGAGGCTTCACCTCACTTTTGACAGGTTTACTTCCTAATGTGCCTGTGAGACAGGAAGTAAAGGAAAATCCTTACAACTTCTTTTCCTTTTTCTTATATTCTTGATCCTTAATGAAATGTACTAATCACACGTGTTTCTGTCTATCCAGGCCTTCACTGTATGTCGGGAAGCATGCCAGTGGATTCTATGCCTCCACCTCACTGATCCATGAGGGAGTCTCTATTGTGGTGAGAATATGAGCTAAAAGAACTGACATACAAGATGGATTCACCCACAGCTGTCAGAATACACTAATCACAGCTGTCAGAATACACTAATCACAGCTGTCAGAATACACTAATCACAGCTGTCAGAATACACTAATCACAGCTGCGTATTGAGAAAATTTTTCCAGGGTGTTCCTTCAGCAGACTTCTGTTTATCGAGGACCGCCACACACTAATCAGAATTTGGCCAGTCCCTGCTGAATGTGCTGAATTTAATTTAGTGTATGACCAGCCCCAAAACAAGCCTGCCAGCCAGTGGTTTCAGAACTCCTGATCCTAATGCTTGTTCCAGATGAGTGACTCAAAGTATTGAAGAGAAGGGAACCCATGGACCAGCCAGACAACTAGTATGTTCAGAAGGCCATAGAGAAGTGGAGGCCTTCCATTGCTAACCTCCGTCTAAGAATGCTAGTTGAGTTGCTTTCTTTAGCTCCGGTATTTTCCCAGTTACTAACCTGCAACAAGCATGCAGATGAGAAAGTTCTTGTCCTGCTTACTTGTTCCAAATAAATGCCTCAAAAGTTTTGAAGCCTTTGGATTGCCATGGCAGCCACACAATTAGCATTTTTAGAAACCAGCAATGGCAGCTCCCTCAAGTAACATAAATGATGATGACAATACGGTGTAGCGCTTCTATTATTTAACCAATAATTGTAAGTGCTCAAACAATAAGATATAGAATTCCACAGAACCAGTAAAAAATCAATCTGTGACAACTTTCATATAAATCCACATATCATATATAACAGAAATTATAAAAAATCTGCGCTCGGTCACTGCAAAAAGGAAACGGTTGGCAGACACTTATTTAACTGTTTTACCAGCTAATATACAATATAAAAAGGTGTATAAGCAGCGCTCAAAAGGTAAAGATGACTGTGCAAAAGAATTCAATAGAGAACAAATAAAGTGCAAAAAAATGCCTCCTAAAAGGACATCATAAAGTGCATTGAAAGACAACATCAAAGTATATAAAAAAGTACAAACGTCCATGTGCATATGATTTCTATACAGCATAAAGATAACCAGCAATCTTCAGCATGAAAACAATAGACAGTCCACACATCCTGGATAATCCATAAGTGGGACAAATCAATCCATCCAGAAAGTGCTCAGTGCAATTTAGATAGGTAAGGGGATCCATCACCAGCAGCACCCTCCTAAACACGCCTCTTACCAGAAATGCAGGACTGTAGATTATAATGGTCAAACAGGCAGGAACAGCTGATCATCCGAGAGAGAGAGCGACCGTCAGTGGGTCACGAATCCCATTAGATGACTTGAATAATATTGCCATAGTGAAGCCCATCAAGTATTCAAATGCTTTAATAAAACGTGGTGGCAACAATTACCGCAATACGGCTGATATACAGCATGTGGAATAACGATGTGAGATGCAACAGGTTGTTGGCTTGTATGATACCGCCTGGATAAGGTAAGAGGAGATTCCACAGAATTTTAAATTCTAGTGGCTCTTCTCCTTTAAAGTGAATGCATGCTGTGCCTATTGTGACCACCGGGGGCGGCCAAGAGCACAAACCTTCTCATGCTTGATCTGTCTCAGCGTCCGCTGCACAGGCTCTTCCTCCAGCTCCAAAGGTAGATGGTGGGGGGTTTTCTCTGCTGGGATGGTCCCCCCAGGCTAGGGAAAGGCTCAGGTAGGCTGTAAGGCGGGTGAGACCGCACTGTCACAGCCGCTACCGCCGCCGCCACCGAAGCCGCATTGCGATGCAGGGCCCATCACTGCCGGCCTCCTCCTTATTCCCCCAACCCCAGCCTCCCTTCAGGCTTGTCAGAAAGGGTCGGCTCGCGCGGGAAGCGCTCGTTTTTTCAAAAACGAGGGGGGGGCGGGGCGTCAGCACAGCGTCAGCGTGCCCAGACGCCCACAGTGCCTGAAAGCATGGCTATTTAAAGCACACTGTACAGGTGCTCTGAGCTTTGGAGAGACACAGAGCTGACAGTCACATGTAAGGTGGGACACAGGCATTCCCCTAGGCTGCATTCACTAAAGAACACCGGATTGGGCATTTGGTAGCAAGGCTTTTAGCCAGACTACATCGCTCAGCAGTCAGTGTTCGTTTTTGATACCTCACACCTTGTTGCTTTGCACTATGGGTAGAAGAGGTTCAAGCACCCCTAGAACCGGAGGCACTAGGGGGTCTCGTTCAGGTTCTGAGGACCCCCCGTCTGCTACACCATCCCCTCCTGAGGGACCAGGGGCAGCTGGACAGGGAGAGCCATTGGGGTTAGGGGCTACATCTGCTGCCGGCACTTCAGCCCCTGTGTACATTACACAAGAAGTTTTTTCCTCAACCATTTCTGGATTAGAGAAAAAACTAATGGCCGCGATTACATCTTCACTGAGTGGAAGAAAACGCACAAGGCCTTCCTCTGCTCCCCAAGACCCTCAGTCAGAGGAGCTCTGGGATAAAGGAGATGAATCTCTTTCAGAGGATCGGGATGGGACAGATGATTCCTCTTCGGAGGATTCAGGTGGAGAGGGACCCTCTGCGACTTCCCAAGAGGAGAAAGTCTTAGTGCAGATCCTCACTGGTTTGGTCCGCTCCACATTTAAGTTGCCCCTACCTGAAACTACTACAGAAACCTCTTCTGCTTTGGGGTCACTGAAACCTTTCCAAGCAGCACATGCTTTTCCTGTTCATAATTTACTTGAAAAGCTGCTTTACTCTGAGTGGGAACACCCAGATAAGCGATTTCTTCCGCCGAAAAAGTTTTCTACACTTTATCCTATGGAAGAAAAGTTTATTAAGAGGTGGGGAATACCGGCCATTGATGCGGCCATTTCCTCTGTAAATAGTAATCTGACTTGTCCTGTAGACAACGCTCAGATGCTCAAAGATCCTGTGGATAAAAAGATGGACTTCTTATTGAAAGATGTGTTCTCTTTAGCAGGATCAGTGGCCCAACCTGCAGTAGCAGCGATTGGAGTCTGTCAATACTTAAGAGACCATGTTAAGCAGGTCATCAAAGTATTACCTGAACAGCAGGCCCAGGGGTTTGCTAACCTTCCTGCGGCTTTATGTTATGCTGTTGACGCCATTAGAGATTCTATCGTGCAAACCTCTCGCCTCTCGCTTGGGTTGGTGCATATACGTAGAATCTTATGGTTGAAAAACTGGTCAGCCGAAGCACCATGTAAGAAGCTTCTGGCTGGGTTTCCCTTCCGTGGTGAAAGGTTGTTTGGAGAGGACTTGGATAATTATATCAAGACGATCTCCTGTGGGAAAAGCACTCTCTTACCTGATAAGAAGAAGAGTAAGTGTCCCTCTTTTAAACGGACTCTTTCCCCAGCGCCAGGGGCATCAGCCTGCAGGCAGTCACGACGGTCTCCTCCGTCTGGGGCAAGAAACAAGAGTCAACCCCAGGGACACAAGAAATCCTGGGGGAAAAGGTCTTCTAAGCAAGACACTAAGACCTCTTCATGAAGGGGCGCCCCGCTCGCTCGAGTGGGGGGAAAGACTGCTGCAGCTCTCAGGGCCCTGGCAGAAGGACTTCCAGGACAGATGGGTAATCTCCATGGTAACCTTAGGGTACAGACTGGAGTTCCAAGAATGTCCCTCTCCTCGTTTCCTCAGATCAGATGTTCCCAGAAAACCAGAAGAGAAGCAGTCGCTCCTTTTAGCGATAAAGCGACGTTGGTCGCAAGAGGTCATTGTGGGGGTTCCCACAAAGGATCAAGGATTGAGACTCTGTTCCAATCTTTCTATGGTCCGAAAACCAAATGGGGACGACAGACCCATTTTAGATTTGAGAGATCTGAAACGATTCCCAAGGATGCAGTCCTTTCGTTTGGAACCAATTCAGACAGTAATCTCCGTCCTGCAGGGAGGAGAATTTCTGATATCAATAGGCATCAGAGATACAGGCCTATATGTGCTCAGTTTTGCTGCTTAACTGAAGTGTCTGCATGGAAAAGATCACTGCTCTAAGGGAGCTGATTCTGACAGTCAGGGCCAAGAAGGGTCTTTCTGTCCGCCTTTGTATAAGGCTGCTGGGGAAGATGGTGGCTTCATTCGAAGCAGTTCCCTATGCGCAGTTCCAAGCAGAACTGTTGCAACACAGTATTCTGTTGACCTGGAACAGGAAGGTGCAGGCATTAAACTTTCCAATGCACCTATCGCATGCGATGCGTCAGAGCCTCAGTTGATGGCTCATACCCGAAAACCTACAGAAGGGGAAATCCTTCCTACCGGTTGCCTGGGATCCTCTTGCAGGCAGGACGGATGCGTTGGTGATTCCGTGGCATCGGCTCTCACCGATTTATGCATTCCCTCCCATTCTGCTACTGCCACGGCTCCTTCGCAGACTCAGGCAAGAAGGGAAGTCGGCACTTCTGGTGGCCCCCGTTTGGCCCAGAAGAACCTCATAAGCAGAAATAGCAGGGATGATGGTGGGTTCCCGGTGGACCCTACCGATACACCCAGACCTGTTAGCTCAAGGTCCGGTGTTCCAGCCTGCCTCACAAATGCTAGATTTGATGGGTGGGCTATTGAATCCCATGTTCTGAAAAATCGTGGGCTTTCAGGTCCTGTCATATCTACCTTGATCAATGCAAGGAAGCCAGCTTCCAGAATGATTTATCATAGAGTCTGGAAAGCTTATGTATCCTGGTGTGAATCCAGGGGTTGGCATCCCAGGAAATATGTCATAAGTAGAATTCTGGATTTTCTACAATTAGGATTAGAGATGAAGCTGGCCTTGAGTACCATCAAGGGCCAGGTGTCGGCCTTATCAGTGTTGTTTCAACGGCCGCTTGCTTCGCATTCTCTGATCCGAAACTTTATACAGGGGGTGATGCGTCTTAATCCTCCGGTTAAGGCGCCCCTAAACCCCTGGGACTTGAACTTGGTTCTATCGGTGTTACAAAAACAACCTTTTGAACCAATACGTCAGATTCCTTTGGTCTTACTGACGAGGAAACTAATTTTCCTGGTAGCTATCTCTTCTGCTAGAAGAGTATCAGAAATAGCAGCTCTTTCCTGTAAAGAGCCTTACTTGATTATACACAAGGATAGAGTGGTACTGCGCCCTCATCCTAGTTTTTTACCGAAGGTGGTTTCAGATTTTCATCTAAACCAAGACATTGTGCTACCTTCCTTTTTTCCAGAACCTTGTTCTTTGGAAGAAAGGTCATTACATTCTTTGGATGTAGTAAGAGCAGTCAAGACCTATCTGGAGGCAACTGCTCAGATTCGCAAGACGGATGTCTTGTTCGTGCTGCCGGAGGGTCCCAATAGAGGACAGGCAGCGTCAAAAGCGACCATTTCTAAATGGATTCGACAGTTGATTATTCAAGCTTACGGTTTGAAACAGAAGATTCCTCCGTTTCAGATCAAGGCACATTCCACAAGGGCTATTGGTGCTTCTTGGGCAGTGCATCACCGGGCCTCTATGGCTCAGATCTGCAAGGCCGCAACCTGGTCTTCAGTTCATACATTCACCAGATTCTATCAGGTGGATGTAGGAAGGCATGAGGATATCGCCTTTGGGCGTAGTGTGCTGCAGACAGCGGTACAGGGTCCTCAGGTCTGATAGCACCCTACTTGGTTGTGATTCCCCCCCCCTCAGTTGGCATTGCTTTGGGACATCCCATCAGTAATTACTGTGGCTCTGTGTCCCGTGATGTCCGAGAAAAGAAAATAGGATTTTTTATTACAGCTTACCTGTAAAATCCTTTTCTTTCGACGGACATCACGGGACACAGAGGTCCCGCCCCTCTTCTAATACACCTATACTGCTTTGCTACAAAACTGAGGTATCCCTGGAAGGGGAGGGGTTATATAGGGGGTTGAACTTCCTGATTAGGGTGTGACCAGTGTCCAATACCTAGTGATACCCTATAACCCATCAGTAATTACTGTGGCTCTGTGTCCCGTGATGTCCGTCGAAAGAAAAGGATTTTACAGGTAAGCTGTAATAAAAAATCCTATTTTTTTATTACCAGTCTCTTGTTCCTCATCCTAAAGATTATTGAATCCTGTCTCTTGTTCCTTATTTTTTTTAAATTCCTTATTATTACCGTATATACTCGAGTATAAGTCGTTCCGAGTATAAGTCGAGGCCCTAATTTACCACAAAAAAATGGGAAAAACGTATTGACCCGAGTATAAGACGAGGGTGAGAAATGCACAGCTACTGTAAGTAGAAAAGAGGGTCAACAATGCCCATTTGCAGCCTCACTGTGCCCATTTGCATGCCTCACTGTGCCCATTTGCAGCCATAGGTCCCCCGAACTTCAAACTAGGTAGTTAAGGGTTCCTAGATGCCCCCTAGCTGCAGCCAAAATTTGGGGTCTCTGAACCCAAAGGGTCCCAAAATGACATTGCTGCAGATGGACACAGTTGACCGAATTTGGGGCCCCGTATCTTGGGGCCACTTAGTGCTAAGAACCCCAAATTTGGTGTGCAAACCCAGTGGAACTAGCACCATAAAATATCCAAAGCTGGGGTTTATAGAACCAAGTGGCCCCGAGATACAGGGCCTCAATATCGGTTCAGAAAATGTCAAGCACTTTTCTGTAGCAGAGAATGACATTTTCCGAACCGGATTTGGGGCCCCGTATCTCGGGGCCACTTGGTGCTAGGAACTCCATCTTTGGATATGTTATGGCACCAGTTCCACTGGGTTTGCACACCAAATTTGGGGTTCCTAGCACTAAGTGCCCCTGAGATACAGGGCCCCAAAGTCGGTTCAGAAAATGTCAAGCACTTTTCTGTAGCAGAGAATGACATTTTCCGAACCGGCTTTGGGGCCCCGTATCTCGGGGCCACTTGGTGCTAGGAACTCCATCTTTGGATATGTTATGGCACCAGTTCCACTGGGTTTGCACACCAAATTTGGGGTTCCTAGCACTAAGTGCCCCTGAGATACAGGGCCCCAAAGTCGGTTCAGAAAATGTCAAGCACTTTTCTGCAGCAGAGAATGACATTTTCCGAACCGGCTTTGGGGCCCCGTATCTCGGGGCCACTTGGTGCTAGGAACTCCATCTTTGGATATGTTATGGCACCAGTTCCACTGGGTTTGCACACCAAATTTGGGGTTCCTAGCACTAAGTGGCCCTGAGATACAGGGCCCCAAAGTCGGTTCAGAAAATGTCAAGCACTTTTCTGCAGCAGAGAATGACATTTTCCGAACCGGCTTTGGGGCCCCGTATCTCGGGGCCACTTGGTGCTAGGAACTCCATCTTTGGATATGTTATGGTACCAGTTCCACTGGGTTTGCACACCAAATTTGGGGTTCCTAGCACCAAGTGGCCCTGAGATACGGGGCCCCCAATTCGGTTCGGAAAATGAAATTTTTTGCTGCAGAAAAGTGCTTGACTCGAGTATAAGTCGAGGGGGGCACTTTCAGCACAAAAAAATGTGCTGAAAAACTCGACTTTTACTCGAGTATATACGGTAGTATCTTTTATTTTTTGTATTTTATGAATATCATTTTTCAATCTTATCTTTCTATGAAATTTATACCATTTATGATGAATTGTTAGAATGTATTTTTTACATTAAAATGTATTTATCTTGCCTTTTTATACAGCTGGTTGACAGCTTACTATTTTTACTAGATGGTGCTCCTTCACATGAGCACATTATTTTAATCCTTTAACTACTGTTCACATTGCGGACACATAGGTTGGTAATTAGCAGTCCATTTTTAGCAGGCATAGTCGCTATTTATTCTCTCTGGCGTGTGATGTTCGTCACTTGGCCCATCCCCTGAAGACGTCATTCGTGACGAAACACGCCAGGAGTGGCCTGTATGTGAAGGCATCACGCACGCCTAGCCGCTTCCCAGCGGTATTGTACAGCCTGCTGCATCTCACATCATTATTCCACATGCTGTATATCAACTGTATTGCGGTAATTGTTGCCACCATGTTTTATTAAAGCATTTTTGAACACTTGATAGGCTTCACTATGGCAATATTTTTCCTTTAACATTTTTTAAGTCATCTAATGGGATTCGTGACCCACTGACGGCTGCTCTCTCCCTCAGATGATCAGCTGTTCCTGCCTGTTTGACCCTTATAATCTATGGTCCTGCATTTCTGGTAAGAGGCGTGCTTAGGAGGGTGCTGCTGGTGACGGATCCCCTTACCTGTCTAAATTGCACTGAGCACTTTCTGGATAAATTGCTTTGTTTCACTTATGGGTTATCCAGCATCTATGGACTGTCTAATTTTTTCTTGCTGAAGATTGGTGGTTATCTTTATGCTGTATATAAATCATATGCACATGGACACATTTGCACTTTATTATATACTTTTGATGTTATTTGTCTTTCAATGCACCTTATGATGTCCTTTTAGGAGGCATTTTTTTGCACTTTATTTGTTCTCTATTGAGTTCTGTTGCACATCATCTTTACCTTTGAGTGCTGCTTATACACATTTTTACACATATCATATATAGTCCTTAGTAAATCAGTCCATATAGACAAAATATACATAAATCTTCACTAAGTATCTTCACATAATATAATTGAAATCTTCCGTGATAATGTATCCCACACCATGTGAATTAAGTGATAAATTATAACACCATGTGCTCCCTCCAAGCTCCCAGAACTCTCACCTCCACTTTGGGGACATACAGCTTGTATTAAACTATCCGAGCTCCTAATTCCTACGTCTGGAACCACTTCCTCCGTCCACTAGAGTCTCATTTGGTACACAGATAAATGCTTCCAGGTATAACAGCTGTGCGGCTCCTTTAAGATTCCTAGGGTTTCCATGCGGCCAAATAGGTGATGCTCGCAATATGACAAGCATAAATTAAGGGCTCTCATTGAGGTTTATTTACTAACGGCAAATAGGCTGTGCACTGCAAGTGCACTCGCAAATGCACCCGCAGAATATCCACTGTGGTGGTTGGTCACCTTATACTACCTAATTATTGATTGCAGAGTTTAGAATGGTCACTTGTAAAAACCATATGGTCAGACTAAGTTGTTGAATGTTCAGAACCTACCGATAATCAGAATTCTTGTGATGCAATTTTTTCTAAGTTTGGGCTTCTCTTATGTCACATGATATAGCCTCGTGGAATCACCTTGGCCCGGATAGAAGGTCCCACCACCCAGGATGTCACAATGAAGGAGTCAACTGAATTTGATGTGACACCCAGCACAGATGTCAAATACCCACATGGTGGTGTGGTGTCTGCCAGCCAGTGGCTACTGATAGGTAAGAGGGTGGGACAGTCCAATCAGAAGCAACTGAGCTATCACAACATTGTTCTATGGTTGATATTTGGAAATGTTTGTCTGTTCATTAACTTTTGAAAGGTTGTTGCAGATATGTGCGACTCTAGGTTCCTGCACACTGTACCGGAAGCAGTTCTTCACTTTCTCTTAGTACCAGACTCTTTAGGCCTCATGCACACAGGCTGTTAAAATAACGTTATGAAAACGCCAGTATCTTTGCAGTGATTTTTTTAAACTTTTTTCAGCTTTTTTAAATGTTTTTGCAATAGCGTTTTTGAGCGTTTTTCCGCGTTAGCGTTTTTTAGCGTGTTTTTTTTTTTTTCAATTTATGATTTTTTTTTTCAATGGATCAAAAACGTTAAAAAAGTTGGTGAATGACGTTTTTGAGCGTTTATCAGCGTTAGAGCGTTTTTACAGCTGAAAAACGTCCTACAGAACCCACTGGTCCTGGTTTTTTTTTACAGCTTAACGCCTATGCCATTTGCAACTCAAAAACGCCTAGGTGGGCATGAAGCCATAGACTAACATAGATAGGCCTTTTTAAGCTGCAAAAAAAGCTAAAAAAAGCAGCTGTAAAAACGTCCGTGTGCATGAGGCCTTATAGTGAATGTAAAAATCTAAATGTGATGGTTCCTTTTTTTGTAAACATGATGTTTCCTTTAAACTATGGACAAAAAAAAAATAAAACATTCAAATTCCCCCCCCAGTAATGTAAATTATCTGTTGAACCCGTCAGTAGATCAGTTGATTTTCCACCTACTTCAACAGGGTGACAACATAGTTTGTTCTACAGTGTAATTGCTCAGTATCTTTGTCAGTGAAAAAGGTATCCTTAGAAAAACATGAAACAAACTAAAGACCAAGTCCATCTAACACTTTTTAAAGCAGAACTACACTGCATTGGAGTATGACAGACCAAATAACTCCATTTGATTAATTTTTAAGATTCAAAGCAAACTCACCAAGTCCATGTCACCATGCTTTATTTTGCAGAGAAATCACTTTGAAAACACCCCCTTGCATTTCTGGCCTTGGGCATCTTGAGTAAGTGCAGATGATTCATGTAGCGTTTTCTTCCTGGAATCCACCTGCCCTTAGCTCAGACATGCAGGCAAGAGGGTGTGCTTAGCTTAGAAAACCCCTCCTCCCTGCCTGAAGACTCCTAGGATGTATGATGCCATTTGCCTAGGCATAGAAACCAGAAGGTAACTGAAGAAATGTAAAAAAAAAAAGTTTAAAACGAGTAAATAAGATATACTTTCCTATCTATTTGCTAACGCTAGCAGCAACAGATTTTTTTTTTCTTTTAAAAAAAGGGTTTAAGACTGTAGAATAAAATCTAATCATTTTAAGCAAACCTGGCAGTGTTCTAGTTTGGAGGTCGATCCAGGCAACTAACCATTATAGTGTTCTAGTTTGTCCTAAGCCCTGTAAGTGTCACTTTTGTTGGATGGCTTGGTTAACACCATACAGTTACCAGAATGCAATACATTTCTTTATATTGGCCCTTTTAAAGTGTATGTAACAGCAAAACTTTTTTGGCGATAGAGTGGGGAAAAGTTTGATTATCAGTCAAATTTTTATTGCTGTATGTGTCCCGGTTGAGGTGATTCGCTCCTCTATTATGTTGGTGACCACTTTCACCAGGACAGAAAGTAAGGGAAAATAGGACATTTTAGACCCCTTTCACACGATAAGCCCGCTCGGATCCGCCTGTTTTGTTTTTCAGGCGGATCTGAGCGGGCCACCCATTGACTCCTATGGGCAGGCGGATGTCAGCAGAGATGTGTCCGCTGACACCCGCCTGCCATCTGATCCGCTTAAAACAGACGTATGGCGATACGCTCAGCCATTCGTCAGTGAGCAGAGAAGGACCTGTCATCCGCCGGCTCAGCGAAGATCAACAGATTGATCTCCCGCTGAGCTGGCAGACTCGGCTGAGCTGATCCGCCTCGTGTGGAAGGGGCCTTTGAGTTGCCATCGTAAGAAAAGGTGAAGAGGAAACCTTGCTATGGGGCTGCTGTTCCAGGAACAACTGTCTAAGAGCAATAATGAACAGAAAAGCAACACACTCACATAGCCACATCCGTAAATTGAGGGAATGAATAAGATAAAAAAGGTGTACTATAACAGCAAACCTAGGTCAGACTTTAAAGGCATAGAAAACAACGAAGAGGTATGAGAATAAACACTATTTATTGAAAAATACACAACATGAATAGAACAATACAGAAAAATTAAAAATCATGTATACTGATACATGTAGTTTTAAACAGTTACAGCAGTGTTATTTCCATAATCATACCTATGGAAATAACACTGCTGTAACTGTACTCCATGTATCAGTATACATGTTTTTCAATTTTTCTGTATTGTTCTATTCATGTTGTGTATTTTTCAATAAATGGTGTTTATTCTCATACCTCTTCGTTGTTTCCTATGCCTTTAAAGTCCGACCTAGGTTTACTGTTATAGTACACCTTTTTTTCCTTATTCATTCCAACCGTCTTTGAGCGTAATTTCTCTCACTTTCTGTTGTCTCTCTGGCACAAGAAACAAAAGGGAAATCTCCACAATAGCAAAAAAAAAACATTTTGGCACTTTAACGTGGTTGTAAAGTTAGTGATGACAATTACTGGTAGCCCCTCTGTTATAACAAGCTATACTACACAGTGCCTGTATTTAAAAAAAAAAAAAATGATGCAGCTAAATATTTTATTTTTCAGTGCCGCTATGCGGTCACGTGACACTCCGCCTCTTTTCTTCCCTGATCTGAGGACTACAGCGGGAGGGGCTGAATGTCCCCTGTGACGTCAGCCGGGAGGTCACGTGACTGCACATTGGCACAGAAAAATGAGGTATTTAGCTGCATAATTTATATTTCAATATTTTTATTGAAAAAGAAACAAAGTCTGGTATAAACAGATGCATTAATGTAACAATTCAATTTTCGGGTTTTCAATATAGCAATACAAAGACATATGAGGTAAGATTAGAACAGATATCTGTCATCTATCATCACATCAGAAAGCAAAAGGCATAGCATATAACTGAGTACTAATGGGACTGAACAGTTACTTCCCAACTATGATCAGGGACGCCACCATGTATGGTGGATAATGGAGAGCCAGAGTAGGGGCATGATATAGGGAAAAGGGGGGAAGGGGGGGGGGAGTGATAGTTGGGAAGTCATGGAGAAATCCTGGCAGCGATCCCTGAGGTTATCCCAGGGATCACTATTGTGTTAGGTCCCAAAAGCTATTAACTGAATCATATATGTAAATACCCAAAAGAAGAAAAACAAACGGAAGTAATGGGGAAAAAAAGGAGAGAGAGAGGAAGAGAAGATGGAAGAAGGAGGAGAGGGTCAACCCGGAGTCGTCGTCCCCCCCCCCCCCCCCCCGGAATTGAGATATAGCCAATCCATGCGTCCCATATTTTGTCTAACTTTTTGGAGTTATTGCAAAGTATATGAGTGAGCTTATCATTAATCATGATCCAATTGAGCTTACTTTTAACATGATCAAGAGGAATTACTGACTGTTTCCAATGCCTAGCAATTGTAATTCTCGCCGCCAGCAATATATAGGTGATCAATTTTACTGATTCTCTGGGTACTTCATCGGGCAGTTTGTGAAAAAGAGCGGTTTCTGGAGATCTACGAATGTTTACCGCCGTTATTGAGTTTATTAAATTGAATATCCTAATCCAGAACCTAGTTACGAGGGGGCTTTGCCACCAAATATGGTACATTGTCCCCAACCAGTCACATTGGCGGAAGCAATTTGGCGAGGTAGAAGGATGCATTTTAGCTACCCTAGTCGGGACCAGGTTAGCTGCATAATTTAAATAAAACATACAGACACAGTGTAGTATAGCTTATTTTAACAGAGGGGCCGCCAGTAATTGTCATCATTAACTTTACAGCCACATGGAATATTAGCAAGGGGGGGAAGGGCGGGTTTGGAGATCGGCTCACAGACTAGGAACTGACAGGTGGGGGGGGGGCGGAGAGACTCTGAACACAGCGGGATGACAGAGGCACATAAACTGACCACGGTATCATAGATCAGCAGCCATGATTACCATGGTCGGTTCACCTAGGGGGACACAGGAACAGGCAGGATCAACCAGGTATTTTACAGCATAGGAATGGACAAATGACACAGCACAAGCACTATGCTGTTTAACATGCTTTAAAAGAATAGGATTTTTATTTATTTAATTTTTTAAGTTACAACCGCTTTAAGTCATTTTGAATGAGGTTCTTTCACATTTTGTTCCCTAATCTCTCTCTCTATCTCTCCCAATACCATCATATGCATCTACAGAATAATGTTGACTTGTTTTTATCCCCAGGTCACCACGAGGTGCCACATGTTGTACATACCACAATGCTGCGGGCTTTTCCAGAGACTCTGCAGAGGGACACAGAGTCCATCATCCGAGGACCATCCCCAAGGACTTTGTTTGATGATGTAGGATTTTTGCTGAAAAACATAATTGTATTAAGTTGCTTACCTGCGAGTATTTCTAAGTGCTGAAATAGAGACTTTACTGTTTGCCGAGAGTCATTCTTGTGTATGTAAACCCCAAACTATTTTAGGTTTGGAAAGAATGTGTAAGGGTTAGGACCTCTTTTAGGTTTAGAACTTTAACACTCCACCATCTTACATCCTCCATAGGCTGAATAGAGAAAACAAATGCACAACAGGTTGGAATTTCGTAGAACAATCAGTTGGGCAGAGTGTTTAAGCTTCAAACATTTTCTCCTATATCTATAAACTCTAGAGCAGAGGTCTCCAAACTTTCTAAACAAAGGGCCAGTTTACGGTACTTAAGGCTTTAGGGGGGCCAGACTGTGGCCAGTGGGCGTAGAAAATGTTGTTGGTATGAGCGGTAAGAGTAGTACCCTATTGTTGGTATCAGTGCCAGGAATAGTACCATGTTGTTGGTATCAGTAGCATTAATAGTGCCCCAATGTTGATGCCATTGGGAGGATTAGCACCCCATCATTGGTGTCAGTGGGAAGAATTGTATCCCACCACTGGTGTCAGTAGGAGGAATGCTGCCCTATCATTGGTGACAGTTGAGGATGGAATAGTGCCTCAAGGGCCAGATAGAAGCAAGCAAAGGGCCACATTCAGCCCTTGGGCTGCAGTTTGGAGACCACTGCTCTAGAGGAAAGATAAGTGTACTGCCCAAAGAAACTAATTCCAACTCTTACTAGTGTAGGTCAGGTTAGAAAATGAACATTTTAGTCTTTTGCTACCTTTTCTTGACAGCTGGAATTTCTGTAAATGGACTGTCACATCCCTAATGTCCATGCCTATTCACTGTAGTTTAGGACCCCACAGAATCAAGGTGGGATTCCCCAGGGTGACACTGAAGGGCGTTTGAAGATGGAGAGCAACAAAGAAGAAGGTGGAATTGTGCTACCTGACTCATCAATCACAAATCTGCTTATCATGGGAATAGTGACACTTCTTCTGGGAGGATGGGTGCTCTTTGGCCTTACGTATCCAAAGGTAGGTGTTGTATAAACCTATTCGAACCTATTGCACATTGGTTGGGCCAGCCATTATTATTTATCGTCCCTATATTTATCTGAATCAGATGCAGGAGCAGCAGCGTCTGCAGCAACAACAATTGCAACAGCAACTCGAAGAGAAACTACTGCGTCTCCAACAACAGCAGAACATGACCACTGAGGCTGGTCCGTCCCTGTCAGCTGAAGAGACCACGGTGCTGTCTGGAGAGCAGAAGACTGGCAGCGGTAAAAGACAGAGTGGAGATGTGGAACAGAGCCAAGCCAACGGAGCTAAACGTCTGAGCACAGATGATGGGGAGGGGGAAGGTGAGGGAGGAAGAAGGTCATGGATCAGTTTTGAACCAACTTATTATTTTTCATGTACATTGAACTGGATAGTTTACTGTATATAGACAGTGTAACTAAGCATACAATCCATGAGTAGGAGTGGGTTGAAACAAACAACTTCATATAATTCTTGGAGAATGCTGTGGAAGCATTTTCTGCAATGATTTGTGTCACCACTCCTCCATAAGGAAGGCTGTGCTGCCTTGCATCTTGACCCCTAAGTTCTTATATAGACCTATAGGAGGGACAACAGATTGCAGGGAAGGAGAGGTAATTAGGTGGACCTAAAGGAAGAAGAACGGATGGGAGGGACTTATGTGGACCTATAGTAGGGTAGCGGATACATCATCTGTCTTTTGGGTGGAACCTAGGAATAATGGTGGAGAAATATCTCAACACTGGAGACCCAAGAGAAATAGAATTTTAGCGCCTGATTCAGCTTGCTGCAATATGTGAAATCTGGTTGTATTTAAAGTAGTTTAAAGAAAACCTGTCTCTTTGATCATTCAGGGCAGTTATAGGCCACAACCACAGATGCTCTCCTTCCCTACACTATCCCACCAACCTGTTCTCCTGCGGGAGGGCTAAGCCTAATTCCCATGTAAGCAACACGATAGTTGGTGTCAGAGCTTACACAGGATTATTGGCCTTCTGCCCTTCCCGAGGTGACCGTGTTTGAACCTAGTTCATGCTCTGTATTCCAGGAGGAAGGAGAGAAAGTCACATGCTCACTCTATAGCGAAAAAGTACTGGATAACTTTTTCATTTGCACAATAATATCCTTTTTAATGTGTCATTTAACTTCTACAATATAAATTCTCTGATGCTGAACTTTCTTCCTGCAGGTCAAGATGAGGAAGACATACAAGTGGGGAAAATCTCCTTTTCTCCCAAGGAAGTTTTGGGTCATGGAGCAGGAGGAACGTTTGTGTTCAGGTAAATGGCCTACAAACCTGAATTATAAGTGTCTGGTAATCTGGTATTCTTTGTGTTGGTAACATGGGTTCCTTGGTGTGCAGGGGCAGATTTGATGACCGCGCTGTAGCTGTAAAGAGAATTCTGCCAGAAAGTTTCATGCTGGCTGATCGAGAGGTTCAACTGCTGCGAGAATCCGATGAACATCCGAACGTCGTCCGCTATCACTGCACAGAGAGCGATAAGCTTTTCTATTATATTGCCTTAGAGCTGTGTGCAGCCACTTTGCAAGAGGTGAGAGACAATCTTTATGAATGACAAGAGTATGGAGTACGGTGACACCACTGAGCAGAGGTGATGAGGAAAGACTGGAAAGTGTCTAGCCTCATCTTGATTAATGTTGTTGGATTCAGCCTAATGTCATGTAATTTATCATAGTTTTGGAAATCTGTGTAAGATGGTGACAACAAACACTAAGGTCTTTGATTTTTGCAGTATTGTTCAAAAATAAAAGGAGAATGTGCTTGGTTGTAATCCTAACACTAACCCTGTATCCTTAAACCTTCCTTTAACTCTAACTCTATAACTAACCCTCCCTGTAATCCTAAACCGAATCTACCTTGTAACCTGAACAGTAACTCTGTATCCCTAACATTAGCCTCCCATGTAACTCTATAACTAACCCTTTCTGTAATCCTAATCCATACTGAAACCCTAACACTAATCCTCCTAATAACCCCAAAACCTATCCCTCTTTGTAATCCTCACACTAACCCTCCCTGTTGTTCTAATGCTAAACCTCCTTGTAACCCTAACTTTAACATTGATCCTCCCTATAATCCTAAAACTAGCCCTCTCTGTAACCCTCATACTAACCTCTCCTGTAAAACTTGGGGTAACCCTCCATCAACTTTAAGGCCTCATTCACACTGGACGTTTTTTGACATTTTTACAGCAGCTGTTTTTGGCTGTAGACGTTTTTTTCTACAGTCATTAAACTCTCCATCATGTTATCCTATGTGTCCATGCACACATAGGCTGTTATCAGCAGTTTCGGGTAGACATGTGCACAGCCCAAAAATTCGTTCATTTTCGTTTTCGTTTCATTAGTTTATTATTTTTTTCGTTTTTCGGGTCATTCGTTATGATCGCGATTCGTAAATTCGTTCATTCGTAAATGCGTTCATTCGTACATTCGAACATTCGTTCATTCGTACATTCGTACATTTTTACATTTGTAAATTCGTACATTCGTAAAATCGTACATTCGTAAAATCGTACATTCGTAAAATCGTACATTTGTAAATTAGAAAATTCGGAAATTTGTAAATTCGAAGTTTGAAAATCCAAAAACCCGAAAATTCAAAAATCTGAAATAGTAACTAACTATTAAATTATAGGTATTGTAATTTCCTTTCAAATTTGACTGTCAGTGAACGTAGCAAATACGAATTTATCCGAAGTTACGAATGATCCAAAACGAATGCTGCATCTAAACAAATGGAACGAAACAAATTAATAATAAATAATAATAATAAAACGTTGTTATTATTATTATTGTTATTTATTATTATTAATTCATTACGTTCCATTCTGTTTTTTCGGATCATTCATAACTTCGGATAAATTTGTATGTGTTACGTTCACTAACAGCCAAATTTGAAAGGAAATTACAATACCTATAATTTAAATGTTACTAGTAATTACTAATAGTTAAGTTATTATTAGTTAACTATTATTTCAGGTTTACGAATTGACTAATTTACTAATGTACGAATGTACATTCGAAAATTGCGAATGTACAAATGCCCGAATTTACGAATGTCCAATTTTATCGAATTTACGAATATTTGGAAAAAATTTGTTAAACGGGTTTTCGTTAATTCGGATATTCCCGAATTAACGAATTTGTCGAAATTCGTTAGAAAACGAATTTGGAACAAAACGAATTGCACATGCGTAGTTTCGGGCAGTGGCGTTTTTGAGCAGTAAATAAAACCCAAAACTAGTGGGTTCTGAGAGATGTTTTTCAGCTGTAAAAACGCTCTAATGCTGATAAACGTTGATAAACGCTCAAAAATGTCACTCACCTGCGGTTTTTAACGTTTTTAATCCATTAAAAAAAAATTTTTTAAACGCTAATAAACACTAAAAAACGCTATTGCAAAAACGTTGAAAAAAGTTGAAAGAAGTTAAAAAATGCACTGCAAAGCTACTGGTGTTTTTATAACATTATTTTACCGTCCAGTGTGCATGAGGCCTAACACTTACCCCTCTTTGTAACCCTAAACTCTTAAACTAAGGCAGGTTATTTTCTTTCCTGCAACCACAGGTTGCAACTGTGTTAATATGGGAATCCCTCCAGTGGAGCTATTGTGTTCTCCTGCCGGGAGGACACAGTGATTTGCTTGTAAACATCTGAAATGCTGGTTGTACCCAAGTCGATTGATGGATGGATACAACCAGCCTGCCCATAGATGGTTCGATTATTGAGCAAGGCAAGAAGAGGATCCTGAGAAATGATGATAGAGAAGAGTGTGGAAACAATATGAAATATTTCGGCCTAGAAACCACAGGCAACTGGGCAAGACTACAATATTTGATAGGTGTATACCATGACCTCTGCACTCTAGCACCCTAACTCTTCTTATGTCAATTTAACACTGTTAGATTGACCTCTCTTGCACTAGACCAGGGATATGCAATTAGCGGACCTCCAGCTGTTGCAGAACTACAAATCCCATGAGGCATAGCAAGACTCTGACAGCCACAAGCATGACACCCAGGCATAGGCAGAGGCATGATGGGACTTGTAGTTTTGCAACAGCTGGAGGTCCGCTAATTGCATATCCCTACACTAGACTAAAGACTAACTTTTCTGTACTGTAGTCAGTATTTAATATGGTGGTGATCAGACTTACAGAATTCACAGGGATCTGATGCTTTTGTGACCCGTGTGCCTGTACAATTGGAAACCAATGATGTTGTTGCTGTGGCTGCCGTAATGAAAGTTGCTATAATCTTTGAAAAAAACAGCTTTTATAGGTTGACAGCACTTGAACGGAACGGTTTATTTTAACCATGTCAACTGCTTTTTTTTACGTACTTTTTTTTTACAGTACGTGGAGAACCCCGACTTCCATTGCAGTGGCTTAGATAATGTGACCGTCCTGTTCCAGGCCATGTCAGGACTGGCTCATTTACACTCTCTGAACATTGGTGAGGAATGGTTGATCATCTGTAATTTGTTACAATTTAAATTTATCCACAGCTTTTCATGACAGCAGTCCAAAACTGTACAGCTTAGTCACATCACTCCCTGTATGTTCTTGCCTTAAAGTGGAATTCTGGGGTAATACTAACTAAGCTTAAAACTGCTCCCTCCCCCTTTCTAACACCTATACTAACTACCCTGTAAAAGAAAGATGCATATACTTACCTATTCTCAGGGCACTCCAATCTTCTCTCAGCTATTAGTAGCTTCAGGGGAGAGGAAAGAGCGCCAACAATGGATGGTCCATAGTAAGCCAATGGGTGATGTCACTGCTCAGGCATTCCAGCCAATGTCAGAAATCTCTCTCCTCTCCCCAGTAGCTGGCACTGGGGAGTTCACAGGTGCGTATCTACCGCAAGGCAAATAAAGTGTTTGCCTTGGGCGGCATTTTTCAGGGGGTACAGCACCATCCCCAAGCAGAAGGGACACTACGACTCCATTCTGGTTGTAGTTAGAGGCAATGATTGGATCGGGACATACTGGTACACTGTGTGGGGAGGGGTGCCGCTGCCCACTGGAGTCACAGCATAGTAGTACACTGTGGCTGAGCACTCACTGGCACAGCGCACCGCCTACGTATCCTCTCTGCCCATTTCTGAAAGCATATGCCATGTTTGGAGGAGGAAACTGGAGAGGGCCAGTAGCGCAAAGAAGCTCTCCTCTTTATGAGGAGACGTGGAGACAGAGACCCCATTTTAGGAGAGGCATTACTGAAGGCACGTGAAGCCAGACTGATAGAGCACTGAGCAAGGAGGGGGGGATTGACTGACACTGAGAGCAAGTGAGTGCCAGTGTCACCATCCCCCCCACCACCATCCCTCTGCCACTGATCCCATCCCCCCACCACCACTGCCACTGATCCCTACCCCCCCCCCCCCCCCCCACAAACACTACTGCCACTGATTCCATCCCCCCCAGCACTGCTGCCAGTTAAACTGGTCCAGATTAGACCAACGTACCATCCCTCTAGAAGATGCAAATCACTGTAGTAGACGCCACTACTCCAGTGTTCTCCATTAGATTCTGAGTCCTGTGCCAAGCGTCCTACCTGCTGCATTCTGAGAATGCAGTCAGATACCACTTTGCATTTTCTCAGTGAATGCAAAGTGTTCTCTAATTAGACAAGATGGAGAGACAGGGCAGTGATGTTGGGCTCTCTACAGCGTCCAATCAGAGAATGCTTTGCATTCATTAGGAAAATGCAAAGCGATCTATGAATGGGGCCTGTGCCTAGCGACAGACCTCCTGTTTTCAGGATGCTGCAGGGCAGCTGCTCGGAATGGGACCCGGAAGATAGTGGAGTCTACTGGTGTAGCGGTGTCTCGTATAGTAATTTCCAGCTTCAAGAGGGATCCCACAGGTATGATATATGCACTAATGTAAAAATATCCATACCTGGATGTTGCCACTGCCTTAAGTGCCCATTAGATATGCAGGCTCTACTTTCCTACTTATCTCCTGTACATTGTCAGTGCTTTACCGTTCCTCTCAATAAATGTTACAAAATAACGCAATACTGTAATGCAGTATGCAGTTCCTCAGTGGCACTCCCAGCCCCCCTTTAGGCTCGGTTCACATTGATGCGACAAAGGATCCGACTTGTGAGACCTCAAGTTGGATGACATGTGAAATTTAATGTTTGCCTATGAGAGCCATCTTAACTGATACTACACAAGTCTGTCCGACTTTAGAAAAGGTTCCTGCATTATTTTGGTTTGGCTTTAATACGACTTTAATGCCACAGAGTGTAAAAAGTCACATCAAAGTCGGACTCCAAAGTTGCACTGAAAGTTTCGCAACTTTTTGAGTCTGGCTAATGTGAACCAAGTCTTAATAGAGATCAGGAGCATCACTGAGAAATTCTTTCTAGCTTGAGTTACACACAGTCCTGGGTGGCTTATCCTTTAGTGTAGATAACTATCCTACAGGAGTCGGTCAACAAAAATACTAATTGCACTAATATATATATAGATAGTCAAAATGGGTAATTTACAAATGCAATCCAAAAAAGAAAAAAAGGGATATTTAGGTGTGCATTTGTCTCACATAGATATCAAATAGGTTACAAGGTATTCATTTATTGTCATTACTCAGAGAAAAATGCAGATTCAGACACAGTATCCATCGATAAGGTATCCCAAAGGACACAAATGAATGTGCATATATGCTTCCCTTCTAAATCACATATTTATTTCTTGCACATTTTACTAGTATTTTTACTTGTTGCAGTGCATAGAGATCTGAAACCGTGCAATATCCTCATCTCCTTGCCCAACGCCCAGGGCAGACAGAGAGCCGTCATCTCGGACTTTGGCCTATGCAAAAAGATGGGAATTGGGAGAAGTAGTTTCAGCCTGCGCTCTGGTATCCCGGGCACTGAGGGCTGGATCGCACCAGAGGTTCTACGCGATGGGCGAACACAGAACCCGGTAAGTATTTTATCTGTAGAGAAAGATGGCTGTTCTGAAAAGAGGCTACATTAGATGTGGTTTGAACTGGAGCTTCAGCCAAAAAATATTTTTGATTGTAAAAAGAGAGTAGGGGAAGCATGCAGAATGTCAGGTTTTATTGCTGCCTGTGACTGCCTTCACTTCCTGCCCCAAAAAAACAACAGGAAGTGAGGGGAAATCTTACCTATGGAGAAATCCCACTTCTGACAGATGTCACCAGAACATGTGCCCCCATGGGGAGATTTTCCACTTATGTTCAGATGACAAGTAAAAAAAAAAAATGTTTCTTCTCTCTTTCTGTTTACTAGAATATTGGCAGGTGAACATTAATCCCCCCCCCCCCCCCCCCCAAAAAAAAATACAGGCAGCACTAAAAACATCACAGTGATTCTAATCCTTCCACACACTTCCCACAAAACTAGGATAGGTTTTGACTGAGGTTCTACTTTAATAATTGAAGGACACAGCTGGAGCTAAAGGAAACCATTATTTTCAAGGAAAAAGTGTGTTATCATCACATAAAAGTTTTTTTTTTTTTTCCTCCCAGACGTCAGCGGTGGATATATTCTCAGCCGGTTGTGTATTTTATTACGTCCTGGCACATGGCAAGCACCCGTTTGGTGACAGCCTTAGGAGACAAGGAAATATACTTAATGGGTCATACCAACTCCCACATTTGGAGGAGGAGACACATGGTAAGACACATGAAGATATGAGAACAGTAAAAAGAAGACCTGCAATGGGGGCAGGTCCCACTCAGGCACTTTTTTAATAAAATGTGCAATAAATAGAGGTTACTCCTGAATTAATTAGCATGTATTATTTCTTGGATCACAGAAAATGTAGTCGCACGGGATCTCATCGAGAAGATGATCAGCAATGACCCCCAGCTCCGACCTTCTGCTCCCTGTGTTCTGAGACATCCATTCTTCTGGTCCAGAGAGAAGCAGCTGCAGTTCTTTCAGGTCTGAAGAGCCGACTTCCCTGTAATTAATCTGTACTCAGTTTTAAACTTTTAAATGTAAATGTTCTACCTGAGAGTAAACCACACAAGATGCCTCCTACTACCATTATTAGCCAGGAAATCTTTTTCCGCTCTGTGATTTAGCTTCACTACTGGGGCCTGCTATTCCACCTAAATGAGACTGTTTCAGTGGCCAGCAAGGGAAGTCTACTTGGACAAGAGGATGACAGAGGGTTAATTTTCGCCATGATTTCACTGAAAAACACATGCCATAGTAATAAAGTGAAACTAAATCAGAGAAGAGCACGGAATAGCGTTCTCTGGTTATTAAACGTAATGACAGGCATCTTGTTGCATGGCAGTAGTTGCATGTTGTTGAAATGCACTGTATTTGCCTTTTCAACATGTATATGTTGGGTTTTGGATTTGATTTGGAAATTGCAGTTGAATCCAATGATCAATACCAGTGGGGTTGATTTACTAAAACTTGAGAGTGCAAAATCTGGTGCAGTTCTGCATAGAAACCAATCAGCTTCCCATTTTGTTTTTTGTTTTTTTGTTTTTTTTGTTTTTTGTAAAAGCTTAATTGAACAAGCTGAAGTAACATAGTTGGTAAGGTTGAGAAAAGACACCAGTCCATTTAGTTCAACCTGTGGTGTGTGCTTGTGTTTATGTCAGTAGTATATCGTATATCCATCTATGTTGAGATCGTTAAGATGCGATCTAATAGTTTTTTTTTTTTTAAACTATTGACGCTCCCTAGTGATACCACTGCTTGTGGAACAGAATTTCACAACCTTACCACTCTAATGCCCCGTACACACGGCCGGACTTTGTTCGGACATTCCGACAACAAAATCCTAGTATTTTTTCCGACGGATATTGGCTCAAACTTGTCTTGCATACACACGGTCACACAAAGTTGTCGGAAAATCCGATCGTTCTGAACGCGGTGACGTAAAACACGTACGTCGGGACTATAAACGGGGCAGTGGCCAATAGCTTTCATCTCTTTATTTATTCTGAGCATGCGTGGCACTTTGTGTGTTGGATTTGTGTACACACGATCGGAATTTCCGACAACGGATTTTGTTGCCGGAAAATTTTATCTCCTGCTCTCAAACTTTGTGTGTCGGAAAATCCGATGGAAAATGTGTGATGGAGCCTACACACGGTCGGAATTTCCGACAACAAGGTCCTATCACACATTTTCCGTCGGAAAATCCGACCGTGTGTACGGGGCATTACAGTAAAGAACCATAAAGAACAGTTTTAGGTTAAACCACTTTTCTTCCAATTTCAGTGAATTGCCCCGTGTCTTTTTAAACTCCCTTTCACTGAAACGTTTTTCCCTATGCTAGGGTCACCAGTACGGTATTTGTACATCGCTATCATATCCCCTCTCAAGTGTCTCCTTTCCAGAGAGAATAAGTTCAATACTTGTAGTCTTATCCCATAGCTGAGGTCCTCCAGTGACTTTATTAGCTTTGTTGTCCTTCTCTGGACTCTCTCCAGCTTCAGCACATCCTGCCTGAGGACTGGTGCCCAGAACTGGATGGCATATTCAAGATACGGTCAGACCAGAGTCTTGTAGAGCGGGAGAATTACTGTTTTATCTCTGGAGTGAATGCCCTGTTTAATGCATGCCAATATTCTGTTGGCTTTGCTTGCAGCAGCTTGGCAATGCATGCCATTGCTAAGCCTGTCATCAGGACCCCCAGGTCCTTTTCCATCCTAGATTCCCCCAGAGGTTCTCCCCCCTAGCGACTAACTTGCATTCATATTTTTAGCACCCAAATGCATTACTTTACATTTTTCAACATTAAACCTCATTTGCCATGTAGTTGCCCAACCCATTATTTTAGGTTATTTAGTTAAAAGCTGATTGGCTACCATGCAGATCTGCAACAGATTTTTTACTCTTCAGAATAAGGAAATCGACCCCATTTTTGTCTTGGAACTTTAGTTTCAAGTCAAACAAAAGATTGCAATCTCATAAATCCATAACAATCATAATAGCACTATTACTGGGTAAACACAATATCTACAGAGCAGGCTAAATAAATCATATTATGGACCTTTGTGAATTGAACCGTACAACAGAATTTATGGCCTTCTTCAGTTCCACCTAGCGGCTGAATAGATTGGCAGGAGAGTGAAGTAAAGGTGTGCGGGTGTAGAAGATTAGGGAGGCAATTTACATGATCCCATCCATCACTTTGCTTCATGGGCAAAGCCCAGTTTCACTTTAAACTGACCAAGTCTCACAGAGCAGGGATTACTGAGCCACATACAACATAGATTCCAAGTCTGACAATCTTACCCTACAGGAAGCAGGTGATGAGTGCACTATAAAATTTTTATGATTAGAAATGAATACCAGCGTATTATGAGTTGCTCAGAGACCAAACAATGCAGGTATATATGGCTATTCTGTATAACAAGCAAAAATATAAAACGGTATGTCTGTGATTGTCGCCTTCAGGATGTCAGCGATCGCATTGAGAAGGAGCCTCAGGACAGTCCAATAGTTGTTAACCTGGAGAATGAAGCTCGTTCTGTTGTTCGTGTCAACTGGCGGTTATATATATCAGTTCCTTTACAGACAGGTACATTTTATAGCGAGTAACAGGACATTAAAAAGCAATTTAATCCCGTGGGTGACAGGGAAAAGTAGCTGCTGGTAGCCTTGAAGCTGCTTTTTTAAAGGGAAAGAATAGTGTATCTTTTGTAAACAGGGATTTTGAGTTATTATTACTTGTATATAGAGGGGGAATTAAAGCTAAAACAGTGCTACCCTGGTAAAAAACCTTGAGTGTAAAATGGATGTGGTGCAAGGTAAAAACCTGGGCAAATATCCTGGTTGATTTAAAATGAAAGAAATTTCTATTTTTAGCACAATAAAATATAAATTGCAATATACAAAGAATTTCCCAGAGGTTAAGAACATGGATAGTGCTATGAAAGTGTAGCTGCTGACTTTTAATAAAAACACACTCACCTCTTCCAGCGATGCGGCCGCCCAAACCTCTCCTCTTTCTGGCGCCGGCACTACAAGTATGGGCGCTCAGCCATGACCGTTTGCGGCCTCACAGCCGTGTGCACACTGCACATTTGCGAGTTGCACTGCGCCTCCTCATTGGTCGGGCAATCTTCTAGGACCGGTTACATGTCCCAGAAGATTGCAGGGGGGGAGGGGGAGAGCAGAACTAACGTTTAGAGCGCCTAGACAGCCCGAGCGGAAGTGGGAGCGGGTACCTGTCAAAACTAGATACCCACTCCCCCCCCCCCCCCCCCTCTCAAAAAAAAAAAAATGACATGCCATATGTGGCATAGGAGGGGGGGAGAAGTGCTTAAAGTGGAACTTCCCCTTTTGGGTGGAGCTCCGCTTTAATGTGAGGATCCACCCAGATGCCTGAACCAGCAGCTAGCTCAGCCTCACAGCCAGCTGCTGAGAGCCTCAGCCAACCGTTCCTGCCCCCTCCTCAACCCAGCGCTCCAGTTAGTGCTGGAGTGACAGAGCAGAGAGCCAGTGATTTTCTGCTCACTGAAGACTGAGACCTGAGAGATCAGACATCTTTGATTGCTCGGTTCTCGGTCATAGAGGCTCCAGGGAACAGATGCAGCATCAGATCGATGCTGCATCCACCTAGGTGAGTGTAATTTCTTTTTTTTTTTTTTCTTATACCTGCACTTCTCTTTTAAATATGATTTGTTTTAGACTTTACAAGGTAACAGTTAATAAAGAACAAATTGGTTAACAGTAGTCCTTTATATCAGCGTTCTGAGTAGGACACCACCGATTCATCAGCAGAGTGAAAAATGTAGACAAATGTTTATTGGTGAATTTTATGTTAATGTTTTATTGATAGTTTAGAAATTTATAACCTGATCTTTTATCTAGTTATTTTGATAAGAGCCTTATTTTAGCAATAAGCACCTGCATTTGTGGATCGCTGTGACAGACTAAAGATCTAGATGAATATCCCTCCTCTGCATCTTTCAGATATATAGTATGTGTAACCAGAGATCCAGCTATTGGATCTGTATTCACGGCTCAGCAGTAAACCCACAATTTTCAACCCGTGAAGACTTTTCTGCATATCACCTCCTGGGTTATTCAGTATATAAACTATTCATATGCAGTATTTTATATTTACTTCAAAGTAAAAGAAATTAAAAAATAGGTTTTTCTTTTATTTATGAACTTTATATATTTAAAATAGAAAATATACAGAATCTTTTTAAAATGCTGTTGGTTACTGCCGTTTGTTCTGTTTAAAGTGACATAGTTCCTAGAGACAAAAGGTTAAAGCTCCCTGTATTTATATTTAATTTTCCTCTTCTCTTTCCATCTTTCAACATAGATCTCAGAAAGTTCCGTTCCTACAAAGGGAATTCTGTACGAGATCTGCTAAGAGCTATGAGAAATAAGGTAAGCTTTGCTAAATGAAGGATTTAAGATGTTTTCTGTTATAGTATAGAATGGTGGAATTGGGGTTGATTTACTAAAGGCAAATAGACTGTGCATTTCGCAAGTGCAGTTGCTCCAGAGCTTAGTAATTGAGGGAAGCTCTGCTGACTTCTATGGTCCAATCGTGTGCAAGCAAAAATGCTGCAGTTATGTAAACAAGGCAGATCGCCATTCTGACAGGGGAGAACACAGTGATCTTGTGTTCCTGCTAAGCAAGAACACGGATCTCTGTGTTCTCCCAGTCAGTCCATCCCCCAGACAGTTAGAAAGCATCCCCTAGGGACACATTTAACCCTTTGATCGCCCCTGATGTTAACCCCTTCCCTGCCAGTGTCATTAGTACAGTGACAGTGCATAATTTTAGCACTGATCACTGTAATAATGCCACTGGTTCCCAAAAAAGTGTAAAAAATGTCAGTTGGGTGTCCTTTTTTGTTTTGTTTTAGTTAGAAGAGTGAAGGGTTAAAAATCCTGTCAGTTTGCTTAATTACTATGTGTCTTGTTGAGGAGCTTTCCCTTCACTTCCTGTCTAGGAGATGCAACAGGAAGCGAGTAGTAAAACCTTTTCTAAGTTGTCACCAGGACATATATTCCCATTAATAGATTTGCCCTCATCTCTTGTTCTGTTGACAACTCTAAAATGGATTTCACATAACTTTTTGTCTCAGTGACAATTGTCCCCAGGAGAAATAAGGTAAATCTACCCAGCTGGGATACAACCTGCAATCCAAAATTGGCTTTACATAATCTATTTGGCTTACCGTTTCAGTTTAGCTCAACATGACCGGTAAAGAATTTCGTATTGTTGCTGCTTGTGTCTCCATAAAGGCATTTTCCAGTCACTTCCTGTCCTGGTGACAGGTGTCAGACCAAACAGGAAGTTCTGAGAAAACCCAGCACGGAGAACATTTAAAACCTGACAGTGCCATCCCCTCCCCACTGTAAACTAAACCACTTTTGTTTGCAATTGGGTTTTGAGAAAGTATAAATCGTGAATGTTTTTTATGGGAAACTTGTAGATGATCCTTTTTATGTGGCTAGCTGAATATATTTTGAGGTGGGAGCTTTCAAAAACATAGGACATATTCATAAAGCAGTGTTTGGTGAATGTCAGATCCACTTCTTTACAAATATGCCCCTTAATTCCTTCATTTCCTTCTTGAAGCATGTGGAGGGGGGGAGGGTAAGGAGGGTTGTGATGTGGCACTTTCTGCAACAGCCTGCCTTCCTCAGGTATGCGCTATTGAGTAATGCCAGGCGGTACTACATCTTGGCGATCACTCAGGGCGAAGTGAAAATAATACAGTGCAGCACTAAACCTACATGCATAAATGAAAAGTTATATGCACATGTGAAGATGTAAAATATAGTGACAAGCAAAAATTATAAGCAGTGGCCTGCTAGAAATGGTCAAAATAATGTCTATATTAGTGGTAACAAGAAACAAAAGTCCATAAATAGTGAGGTGAGTGGAAGTCTTCTCCAAAAAGGGAGGGTACCATATATCCTGGGGGAAAATATGGACACTTGAATGGGCAGGCGACCATAGATACCAAAGCACACAAATCTTCAATAGGAAAAGATGGGTACCCTTACCAGATCCGTGGGACGCACCTGCCGTATAGCAGTGCGTCTTTAAAGCGTAAGAGGGTGGTTGTCCGGGATGTCCAGGCGAATGACGTCCTCTGGGTCTCAATCACCGATGAGGAGTGGTTGTCTCGGGCAGGCGTTGGACCACTGGTACACACGATCTCCGGTTCCGGAACAAGTTGGTCAGGGGAAAATAGTTCTCAGTGGGCCCATGGAGAAAAAAAAAGGGAACTCCACATAGTGTAGATCAAAATGGGGTTTTTAATGACAAAAAAACCATACAAGGTAAAAGTGATCACAAACAGGTAAAAGGTATAAAAATGGCAATGTGGGAAGCTGAGAGAGCTGGCCCCTGGATGCCCCTGTTGATGACTGTGGAGTCGAAACGCGTAGGGCCAGCTCTCTCAGCTATGTGGAGTTCCCTTTTTCTTTCTCCATGGGCCCACTGAGAACTATTTTCCCCTGACCAACTTGTTCCGGAACCGGAGATCGTGTGTACCAGTGGTCCAACGCCTGCCCGAGACAACAACTCCTCATCGGTGATTGAGACCCAGAGGACGTAATTCGGCTGGACATCCCGGACAACCATCCTCTTACGCTTTAAAGACGCACTGCTATACGGCAGGTGCGTCCCACTGATCTGGTAAGGGTACCCATCTTTTCCTATTGAAGATTTGTGTGCTTTGGTATCTGTGGTTGCCTGCCCATTCGAGTGTCCATATTTTTCCCAGGATATATGGTACCCCCCCTTTTTGGAGAAGACTTCCACTCACCTCACTATTTATGGACTTTTGTATCTTGTTACCACTAATATAGACATTATTTTGACCATTTCTAGCAGGCCACTGCTTATAATTTTTGCTTGTCGCTATATTTTACATCTTCACATGTGCATATAACTTTTCATTTATGCATGTAGATTTAGCGCTGCACTGTATTATTTTCACTTTGAGTTGACTTGGTTTGTTGTGTGCTAGCAGCTGTAGTTTTTTAGTTTGTTTCACTGGATAGCGCAGCAATTTTCCTATATTCTGTTGATCACTCAGGGCACAGAGAACCAAGTAATCACATGATTGCTACATGGCTCTGTGCACTAGGCAAGCCTTGCATAGGACTGGATTGTGTTCAGCATTGCGAACACTAGTAGGCCTATGCTGTGGGTCCTAAAAAAGGATCTATTAAAGTGTATCCAGGCTAAGTGCAGACAGTATGCACGTGGCTGTGTTTCTCTTGGGAACAAGCAAGTAGACCTCACACCTGAGGACAGTAAAATGTCTGGCAAGAATATGAGAAAGACGGAGAAAAAAGTAATGTGCTTGCTTTCCCCCCTGGGGATTAGCATGTAGGCTACAGGCCCACAGAATAGAAATGAAATGAAAGAGCGATGGAGCATTCTTCTTAAATTGACTTTAAAGGATTATTATTTATTTTAATTTTTTTTTTTGTACCTAAAATAATAAACATTATACTTGCTATGGGGGCACACAGGCTCGCTCCCAAGCCATGCTCCTGTTCCATTCACACACTCAGCCCCTCCCCGTGCCCTCTTCTCATTGGCTTACTGGATGTGATTGACAACAGCCAATGGCTCCCGCTGTTGTGTAAGCCAGTGAGGAGAGCGATACCCAGGAGAGACTCTGCTCTCATGCACATCGCTGGATCAAGATAGGGCTCAGGTAAGTATAGGGGGGAGGGGGAGCTGCACCCAAAAGTTTTTTTTACCTTTTATGAAGGTAAAAAAACTTCTGCCTTTAAAACCAGTTTATTTCATTACTGTGAGGACCACAGCACCCCTCCAAAGGAACTTGATCCTGACAAAGTAATGCATAAGATTTAAATATTCACGTTCAAGACTTTACACCAAGTTGCTGCAACTGTCACACAAAGCACAGCATTAGTTACTTGGTAAACCGATTACTTGTTCAGTAAAATACATAAGCTGAAGAAGGTCTCGTTGATGTGTTCAGGAAGGACTATCTGCATCTGTAGAGGGCTTAGTTTGTTGTATGACTGCAGGCAGTTGGGAGCAACAGCAAGGCTGTATTTCAATATGCTGGACTAGTCATGTAGTCTTCATGATACAAGAGGGGCACAGCCAATAGAGTGCACTCCAGCAGTCGGTTTGGACAGAGGTGAGCGTGGGTTTAATGATGGTGGGCCAGCCATTGGTGACCTGTAAGGTTCTTCCAGAGCACTGCCCACGCAAACTGGCCACCTCTGGAGCATGTGCCCCAGGTGTGGGACATGACTGTCCTAGGGATTGAACCTGGAGCTACAGTGGATATAAAAAAAAGTCTACATACCCGTTAAAATGTCAAGTTTCTATGATATAAAAAAAATGAGACAAAGATAAATAATTTCAGAACTTTTTCCACCTTTTAATGTGACCTATAAACTGTACAACTCAGTTGAACAACAAACTGAAATCTTTTAGGTGGAGGGAAGTAAAAATAAAATATTATGGTTGCATAAGTGTGCACATCCTTAAACTAATACTCTGTTGAAGCACCTTTTGATTTTATTACATCACTCAGTCTTTTGGGGTATGAGTCTATCAGCATGGCAGATCTTGACTTGGCAATATTTGCCCACTCTTCTTTGCAAAAACATTCCAAATCTGTCAGATTTTGAGGACCTCTCCTGTGCACAGCCCTCTTCAGATCACCCCACAGATTTTCAATGGGATTCAGGTCTTTGCTCTGGCTGGGCCATTCTAAAACTTTATTCTTCTTCTGGTGAAGCCATGCCTTTTGTTGATTTGGATGTATGTTTTGGGTCGTTTTAATGCTGAAAGGTGAAGTTCCCCTTCATGTTCAGCTTTCTAGCAGAAGCCTGAAGGTTTAGTGCCAATATTGACTGGTATTTGGAACTGGTTATAATTCCCTCTACCTTGACTAAGGCCCCTGTTCCAGCTGAACAAAAACAGCCCCAAAGCATGATGCTGCCACCACCATGCTTCACGGTGGGTATGGTGTTCTTTTGGCGATGTGCAGTGTTGTTTTTGTGCCAGACATATCTTTTTTAA
Source organism: Lithobates septentrionalis (assembly GCA_037952835.1). Lineage (NCBI taxonomy): Eukaryota > Metazoa > Chordata > Amphibia > Anura > Ranidae > Lithobates > Lithobates septentrionalis. The sequence goes on along the minus strand of JBBDGP010001573.1, from coordinate 2,920,103 downwards.
TTATGGCCAAAAAGTTCAACCTTGGTTTCATCAGATCATAACAAATTTTTTCCCACATGCCTTTGGGAGACTTCAGATGTGTTTTTGCAAAACTCAGCTGGGCTTGGATGTTTTTCTTCTTAAGAAAAGGCTTCTGTTATGCCACTCTACCCCAGACATATGCTGAATACAGGAGATTGTTGTCACATGTACCACACAGCCAATACTTGCTAGATATTCCTGCAGCTCCTTTAATGTTGCTGTAGGCCTCTTGGCAGCCTCCCTGACCAGTTTTCTTCTCATCTTTTCATCAATTTTGGAGGGACGTCCAGTTCTTTGTAATGTCACTGTTGTGCCATATTTCCTCTACTTGATGAGGACTGTGTTACATAGTAGATGAGGTTGAAAAAAGACACAAGTCCATCAAGTCCTGTGATTATATGTCAGTATTACATTGTATATCCCTGTATGTTGCGGTTGTTCAGGTGCTTATCTAAAAGGTTTTTTAAACTAATGATGCTCCCTGCTGAGACCACCGCCTGTGGAAGGGGATTCCACATCCTTCACGCTCATACAGTAAAGAACCCTCTACACAGTTTAAGGTTTAACCTCTTTTCTTCTAATTTTAATCAGTGGCCACGTTTCTTCTTAAACTCCCTTTCGCGGAAAAGTTTTATCCCTATTGTGGGGTCACCAGTACGGTATTTGTAAATTAAAATCGTATCCCCTCTCAAGCGTCTCTTCTCCAGAGAAAATAAGCTCAGAGCTCGTAACCTTTCTTCATAACTAACGTCCTCCAGTCCCTTTATTAGTTTTGTTGCCCTTCTTTGTACTCGCTCCATTTCCAGCACATCCTTCCTGAGGACTGGTGCCCAGAACTGGACAGCATACTCAAGGTGAGGCTGGACCAGAGTCTTGTAGAGTGGGAGAATTATCGCTTTATCCCTGGAGTTAATTCCCTTTTTAATGCATGCCAATATTCTGTTTGTTTTGTTAGCAGCAGCTTGGCATTGCTACTTGGCATCTACTAGGACCCCCAGGTCCTTTTCCATCCTTGATTCCCCCAGAGGTTCTCCCCCCAGTGAGTAGATTGCATTCATATATATTGCCACCCAAATGCGTTATTTTACATTTTTCCACAATAAACCTCATTTGCCATGTAGTTGCCCAAAACATTAATTTGTTCAGATCTACATGCAAGGTTTCCACATCCTGCAGAGAAGTTATTGCCCTGCTTAGCTTAGTATGGTCCGCAAATACAGAGATTGAACTGTTTACCCCATCGTCCAGTTCATTTATGAACAAATTAAATAAGATTGGCACCCCCCACTTTCCACCCCTGACCATTCTGAGTACATCCCATTTATCACTACCTTCTGAACTCGCCCTTGTAGCCAGTTTTCAATCCATGTTCTCACCCCTATGGTCCATGCCAACGGACCTTACATTGCACAGTAAACGTTTATGGGGAACTGTATCAAATTCTTTTGCAAAATCCAGATACACCACGTCTACAAGCCTTCCTTTATCTAGATGGCAGCTCATCTCCTCATAGAAGGTTAATAGATTGGTTTAGCAAGAATGGTTCTTCATGAATCCATGCTGATTACTGATAATGATACCGTTTTCATTACTAAAATCTTGTATATAGTCCCTTATACCCTCCAAGAGCTTGCATACTATTGATGTTAGGCTAACTGGTCTGTAATTCCCAGCGATGTATTTTGGCCCTTTTTTAAATATTGGTGCTACATTGGCTTTTCTCCAATCAGCTGGTACCATTCCAGTCAGTAGACTGTCAGTAAAAATTAGGAACAATGGTCTGACAATTACTTGGCTGAGTTCCCTACGGACCCTCGGGTGCAAGCCATCTGGTCCCGGTGACTTATTAAAGTTACGTTTTTCAAGTCTGTTTCTAATTCTGTCCTCTGTTAGCCATGAGGGTGCTTCCTGTGCTTCCTGTGATGTGTCATAAGGATAAACACTGCAGTTTTAGTGCCCCCCCCCCCCCCCGATTCTCTCGTGCTCCCCCAATTCTCTCGTGAAGACTGAAGAGAAGAATAAAGTCAACACCTTCGCCATCTCGCCATCCTTTGTAAATAGATTCCCTTCCTCATTCTTTATGGGGCCAATATGGTCTGTCCTCCCTCTTTTGCTGTTTATATGCATAAAGAATTTCTTGGGATTTTTTTTCACTCCTCAGCTATGTGTCTTTCGTGTTCTATCTTAGCCGTCCTAATTGCACCCTTACATTTCTTGTTGCATTCTTTGTAAAGTTTGAATGCTGATGATGATCCCTCAGCCTTGTATTTTTTGAAGGCCTTCTCCTTTGCTTTTATATACATTTTTACATTGGAGTTAAACCACCCAGGACTTTTATTTGCTCTTTTAAATTTATTTCCCAATGGGATGCACTGGCTAATGCCCTTATTTAATATGCTCTTATGCAAACCCATCTGTCCTCCGTGTTCTTTGTTCCCAAGATTTCCATGTGTTCCATGGTATATCTATTGCCTTGGAAATTCTTTTGTACCCTTCTCCTGACTGATACTTTTTAACAATGAGATCCCTCTGATGCTTTGTAAGCTCTCTGGGGACCATGGCTTTTGCTGTAGGAAAGAAAAAGTCAGGAAAGACTCACTAGAACAGAAACCTGACATTTTAAGAGGGGCGTGTAGACTTTTTATATCCACTGTACATGAAGAAGTCAGAAGCAAGCAAAGTCCTGCCTAGGCCTAGGGCCATAGAAATGGAACCTGTGAATATGCATGGAGCATAGTTGGAGGTTTGACTCAAAACCCCTGCAAAGTTGTCTTGGAGACCCCAATGCCAGGAACTGTTTTAACAACCCAGATGCCAGGGGGCACCACGCATGGTTTCATCATGAAACCACGTGTCAAGTACCTGGTGGGTGAACCTGATGTGAAGAGGAAGGCCTCTCGTACAGCTCTGGCTCATGGGCCACTGATAGTGGAACAGTAGCCACAAGAGTACGGCGAGGTACAGTAGCCACAAGAGTACGGCGAGGTACGATTGCCTGTGGTCAGTTTGGTAATCTGCACTAGGAGTAGCCAATACTTCACTGGGAGAACGTCAGGAAACAGGAACAGCAGCTAGATGTAGCAGGCTGGATGGGTCAGTGGCAGACAGACTGGCATAGAGCTTGGCTGGCAGCTGGCCGTTGGTGCAGGACAGGGAACCAGGTGACCGCATGCAGGTCTGAAGGAACTGTAGCAGGCTGGATGAGCGGAATGCAGGGTCAGGCATGCCGGGTCTGTAACAGACAGGCGGACCAGGCATAAGAGTAATCGGGTCACAGGTCAGTGTTGGCAACAGTGAGGCACATCAGGCAGGAACAGGAGGCAGAAGCAGAATCCCAGGACAAAGCCTAGGTCAGGGCAGGTAGCAGGCAAACTTAGTCAGGAGCATGCCAGGTCAAGATCAGAGGTCAGGCACAAATCTGACCAATTAGCCAGTGCAGTGGCCCCATTTAAATATTCTGTTTGGCACTAATATTGGTGACGAGCGCATGCCTGGGTATGTGCACAGCTGTGCACATCTGCTTGGCCAGGGCATGCGCATACATATGTACCCGGGAAATCCATGGTGAAGCCTTCGCTTACACCTCATCTGCAAAAGATTGTGCCTATAAATATACTCTGTTGCTCACATGAAATATATTGCCTGTATATTTAGTTTCCACTACTATCCATGGCTAACAGGATACAGCATTCTACAGCTAATATCTTTTTTGTGTTTGCAGAAACATCATTATCATGAGCTGCCGCCAGAGGTCCAGGAGTCACTGGGCACCATTCCTGAAGATTTTGTATATTATTTTACCTCTCGGTTTCCACTTCTACTCCTTCACACACACCAGGCGCTGAAACTGTGCGCAGAAGAGAGACCTTTCCAGAACTATTACCACTGTGAAGCGCGGCGCTGAGGAGGCCACAGGAGGTCATGTGACAGGCCTCAGGCTGCCCAGAGAGTACTTGTGTTGGTCAGCTGGACTCTCCTGTTTTTATACAGTGAATTGCACTGCCTCATAGTATTTGCACAGTAGTTTTTGTTTTTTCACTGTATTTGCTTTTATTCCAGCGGCCTCCAAACACATTTCTCTTTTTTTTATAATTTTACCTTTGTTCATTTACCTTTCAGTCTGTTGAAGGGAGGTGATTACTGGAAGCCGGACTTTGCATTAAAGCCTCCAGTCTGCATAGTGATATCGTTAACATGGTAGCCTATCTTCTGGTAGCCATCTTACGTTCCATAAAGGTGAAGGTTTTGCATCCTGCACTATTCTGAAGTAAATTCCTGCATCTGCCCTGTGGACTCTATGAAGATATTTCAGTTGTTTTAAATCATGATGGGGTCATTCACATGGGTGCATGGATCCATTCACCTGTGCAGAGGGCTGTGCTTATCCACCCAGGAGGCACAGGCGGTCCATGCAGCCATCCTGTTAAAATCAAGGCCAGGCTGATGGCTTACAAAAAGGGAAGGAGAGCGCACCGACCTTGTGCATTACCAAAGATAACATTTTTATTTGTAAAATATAACAAGAATAATACTCACAAACAAGCTTTAAAACAAGGCTTATCGATACTCCAGCAATTATGAACAGTATCTCTAGACACCTGCAACCTGGACCAGATGTTTGGAGGAACCAGATGGCATGACAAACGGCTTACGCGTTACGAGGGAGAACCCTCTTCTTCAGAGCCACAGCAATGGTACATCCAAGGGGAATTTGACCACAGACAGACCCAATTCAGAGCCTCAGGCCTCCAAAGATGTACACACAAGGATGTGCATGAAGATCTGAGCAACCGTCAGCTTGTCATTGACTTTAACAGGCTGGTTGCATGGACTAGCTGTGACTCCCAGGCACATAAACATGTCCCTCTGCATGGGTTTATGGATCCATGCATCTCTGTGAGTGACTTTTAAATATCTTGTTTTTTTTGTTTTTTTTTAAGAAATATTTATTTTATATCAGATTAGGGGAATTTTTGCTGTACAGTTATTCTTTTAAAAGATGGGAAAAGTATTAAATATGTCATTGTAATAAGAAAATTTGGTGTGTCTGTCATTCTTGAGGAACGACGCCCGGTCAAAATTCCCCTCCAGCTGCTCCTCCTCACCGCCACCATCTCAAAACAGAACGTGGTTGTGCAGATGTGCCGCAGGTCTCTGCCAGGTATTTTGGACCTAGAAGACATCTACGGCAGTGGTTCTTGACCTCAGTCCTCAAGTACTCCCATGTTTTGGGAACTTCCCTTAGATAAAATAGCTCTTATCAATACCGTGTCATTGAAGCAGCTGTGTAAAAGAAAACCTGAAAACATGGTCCGTTGGGGGTACTTGAGGGCTGAGGTTGAGAACCACTGATCTACAGCATGTCTGCACGCATGGGGGATTCACTGGTTTTGGGTACATTGTAAAGACCTGCATAATTTTTGCAGCCGTGTGGGAATTCCCCCTGCCTGTGTGCAAACATGTGTGTGGCTGTTTGTCAGTTCCCAAACACCTCCAATGAAAAAAGGGCATCCAAGAGGCACTGGGACTTTGGTATTAATTTTAGACAAGATAGCGAAAGGGCAAAAAAACATTTGAACCTACTGGCAAAGACCAGGCTGCTCACAACAGGCAAGGTTACCCTACTGTTGGTACTCCAGCAGGTTACCAGGAAAAGACATGCATATATGAAAGGCACGCCAAATTAATTTATTGATGATGTATTAAAAGACAGCCAACATGTTCTTGGGGTCCAAGAAACTCCCCCTTCATCAGGGCTTCAGTTAAAAATGAGAACCTTGAGTGGATGCAAAATACAGCTTTCCTGTTTGAATCTGTGCAGGGAAGCTGATTGCTGGATTAGAATTGCCGGCGAGCAGTGTCTGCATCAGCAGTTAATATAAGAAGCTTTTTAGTTTGACTGCTGATGCAGACACTGCTGGCCGGCAATCCTAATCCAGCAATCGGCTTCCCTGCACAGATTGAAACAGGAAAGTCGTATCTTGAGTCCACTCAAGGTCCTTATTTTTAACTGAAGCCATGATGAAGGGGGAGTTTCTTTGACCCCTAAAACATGTTGGCTGTCTTTTAACACATCAATAAATTTGGACCCTTTTTTTTTTTTTTTTTTGGTCTGGCCCTGGTTCCCAAACATCTGGCAGAGATTAGTGCCATGTGACCCTTAGTAAAACTCTGGTTCCTTGATGTGTGACGTGAACATATGGAAGGGATCCCAACATCATTCTGAAAGGCAGAACAAAAAAAATGTACATAAATTTACATAATGTTTCCAAAAAGGATTAAATATTCTGCTATTGTGTAAGAGGGAGGGTGGAGGAGGAAACGGGAAAAAAAATGTTTATATGGGTGAAGGTCTGCATTAAATTAAGCTTGCTGTATAGACACTTAAATATTTCCATATCCACTTCAACTCCGGAAGATTTTACCTCCTTCATGACCAGGCCATTTTTTGTGATTCAGAATTGTGCTACTTTAACCACTTCAGCCCTGGAAGGATTTACCCACTTCCTGACCAGGCCATTTTGTCGATACGGCACTGCGTTACTTTAACTGACAATTGCACAGTCGTGCGACGCTGTACCCAAACAAATTTTTTTTTCCACAAATAGAGCTTTCTTTTGGTGGTATTTGATCACCTCTGCAATTTTAATTTTTTGCGCTATAAACAAAAAAAGACAGACAATTTTGAAAAAAAAAAACAATATTTTTTACTTTCTGCTATAATACATATCCCAACAAAATATATATAAAAAAAACAAATGTATTCAACAGTTTAGGCCAATATGTATTCTGCTACATATTTTTTGTAAAAAAAAAAAAGAAAAAATCGCAAAAAGCGTACATTGATTGCTTTGTGCAAAAGTTATAGTGTCTACAAAATAGGGGAAAGATTTAGGGACTATTTTTTTATTGTTTTTACAAGTAGTGGCGGCGATCTGCGATTTTTAGCAGGACTGCGACAGGACAAATCTGACCCTGACACTTTTTGGTGACCAGTGACACCAACTATAAAAATGCACTGATCACTGTATAAATGGCACTGGCAGGGAAGGGGTTAACACTGGTGTTGATCAAGGGGTTAAGTGTTCCCTAGGAAGGTGCTTTCTTACTGTCAGGGGGGTGGGCTCACTGGGAGTATAGAGAGATTGCTGTTCCTGATCACTAGAAACAGCTGATCTCTCTCTTCTCCTCTGTCAGAATGGAGATCCGCCTTGTTTACAAAGGAAGATCCCAGTTCTGCCTCTCTTTCCCGCGATCGTGGGTCGCCGGCGGACATAGAGTCTGCCGGGCCTGCGGACAAGCTCCCACGACGTGCAGCGGGCAAGCCCCAGCAAAAGCCGGTGCATGAACCGATGTACCAGTATGGCGATTCGCGCAGCCGAGCCACCTTGCTGCAGTATAACTGTGCTGGCTGGTCGGCAGCTGGTTAACTGACAATTGCGCGATCATGCAACACTGTACACAAATGAAATTTATATTATTTTGTTCACACAATTAGAGATTTCTTGGTGGTATTTGATCATCACTGGGTTCTTAATTTTTTATTATATAAATAAGAAAGATACAGAGAATTTGGGAGATTTTTTTTTTTTTTTAATTGCATTTTAGTGTAAATATGAGATCTGAGGTCTTTTTGACCCCAGATCTCATATTGAGGAGGCCCTGTCATGCTTTTTTTCTATTACAAGGGATGTTTACATTCCTTGTAATAGGAATAAAAGGGACAGAATTATTTAAAAAAAAAAAAAAAAAAAAAAACTGTGTAAAAATAATAAAATAAAGGTAAAATTAATAAGAAAAAATGTTTTTTTAAACCTGCCCTGTCCCGCCGAGCTTGCGTGCAGAAGCGAACACATACGTGAGTAGCGGCCCACACACATGAGGTATTGTCGCGATTGTTAGAGCGAGAGCAATAATTCTAGCCCTAGACCTCCTCTGTAACTCAAAGCATGCAACCTGTAGAATTTTTTAAACGTCGCATATGGAGATTATTAATGGTAAAAGTTTGTCGGGCACAACTTTGAAGCACGACATGTTGGGTATCAATTTACTCAGTGTAACATCGTCTTTCACAGTATAAAAAAAAAATGGGAAAACTTTACTGTTGTCTTATTTTTTTTAATTCAAAAAAGTGTTTTTTTTCCAAAAAAAGTGCGCTTGTAAGACCGCTGCACAAATGCGGTGTGACAAAAAGTATTGCAATGACCGCCATTCTCTAGGGTGTTAGAAAAAAATGTGTGTATATATTGTGGCAGTAGGACCCTGTGCTACCTGGAAGATTGCTGGTTTACGCCAGATTTTGGAGAGAAAGGCACGCTGATTGCACAGCTGTGTGCTGGGCTATTTAATTGTGACCTGGCTATGGCCCAGGGTTCCACCCAACAGACAGGAAGTCTATGCATGGGAGTCAGGTAGACTCCCATTCCTCTGAGAGGAGTCAGAAGCTGCAGGAGGCAGCCAGGGTATGCATGTCTGCAGGAGGCAGACATACTTGGTGACAGAGCAGCAAGTAGTAAGCAGCAGGAGTAAGCTAGGAGAGAGCTTCACTCTAGGAAACTCTTTTGGGTCTGAGGAGCAGACCTAAGGCCTAGGCTAAAGGCCGGAATCAGCCGTATGGCAAGAATGTACGCCAGGAGGCTAAAGTATTGAGTGTGCAAGATACAGTAATGGTGGAACCCCCTGCGTGGGCTACTGATGTCTTTGTGAACTTTTCCGTGCTTTTAAATAAAAGTGGGCTACCAGGCCCTTAAAAATACAGTTGTGTACTGGAGTACTCACTGACAACGCACTTACCATTTGAGTCTGATACCCCAATCTTACATATGGTGGAGAATGCGGGCAGATTTGGAAGAGTTCCAGATCCTCGCATACCAAAAACAGTGAGTAGCAAGAAACTGTGTTCTACAGCAATGCTGTGAGGAGCAGCTAATGTGAACTAGTGGAGTCTGCATGTGAAAGTGTGCTGTTTGCAAGTCTTAAAGAGACAGTACGCCAAATTTTCCTGTGTTAAAAGCAACTGTGTTAAAAAGCGTTGTGTGCCTGACTGCAGAGATGGGGCGGTCAAAGCGAAAAAAGGAAGCAATGTTTGCTGAGATGAGAGACAGAACCTTGTGGCTGGAGGGGTTGTTACCGACAGAACAAGCCCCAGACTGGTGCAAGATGCATTTGGCCGCACTGGAGCAAATGAAAAAGGAAAGCAAGCCGTCCTTTAGTGCAAAGAGTGAGCAGATAGGTGTGGTTGTCCATGGCAACAAAGCAGAAATCCATACAGCTGACTTCATACGGCCTATGCTGCCTTCTGAACATGTTATAGACTTTTTGGATGATTTTGCGATGGTTGCTTCCTACAGAGGATGGCCTAAAAGTCGCTGGGTTGAGTTGGTGCAACCTTTTTTTATGGAGGAGTACCAAGAGGTGTACCGCGGGATGTATCATAACCGAGATGACTACGACAATTTCCTAGGAGCAATCCAATCAAGAGAGCGCTGGAAAAGATCAACAGGGAGAAAGTGGTCTCCCATGGCAACCGGAGAAAGTCTGTTTGCAGAAAAGAGGAGCTACAGCAGAGATGTGGCTCGAATTCTAAATGAAGAGGTTTGTGCAAAAGTGTCTGTTGTCACCCCTGGCAACCGTGAAGGAAATTTTGTTCAGCCTGCACGGGGTGATGGAGAGCACAAGAAATCAATGGTTTCAAGTTATGGCTGCTTGTGTGAAGTGGTCAGCCCAGAGAAGAGAGCACAGTATCCAGCATCCTGCAAGGGGTATGACCATGTGTGTAAGTCTGCTGTTACCCCTGGCAACAGAAAACCTGTTTGGCCTGCAGGGGATGTTGGAAAATCCAAGAAGGATGCAATGTTGCCCTGTGTCCATATGGGGGCATTAGCTTGTGAGAGCACAGCAAAGAAGGGACAACGCCCTCAATTGAAGCTTTCAACACCTTCCAAATGTAATGGTAAGACTGTTGCAGTTACAAATGTGAGAGAGACTGGTTATGGGACTATTCCCTGTGAAGTGGGAATAAGTCCAGTGAGAAAAATTGCTTTCAGAGACTTGCAAGTGAATACCCTGTGTAGTAACAAAGCCCAGTTTGAAGCTGAACCTGCAGCAAGCTTGAGGACTGGTAAGGACTTGTCTTCAGGCAGTGTATTGTTTAGCAGGAAGACAAGTGGTAAAAATGAAGATATGTTGCTTGCTAATGCGATTAAAAATGTGATATTGCATCCAGAAATGTCAGGGGTGACCACTGAGAAATGTGTGCTGTTGCCCCTAGCAACCATGGCAGGTGTAGCAGAGGTGTCCCTGGAGACCGCCCAGGAGCTCATGGTGTCTGAGCTCAGAGTTTCCCAGGACAACTGTGTCGCCGCACCGACTGATAAGTGTGTTTCACATGAGGTGAAAAGCAATGTACTAAATATCCTACAATATCAAACTGATAATGTGATAACACAGCCTATACAAGGCAGGAAGGTTGATAATGATGATGTTGAAAAGTGTATTACTGACAATGTTGATGGTTTGGTGTCTCCCATGGTAACCACAGGTAGTGCAGCAGAGTTGTCCCAGGAAATCTCAGGAGGACTCCCAGTGTTGGAGCCGATGGGGCTCCCGGACAGCTCTGATACTGCTCAGGTGGAAAACGATGGGAAAATAGCTCAAATGAGGGAGTATGTATTATCACAATCTGATGTGGTTGACAGTGACTGGTGCAGATTGTCTGCTGCTAAACCACTCTGTCCACCTGTGTCTCCATGGGCAGAGGGAGCAGTACTACAGAGTGCTGATGACTGGAGCACAGACAGGATAGACTGGGATAGTCTCGCCATTAAGGTGATGGCGTGGTGGAAAGTAATTTCTGAAGGTAATAGTAGGCTGGACACTATTGCTGCTGTGACAAATGGAGAGGCTGCAAAGCCAGTAGACACAGGTGCGTTGGCTGTTGCAGAACTTAACCCCCTCCAGGCGGAAGGATCGGAAAAGGGCGCATATATAGCAGAAGTTTTGTCCACAGCAAAAGAGATGAGTAATGTTGAGTGTCAGGATGATGGGATAATGGATAGGGACTTGGAAGGGCTCAGTGTTGCTGAAAATGAGACGATGAGTGTGACACATGCATTTAGCGGTGCTCATGGGGAGCCGCAAGTTTTGTCAGTGGCCTCTGAGGTGGAGGTCTCTTTGAGTGTCTCGGCCTCTCAAGCCTTAGCAAATGAGCCCCTCCACGTCGTTAGTAAGGGAAAAGTCCCTAGAGTTCTGTGTTTAGATGTGGCATGTCTAGAAATAACTGAGATGTTGTTGGAATTGGTGAAAATCTTTCCGCTGTATACCTGCATGTATCCACCGCAGATGGGCGACCTGGTACTACGTAGTACCAATCAGTGGAGACACGTGGTACAGGCGATGTTAAGCAATGTTGATAAAAATTGGTTTCTGCAATGTTGGTTACTTTTGCGGAAAGTGGTCTCGCAGTTCTCTGCGAGAGTGCTTCCAGCGACAGTTATGTGCGGAAGGCGTTCAGGGGAACTGCTAGAGGAATCAAAAATGATAGACATAGTGGAAGTCTCTCCGTATGCTGGTGTGATGAGGTGCATTCCTGTTGGTGCGGTCCGAGGTGCAGCTGAGCAGTGGTTGGTACATGGTGCGTGTGCTGTCTCACCCGCTAGACCTCATGTAAAGGAAGGGCCCGGAAAAGACGCGGCAGTAGTGGGAATCCAATCCATCACTCGCAGGGAGTGCAGTTTGAGGTACCCGGAGACACTTTGACAGGAAATGACAGTGTTGGTAACTGTAATAAAAAAGTGTATGAGAAGCACTGTAGAGCACTATCGGACAGCTCAGAGGTATTGGTTGAGGTACCAATGGACACAGAAATGGTTAAAGAGATTGATGGCGAAAAATGTGCGTTGGTAGGACAGTTGCTATTGGAGTGTTGGACAACAGGGAGCGATGTGAAACTGCGGGAATGTCCTATAGGGAGTAACTGCTTGCCTGTAGATGGTCCCTCCCTAGACACTGTCCTAGCAAACAAGGTGACAAGAGGTCTTGATGATAATATTGAGTTGAATAACCCCTTGTGGAACATTGCTATTGAGGTTAAACAGAAGTATGTGGTGTTGATCTCAGATGATTTGGTTGCCAAGGGTAACCACACAGGGGTTAGTGAACCTGATAAACGGATGTTGGTTAGTGTTGCATCAGGTAGTGAGAGGGGTCAGTCCCTGACAGATTTCATGGAAGTGGGTCCCCAACAGTCCCAGGAGAGTAGGTCTGTGGGAGGAAAAAGGAGGATGCCGTGGCCAGAAGGTGGAGGGGATAGAGAGATTAGTGGGAGCCCATGGTTCAGGAAGAAGTGCTGGTGGAAGCACACCCGGAAGAAGATGTGGGTGGAGTGCCCCTTTAGAGAAAAGGTTGGGCAGATTAGGACTCCTGCTGCTGATAGTTGGCACAGAGGTGCCAAGGTGAAGTGCTGGTGGAAACATACCCGGAAAAAGAAATGGGCCTACGCAGCTAATGGCTGGCACAGAGGTGTCCCATTCTTAGTGACGGGTTTATGTGTTCCTCCCTCCGGTTCGAAACAAGGGGGGAGGATATGTGGCAGTAGGACCCTGTGCTACCTGGAAGATTGCTGGTTTACGCCAGATTTTGGAGAGAAAGGCACGCTGATTGCACAGCTGTGTGCTGGGCTATTTAATTGTGACCTGGCTATGGCCCAGGGTTCCACCCAACAGACAGGAAGTCTATGCATGGGAGTCAGGTGGACTCCCATTCCTCTGAGAGGAGTCAGAAGCTGCAGGAGGCAGCCAGGGTATGCATGTCTGCAGGAGGCAGACATACTTGGTGACAGAGCAGCAAGTAGTAAGCAGCAGGAGTAAGCTAGGAGAGAGCTTCACTCTAGGAAACTCTTTTGGGTCTGAGGAGCAGACCTAAGGCCTAGGCTAAAGGCCGGAATCAGCCGTATGGCAAGAATGTACGCCAGGAGGCTAAAGTATTGAGTGTGCAAGATACAGTAATCATACCTCCCAACCGTCCCGGATTGCCCGGGAAAGTCCCGCTGTGGGAGGTCTGTCCCGCGTCCCGGGCACCTTCATTCCGGGACAATACAATGTCCCGGAATCGCCCCATTGGGATCTGATGCCCCCTAAAAATTGCCGCTGCATTGCCGCCTTCCCTCACTGCCCGGCGCTGTACTGGTTCTGGCCAAGACCGCTTTATTTCACCCCCAGATGCTGCCTGGCTAACTGCCAAAACAACTGGTTGCTAGGCATGGCCCGCCTGGCGTCTAACAACCAGTGACGTCACGACGAGGAGGAGAGTGGAGCCCCAGCATTCAGTGCGAGCTGGAGGAGGATTCCTCCTCGCGCCTAAGCTCCGCCCCCGGATCCACCCCCCAACTCCGGGTCTCCCCTGAAGGCTGTTCCTGCTCTGGAAGAAAGGTAGGAGAATGCTCCCTGCATTGTCCTGTGCACACAGAATGAATCCCGCACGGCACAGCCTGAGGCTGGTTTTCTCACTGTGTGGAAATTTTCTTTGATTGGAACTCGTGGCTGCTTGTCCTCATGGTGATTGGCTGCAGCACATGGCAATCATCCTCCTGTATTTGCCAACAGAACATTCTGTGCGTGGGGGCGGGGTCAGTTGCCAGTCTGTGCTGAAGACGAGGAGGAGGGCTTTCTGCAGGTCTGTGTATGTGTGATAGGAAAGTTGCTGCAGTTAACTTAAGCTGTTGCAGTGTCCTGGCAGATGACAGATAGATTTCTGGTGAAGCCTGTGCCCAGAATCTTAGCTCAGGTTGCAGACACAGAGCATCACTCGTTCTGTCTGTTTAATCTGTACAGGACTCTGCAGCAGGAGATAAGGAGAGTGTGTGCTGAGAACGGGGAAGTGTTCTTTGTGTGTCTCAATCTGAATTGCCCTGTTTATGTTTCCTCTCCTGAGCTCTCTGTCCACCCCCCGTCCAATCCTGCGATCTCCCTGTCCACCCCCCCGTCCAATCCTGCGATCTCCCTGTCCACCCCCCCGTCCAATCCTGCGATCTCCCCGTCCACCCCCCCGTCCAATCCTGCGATCTCCCCGTCCACCCCCCCGTCCAATCCTGCGATCTCCCCGTCCACCCCCCCGTCCAATCCTGCGATCTCCCCGTCCACCCCCCCTGTCCAATCCTGCGATCTCCCCGTCCACCCCCCCTTCCCATCCTGCGATCTCCCCGTCCACCCCCCTTCCCATCCTGCGATCTCCCCGTCCACCCCCCCTTCCCATCCTGCGATCTCCCCGTCCAATCCTGCGATCTACCCGTCCAATCCTGCGATCTCCCTGTCCACCCCCCCGTCCAATCCTGCGATCTCCCTGTCCACCCCCCCGTCCAATCCTGCGATCTCCCTGTCCACCCCCCCGTCCAATCCTGCGATCTCCCCGTCCACCCCCCCGTCCAATCCTGCGATCTCCCCGTCCACCCCCCCGTCCAATCCTGCGATCTCCTCTCTGGACATGTGGCCCCATCCAGTGCGCTGCGTGTCTTCAGAGGTCAGGATGTATGCAGAAACATAAGAGAGTTTCTCAGTCCAACTGTATTCAACTACATTACATTCTTCTAATAAACTTTAAGCAAAATACTCTAAAAATAGTGTAAAAATAGACAGACTTTTGTTAAATTGAGATATATTATAGTGATGTAAACATGTCTCCAATATGATTGACCACACCTCTTAAACCACAACCAAATGGCCACGCCCTTTTTTGCTGGCCACACCCACTTCTCGGCATGGTGCGCTGCGCTCTCCACACATCGGATCTTCTAAGTGTCCCTCATTGTCAAGTTCAAAAGTTGGGAGGTATGCAGTAATGGTGGAACCCCCTGCGTGGGCTACTGATGTCTTTGTGAACTTTTCCGTGCTTTTAAATAAAAGTGGGCTACCAGGCCCTTAAAAATACAGTTGTGTACTGGAGTACTCACTGACAACGCACCTACCATTTGAGTCTGATACCCCAATCTTACAATATATATATATATATATATATATATATATATATATATATATATATATATATATATATATATATATATGTTTGGGGGTAAAAAAAGTAATTTTCTAGCAAAAAAAAAATATTTTAACTTGTAAACAACATGTTTGAAAAATATGCCCGGTCCTTAAGTGGTTAATGTGGTAACAGGGTTGCATTAGGACCTCAAGGGCAGTTGCATATTACTACTTGTAAAATGATCTGTATTTTGTTAAAGAGACCCTGTCATCATGCAAGATTTATTTTTAAAGATTTGATCAGTAAACCTAAAATAGGATTTACATCTTCCCCTTTGTTTCTCTAATCTTCTCTTTTTCCTGTTATGCGCAGTGTAGTTTTAATGGCAATCCAACACTCCCCGAAATGTTGGATTCTAGGAGAGTCAGAGCTCCCTCTCTCCAGCCACTATGTCATCTCCTCCAGTGAGCAGCACCAGCACAACATTGTATGATACCAGTGCAGCGGCTGATTGCAGGAGCGCTCTGGCACACAGCTTGTAGAAATGATGTAAAGGGTGGGACAGTTCTGTCTGCTGGAGGTGCTAGATATCTCCAAGATGGCGGTGCCTCACAGGGCGCTGTAACCCAATGGATGGACATTCAACAGATATTTCAATAAATAAATAAGGTATTTGCATAGGGTGAAATATTTAAACATACTCTGTAAAGCCAAAAGTATGTGGCCACCCTAATAGGGCGTACACACGGTCGGACTTTGTTCGGACATTCCGACAACAAAATCCTAGGATTTTTTCCGACGGATGTTGGCTCAAACTTGTTTTGTCTACACACGGTCGCACAAAGTTGTCGGAAAATCCGATCGTTCTAAACGCGGTGACGTAAAACATGTACGTCGGGACTATAAACGGGGCAGTGGCCAATAGCTTTCATCTCTTTATTTATTCTGAGCATGCGTGGCACTTTGTCCGTCGGATTTGTGTACACACGATCGGAATTTCCGACAACGGATTTTGTTGTCGGAAAATGTTATCTCCTGCTCTCCAACTTTGTGTGTCGAAAAATCAGATGGAAAATGTCCGATGGAGCCCACACACGGTCGGAATTTCCGACAACACGCTCCGATCGGACATTTTCCATCGGAAATTCCGACCGTGTGTACGGGGCATAAGAGTGAGAGTAATAATTCTCATGGTAACGCTAGACTGAAGAACACCAAAAATATGGCTCCAGGTCAGTCCATCGTTGTCTGCCATGAGTGTCAGGTGCTAATCCAACACATAGAAAATGGATGGATGACTGCTATCCAATAAAACCACTTCTTATTATATCATATCTATAAAGACAAAACTAATGACCTGTAAAGTTTTAAAGCATTGCCTATGGACTATTTTGGGTATCAAATTTTGCAGCCATTTGTATTTTAATGGCTTGACACGTTGGCTATCTAATTGGATGAAAACTTATCTTTCTTATTTTACCCAAAAAAAAAAAAATATATATATATATATATATATATATATATATATATATATATATATATATATATATATATATATATACACAGTATAATTATGTTTGTCTACATTAAAACTAACTTCAATGTAATTTTTTTTACTAACAATACAGACTTTTTTTAACTGCTATACATATACATATACATATACATACACACACACACACACACAGCTTTTTTCTCTCTGTATAGGATAGGATATAGGTCTTGATTGGAGAGCCAATGGCAGGCTGCAGGGACTGAGAGTTCTAGTGCCTGTGCCCCACTCCTGCAGGATGAGTGCAGTTTTCCAAATTCTTTTATTGGTCGTGGTGCATAGGGAATAGGGATGTATTGTTGCTGCTGAGGTACAATATGGGGATCTATTATTGCTGCTAGGGGGTGTAATTTTTGCTGCTGGGGCATCTATTCTTGGTGCTGAGGTAATTATTGTTGCTATCTACTGTTGTTGCTGATGTATCTACTGTTGTTGCTGAGGTAAGCAGCAAGCTGAAGTACACAGCAGCAGTACCAATGTACTATTGCACCTCCACAGTGGTACTTATGTTCAGTGACTTGTGTGAATAGGGATATATGCTCTGAGCACACATTCTGATCTACATTCAAGGCATATATCGCTGTAGGCATTTGTCCCTGTATGCAGTTATCGCTGGGATGTGTAAATATGCATACAGGTCCTGCGTATTTCATTCTGACTTTTAGACTATAGAAGTGGATGCAGATGAAGCGGCTGCACGGACACAGCCGCATGTCAAAATTTGACAACTGTGAAGGACCGGCTACACAGCCTAAAATGCTGATGGTGTGCATACAGGGCTGCGCAGATGCTCCTGCATGGCTGTCATATTTTGACAGATTTTGCGGCTGTGTCTGTGCAGCCCCTGCGTCTACATCCACTTCTATAGGCTGCTTGCATGCAGCTTGGGACAGATGCTAAAACAATGGCCTCCTTCACGCAGTACAGGTACAAGCACTGCCTGAGGGCCCGGGCCAGTAGTGGGCCCCATGAGAGGCTCCTGGGCTTGTACCTTTTTTGGGTCGCTACTCGCCAGCTTTAAAGTCACTGCTTTCACTTCACCCACTTCCATCAGACAGCACCTGTGCTTACATTTGGCTCGTACCGGGCGTCCTGACATCATGGGTCTCCATGGAATCGGGAGACCCAACTTTTGCCATTGCTTGGATACAGGTGGCCACATAGAGCATGCGTGGCCGCCATGATCGTTTCTGATTGGATGAAGGGCAGGTTGCCTGGCGACAGAGACACCAGACAGAGATGCTCACCTTCCAGTGCATCTGTCAGGTGTGCCCATTTGCTTTGGTGCCGTATCTACAACAGTTGTTTTATCCCACAATGATCAGTCAGCTCTTTTCCTCCCCAGCTCCCTCCTTTTATACTCCCTCAGAACCTTTTAGCAGTGACAGCCCAGGGGACACTGAGATCCCTGCCAAGTGAAGAGCACTACCCAATGGGGGCACAGGGATCCCTGCCAAGGGAGAGCACTACCCAATGGGGCACAGAGATCCCTGCCAAAGAGAGAGCACTACCCAATAGCGGCACAGAGATCTTAGCCAAGGGGAGAGCACTACCAAATGGGGGCACAGAGATCCCTGCCAAGGGGATAGCACTACCCAATACGGACAGAGAGATCCCTGCCAAGCGGAGTGCACTACCTAATAGGGCAGTGGTTCTCAACTCCTGTCCTCAGGACCCACTAACAGGCCAGATTGTAAGTATTACCTTGGGGCAATGCAGACTAGAATACTGCAATCACTGAGCAGCAAATTATATCACCTGTGATGTATTTCAGGTATCTTGCAAACCTGGCCTGTTAGTGGGTCCTGAGGACAGGGGTTGAGAACCACTGCAATAGGGTCACAGAAATCCTTGCCAGGGGAGAGCACTGCTCAATGGGGCACAGAGAACCCTTCCAGGGGGCACACAAAACACAATGGGGGCACATAGATCCTTGACGGGGAGCACTACCCAGTGGTGGCAAAGAGAACCCTGCCAGGGGGCACACACAGCCAAAAGGGGGCACAGAGATCCTTGCCGGAGGGGAGCACTACCCAATGGTGGCACAGATATCTCTGACACGGGGGAGCACTACCCATTGTGGGCACTGAAAACCCTGCCAGGTGGAAGAAGTACCAAATGAGGGCACTGAGAACCCTGCCAGGGGGCACACCCAACCCAATGGGTGCACTGAGAACCCTGCCAGGGTGAGCACTGCCCAATGGGGGCACTCAGAACCCTGCCAGGGGGAGCACTGCCCAATGGGGGCATAGAGAACCCCGCCAGGGGGCACAGAGATCACTGCCAGGGGGCACAAAGATCACAGCCAGGGGGGCACTACCCAATGGGGCACAGAGAACCCTGCCAGGGGGCATACACTACCCAATTGGGGGCACAAAGAATAATGCCAGGGGAGCACTACCCCATTGGGGGCACTGAGGACCCTGCCAGGGTGGCACACATTGCCCATAGTTGGTATTATAGATGGGGATATAGTGGTTTTGGTGTTATCTAAAAGTGGGGGTATAGGAGGTCTGGTGTTATCTAGGAGTGGGGGGTATAGGTCTGGTGTTATTTAGGAGTGGGGGTGTAGGAAGTTTGGTGTTATCTAGGAGTAGGGGGATGCAGGGGGTCTGGTATTACCTACAAATCGGAGGTATAGGGAATCCGGTGTCATCTAGGAGTAGGGGGTATAGTGGTTCTGGTATTATCTAAGAGTGGGGGGATGCAGGCAGTCTGGTGTAACCTGAGATTGTCGGTTGGAGGGTGGGGGGGGTGTCTGGAGTCACCTAGGAATAGGGGGATTAATAGGATCTTGGGGCAACAGGAGGTTTGGTGTTATATAAAAGAGTGGGAGATACAGCGGTTCTGGTGCTATCTGGAATTTGGGGGTCCAGGGATCTAGTGGTAGCTAAGAATAGGGGCTACAGGGGTTTTAGTTTATTTGGAAGGTGAGGAGTCTATACATGTATGTCTATCATTGTCCATATAACATCTTGCATTGTATACCTGTATGCGGGGTCAGCGCTACCACTAGACAAACTAAGCAGCCGCCTAGGACATGCTGCCACCTAGGGTGCAGCCACGGCTGCTGGTCCGCCGATGTTCCTCACCAGGGCAGAGCCCGTGCCACCATAAGGCAGCACAGGCAGCTGCCTTAGGGCGCCCGGCTGGGGGGGGCAGTAAAAGGCCTCTTCATCATGGCTTAATTAAGGGCCCATGGAGCTGCAAAGCAGGCAGGCAGAATGACATCCTGGCTCCAGCTACCATCTCCACAGTGTGATTGAGCGGCTCAGGAGACAGATACCATGGAGAAGGAGAGCAGTGAGGGCAAGGCAAGCACTGATAGCCTGGGAGGGAGAAGACCCCCGAAAATTCTGGCACAGCACCCCCGACGCCTACCAGAGCTTGGAGCCCCTGGACTCCAGTGACCGCTCCACCTCACATTGACCTGCTGAGAAGAGCACCTCTGTAACCATGGAAATGGGTCCTGCCTGCTGCTGGTCATCCTGCTGAAAGGTACTGTACTTAGTATCACAAACACCTTCCGGCAGACAGGAACTGGTACATGGGGGCACTAGAGGGACTGCAGACAGGGCAAGGGATCTCTCTGTCACCCCTCCCCCATCACCTTCCTCTCTCTCTCTGTCACCATTACCCTCTCTCTCCGTCACCCTCTCTCTCCATTTGTCACCCTCTCTCTCCATCTGTCACCCTCTCTCTGCTTCACCCCCCTCTCTGTCACCCTCTCTCTCTCACTCTCTCTCACTCCCTGTCGCCCTCTCTCCCTGTCACCCTCTCTCTCCCTGTCACTCTCTCTCTCTCTATCACCCTCTCTCTGTCACTCTCTCTCTCTCTCTCTCTCTCTCTCTCTCTCTCTCTCTCTCTCTCTCTCTCTCTCTCCGTCACCCCCTCTCTCTCTCTCTCTCCGTCACCCCCTCTCTCTCTGTCACCCTCTCTCCATCACCCCCTCTCTCCATCACCCCCTCTCTATCCGTCACACCCCTCTCTCTGTCACCCTCTCTCTCTCTCTGTCACCCTCTCTCTCTCTCTCTGTCACCCTCTTTGTCTGTCACCCTCTTTCTCTCTGTCACCCTCTCGCTCCCTGTCACTCTCTCGCTGTCACACTCTCTCTCTCTCTGTCACCCTTTCTCTCCATCACACCCTCTCTATCCATTACCTCCCCCCTCTCTCTGTCACCCTCTCTCTCCCTGTCACCCTCTCTCTCCTTGTCATCCTCTCACTGTCACCCTCTCTCACTCCATCTGTCACCCTCTCTCTCCGTCACCCTCTCTCTCCGTCACCCTCTCTCTCCGTCACCCCCTCTCTCTGTCACCCTCTCTCTCCGTCACCCCCTCTCTCTGTCACCCTCTCTCTCTCTCCATCTGTCACCCCCCTCTCTCTGTCACCCTCTCTCTCCCTGTCACCCTCTCCCTCTGTCTCGCTCTCTCTCTCTGTCACGCGCGCTCTCTCTCTCTCCTTTTGGGATAGGAGCACCCTATTCCCTCATTAAGTACCTCTCATTAGTGTCCACTTGTGTCATAGGTGGAGACCTTTAAATTCTCCCATTTAGAAGAGTGTAGTTCAGAGAAGCAGGATCTCACAAATCTATTGAAAGTGTAGGACCCACTAATCATGGGGTACTTTGTCGCAGTAAGTGGGCTTAGCACCATATAGCAATATGGTGTGACCAAATCCCCATATTTTTGAAAATGTCTTTTTGAGAATGTTTAGGTGTTTTTAAACTAGCCTTGCTGGAGGTGATGTTTTTTTGCATGTGTGCGCTGTAATATTTTTCTTCTCTCTCTCTCTCTCTCTCTCTGTCACTTTCTCTGTCACTCTCTCTCTCTGTCACCATCTCTCTCTCTGTCGCACACTCTCTCTCTGTCACGCTCTCTCTGTCACTTTCTCTCTCACCCTCTCTCTCTCTGTCACACACTCTCTCTCTCTCTGTCACCCCTCTCCCTGTCACCCTCTCCCTTTGTCATGCTCTCTCTGTCACTTTCTCACCCTCTCTCTCTCTGTCACCCTCTCTCTCTCTGTCATACACTCTCTCTCTCTCTCTGTCACCCCTCTCTCTGTCACCCTCTCTCTCCCTGTCACCCTCTCCCTTTGTCATGCTCTCTCTGTCACGTGCTCTCTCTCTGTCACTTTCTCTGTCACTCTCTCTCTCTCTGTCACCCTCTGCCTCTCTGTCACCCTCTGTGTGTGTCTCTCTCTCTCTCTGTCACCCCCTCTCTCTCTACCTGTCACCCTCCCTTTCTCTCTCGCTACCTGTCACTCTCTCTCTCTCTACCTGTCACCTCCTCCTCTCTCTCTGTCACCTCCTCCTCTCTGTCACCCCATCTCTCCCTGATGTTATGTCAATATGTATTCATTATAATGGGACACGTTAAAATAATAAAAAAAAGTGGCATTATAAAAAAAAAAAAATGTCACAGATCAACAGGTTGCCCTCCCCCATTTATGCTTATATTAGATCATTTCATTTTAGTTTTTCTTGGGCTGGTGCAAGTGGCTGGCACAAAATAGTCTAGCACCGGCCCTGCCTGTATGATGATCCAGCACACCCTGTATACTTGCACACACCTGTAGCGAGTGACAGACAGTCTGACGGTCTTATTTTTCTTTATTTTCTTAACTTATTAAAAATTTTGAACATATTGTAGAGAAACTCTGATGATCACATGTAATGTGGACAGTGCAATATATAGGTCGGGCTTTGTGTGGGTGGGACTTGAGTGTGGGCGGGGACACAGGGGGCCCCATGAGTTGTCAGTCCGCCCCTGGGTACAAGCGCCTGTCTGAACAAAGCCTTAAAGGGACACTAAAGCTTCAGGGTTTTTTTTCTAAATAACAAACATGTCATACTTACCTCCACTGTGCAGTTGGTTTTGCACAGAGGGGCGCCGATCCTCCTCGTCTGAGGTCCCTAAGCAGCACTCGCGGCTCCTCCTCTTCTCGAGTGCCCCGCCGGGAAAAGTGCTCTCCTTTGGGACACCGGTGCGGGCGCGCTCCCGTGTCCGGCTGCTGCGTCTATTGAAACAGACAGTAGGACTCGGCCCGCCCCCCGGTCACCGTAGTATTGGATTTGATTGACAGCAGTGGGAGCCATTGGCTGCGCTGCTATCAATATATCCAATCTATCCAGACACCACCTGGACATGGTGTGCTCGTCCATGTCACAGGAAAGAACGGTTTCAGGTAAGTAAAACGGGGGCTCTGGGGGGCTGGTGCACTACAAGAGGTTTTTCACCTTAATGTATAGAATGCATTAAGGTGAAAAACCTTGAGGGTTTACAACCCCTTTAATATTAAGTAGCATATTCCCTTGCAGCTTCCTTTCATAAGTGTATATTTCAAATGTTTTGTATATTTAACTGCTTTCCTTATTTATTAACAATTTTTAAGAATACATATTCCCACAAAATGATACTTGCTTTCATGTTCTTTAGGGAGCAGTGCTAGGAGGTGGGTGTGGCACTAGGAGTTGGGTAGGGGGTGGAGAAAAGTAGGAGCTAGGGTTGGGTTGGGGGTCTTATGCCTATATTGAGAAAAAAAGGTGTATTGTAATTTTACTTATAATATATATATATATATATATATATATATATATATATATATATATATATATATATATATATACTGTACACACAGTACTATGCACAATTGTTATGCAGGAGTCATTCTTTAAATTAGAAATGTTTTTAGAAATAGAAGTATTAATAATTTATTTTTATCAATAAACAAAATGGAAAGTAAATGAACAGAAGAGAAGATCAAATCAAATCCAATCAATATTTGGTGTGACCAGCCCCTTAAAGCCAGCATCAATTCTTCTTTACTTGCACACAGTTTTAGAAGGAACTCGGCAGGTAGGTTGTTCCAAACATCTTGGAGAACTAACCACAGATCTTCTGTGGATGTAGGCTGCCTCAAAACCTTCTGTCTCTTCATGTAATTCCAGACAAACTCTATGATGTTGAGATCAGGGCTCTGCAGGGGCCAATTTATCAGGACTTTCAGGACTCCTTGTTCTTCTTTATGCTGGCGATTGTTATTAATGACATTTTCTAGATGTTTGGGGTCATTTTTCAGCTGCAGAATAAATTTAAGGGCAATCACACACCTCCCTGATGGTATGGCACGATGGATAAGTATCTGCCTGTATTTCTAAGCATTGAGGACATCATTGATCCTGACCAAATCTCTAACTCCATTTGCAGAAATGCAGCTCCAAACTTGCAAGAATATTTCACAATGCTTCACTGTTGCCTGCAGACACTCATTATTGTACCGCTCTCCAGACCTTCGCAAAAAAATTGCCTTCTGCTACAGCCAAATATTAAAAATTTTGACTCATCTGTCTAGAGCATTTGCTGCCATTTTTCTGAATATCACTTCCTAATGCATACCATGTTGAAACAAGGCTAAGCGACTCAACTTCGTATGAAAACATAGGAAGTGGGATGCAGAAAAATGGCAGCAGGTGCTCTAGAGTAGACTAGTGTTTCTCAACTCCAGTCCTCAAGGTGCCCCAACAGGTCATATTTCCAGGCTTTCCATTGTTTTGCACAGGTGATTTGATCAGTTTCACTGCCTTATGCCCTGTACACACGGTTGGATTTCCGACGGAAAATGTGTGATAGGACCTTGTTGTCTTAAATTCCGACCGTGTGTAGGCTCCATCACACATTTTACATCGGATTTTCCGACACACAAAGTTTGAGAGCAGGATATAAAATTTTCCGACCACAAAATCCGTTGTCGGAAATTCCGATCGTGTGTACACAAATCCGACGGACAAAGTGCCATGCATGCTCAGAATAAATAAAGAGATGAAAGCTATTGGCCACTGCCCCGTTTATAGTCCCGACGTACGTGTTTTACGTCACCGCGTTTAGAACGATCGGATTTTCCGACAACTTTGTGTGACCGTGTGTATGCAAGACAAGTTTGAGCCAACACCATTCGGGAAAAATCCTAGGATTTTGTTGTCGGAATGTCCGAACAAAGTCCGACCGTGTGTACGGGGCATTAGTAATTATCACAGCTGAGGGAAATCCTGAAAACATGACCTGTTGGAGTGCCCTGAGGACTGGAGTTGAGAAACACTGCTCTAGACAGATAAATCAAAGTTTGAAATATTTGGATGTAGCAGGGGACAGCTTGTTTGCAATGAGCCAGAAAGCGTGAGTGTCTGCATGCAACAGTGAAGCATTGTGAAAGTTCCTGGCAAGTTTGGAGCTGCATTTCTGCAAATGGAGCTGGAGATTTGGTCAGGATCAATGATGTCCTCAATGCTGAGAAATACAAGTAGATACTTATCCATCATGCCATACAATTGGCCCCAAATTTATTCTGTAGCAAGACAACGACCCCAAACATGCAGCTAATGACATTAAAGTGATTGAAAAAACAAAACATTACAAACATGTTATACTTGACTTCGCTGTTGAAGTGGAATTGCACAGAGCAGCCCAGATCCTCCCATTCTCGGGTCCCTCTTCTGTGATCCTGGACCCTCCCTCCTGTTCAGTGACCCCACACCAAGCAGCTTGCTATGGGGGCACCGGAGCCGACTCACGGTTCCCTGTGTCCATTCAGACACGGACACGACCTGGCCCCCACACTCTCCTGATTGGCTAGCTGACTTTGATTGACAGCAGCAGGAGCCAATGGCGCCACTCCTGTGTCTCAGCCAATCAAGAGGGAGAATCTCAGATGGCTGAGACACTCCTGGATATCGCTGGACAGAGAGAGACCTCAGGTAAGTGTTAGGGGGCACTGGGGGGGGAGGGGCTGCTGCACACAGAAGGATTTTTATCTTTAAGATAAAAAAACCTTCTGCCTTTACAACCACTTTAAGAACTATCGTCATCGAAAAGAAGAACAAGGAGTCCTGGAGGGGATGGTTCGGCCACCACAAAGCCCTGATATCATCAAGTCGGTCTGGGATTACATGAAGAGACAGAAGGATTTGAGGCAGCTTAAATCCACAGAACATCTGGGGTTCATTCTTCAAGATGCTTGAAACAACCTACCTGCCGAGTTCCTTCAAAAACTGTGTGCTGTGTACTCAGAGGAATTGGTGGAATTGGAAGGCAAAGGGTAGTCGCACCAAATATTAACACTAATATTTCTGAAGGCACTCTTAATTTATAGCATTTTGTCACACCTGCCTAAAATTTTCCCACAGTACTGTGTGTGTGTGTGTGTGTGAATATATCTATCTCACAGTGCATATAATGCTTTCAAATTTATATAAGGAACACAAATGCTCTAATATATATAACTGTGGTACTAGTGAATAAACCCAGCAGATGCTTCTAGATTTAATCCCTCTAACAAGACAAAAATATTCTTAAAAAAAAAAAAAGCAGCTCCACCGATAAGTGTGTGAATGTGTAAAATATTGCTCATCTTTAGAATATAGTTTACTAGAATAAATAATAATAAATAATTTACTAGAATAAAGAGCAAACCATGTATATGAATCTTAACTTAAAAATGAAGTGCAATTAACGTTATATACACAAGACCTTAATAATATGCAAACAAAATTAGTGAGTACAACTGAGGGATATTTCTCATTTGACTTGTTATATTTTCCTTGTCAAAAGAAGTTTATTGAGAATACAATGTTATAAAGATACATAAAGTAAGTTTACAAGGATCTATAAAGTAAGCTCATTGTTTTACAGTAGGGTTTATATAGGTAAATATTATGAAATTTCAAATATTAAACATTGGGTTCACGTAAACCTAAATGAAAAATATATATATCATTTCCTTAGTTACTTTTGTAGGTATTTAAATGATTTATACCTACTATACATATTGTTTACAAGTAGAGTGTATATAGGTCAAATAAATTCTGATAATGAGCTTTAATCGTAAGGTGGAGAAAAGGAAAGAGAAAGAAGAAAAAGGGTTGAAAGGTAGAGGTATGGTCCACAAGGTTGTCCCGCTCGTCAGTTTATTATTCTTTTTAGTTCTCTTTGAAGCCTTAGATTGGGTGTCTCTGTAAGTCATTTAATCTGTTACCATGGCAACAGGACAGAGTCATTGAAATTTGACAGGAACTATTGTTTTATCCAAGGGTGCCAAAGTTTTTCAAATTTTGGAATTTGATTTTGATCGATGGCTACCATCTTAGCATGGGACATTGTATTATTCATTCTGTGAATTGTTTCTGCTAGTACCAATGTAGGAGATTTCCATGCCTTGGCCACTGTTTGTTTTGCAGCCATTATTAGTTGGATCACAAGTTTGAATTGAGAGAGTGTTAACCATTCCGGTTTTAGATTAAGTAAAGTTAAATATGGATCTGGTTGTATTATTTTTTTAAATATTTTAGATGCAATCACGAAGACTTCCTTCCAGAAGGTTTGGATTACTGGGCACGTCCACCATATGTGTAAATATGTGCCTATTTCTGGGCATCCTCGAAAACAAAGAGCTGAGGTATTAGGTGAATATTTTGCCACTCTAGCGGGTACAAGGTACCAGCGAGTTAGGACTTTATAATTTGTCTCCAGTGCTAAGATGTTGGGTGAAGATGACTTAGATGTGAGCCATATGTTAGACCAGTCCGTGTCTTCTAAAGTTCGTCCCAGGTCCTCCTCCCACCTCTGAACGTAAGAGGGTCTATTAAGATTTGCTACTCCATATAATTGATTATAAAGTGATGAAATTGTACCTTTAGCAAATGGATCTTTTGTACAGATTGATTCAAAAATGGATAATTGGGATAATGGTGTATCCTCCTTTAGGAATGGTGTATAGAAATTTTTGATTTGGAGATATCAAAATATCTCAGAGTTTGGTAGATCATATTTTTCTCTAAGCGATGGGAATGAAAGGAATGATTTAGATGCTATGAAGTCATTTAGTGTCTGAATGCCTGATGTTGTCCAAGCTTTAAAAGAATTTGGGTAGATCCATGCCGGATAAAAGGCCGGATTTCTGATAAAAGAAAGGAGAGGATTGTGTGGAGATTGTAACTGATATTTGGTTTTTAGTTTATCCCAGAGAGATAAGAAGTGTTTAGTTATGGGATTGTGAATTTTAAAGCGGTCTTTAGGATCAAGCCATAATAAATTTGATATTAATAGAGGGTCATTTTCTGAAGCCTCTATAAATACCCATAATGGGATTTCCTGTTTTGCATGGTATTTGGACAGACTGGCCAAATGTGCTGCTCTGTAGTAGTTAGTAAAATTAGGGTATCCCAGGCCTCCTTTATTTTTGGGAAGATGTAGTGTGTGTATAGGTATACGTGGTTTAGAAGAGCCCCATATAAAAGAAGTTGCTCTTTTTTGTACTATTCTCAAAAAATAGGAAGGAATTGGAATAGGGAGGACTCTGAATAGATAAAGCATTTGGGTAGAATAGTCATTTTGATTGCATTGATCTTCCCTATCCAGGATAAAGGAAGTTGCGACCATTGTTTTATTAGATTTGTGATCTGTCTTAATACAGGAGGATAATTGGTTGAGAATAAGTCAGAATGAGATGCTGTTAAATGAATTCCAAGATATTGGATTGATTTTTCTGCCCATGTGAATGGGAGTGCAGCCCTAGCCGGGATCAATTCCATGTTTGTGAGTGAAATATTAAGCACTAGGCATTTCTTAGGATTAATCATAAGGCCGGATAGGGCTGCAAATCCATCAAGAGCTGGTATTAAGTTAGGACCAGAGACCTGTGGTGATGATAGAAAAAGTAATATATCGTCTGCAAATATACATCATTTGTGTGTAATACCTCCAACTTCAATGCCAGTTATAGTTTGGTTTGTTCTGATGTATTGGGCCATGGGTTCGAGTATAAGGGCAAATAATAAGGGAGATAATGGGCAACCCTGTCGGGTACCTCTTTCGATATTAAAGGCTTCAGATTTGTATCCAGCATATTTTATATAGGCTTTGGGTTTATTATATAATGCTTTGATCCATGTTAAAGAGTGGGGTCCAAAACCCCATTTTTGTAATGAATATTGCATATATTGCCAGGATACTGTGTCAAATGCCCTCTTAATATCGAGAGATAGAAAACATAAAGGGATTTTCCGTTTTTTAGCAATATGTGCCAATAACACTGCCCTGCGTATATTATCACCTGCCTGTCTATTTGGCATGAAGCCTACTTGATCTCTATGTATTAATTTTCCTATAATGCTATTGAGGCGTTTTGCTATTATTTTTGCTAATAATTTAATATCGAGGTTTAACAGAGAGATAGGCCGATAATTCACACAGGAAGTATCATCAGAAAGGGGTTTTGGGATCATACAAACAATTGCCATTAGTGTTTCTTGCCGAAAAGAATGTCCATCTACAAGTTTGTTAAAAGTTTCAGTGAGAATGGGAGAGAGTATTTCTGACAATGTTTTATAGTATAAAGCCGAGTAGCCGTCTGGGCCTGGTCTTTTGTTAAGTTTTAGGTCTTTTATGGCGTTAGCAACTTCATCTATAGTTATAGGCTCATCCAAACTGCTTTTTTGATTCTGAGATAACTCAGGTAAGTTTATTTTTGAGAAAAAGGATTCAGCTTCTGTAGGATTAAATTCATTGTTTGTCTTGTATAAAGTTGCGAGATGTGAGTGAAATTTATGGACTATTTTAACTGGATTACAAGTGTAAACATTTTTTGATAATTTCAAACGTATTGGTTTGAAAGATTTGTTAGTTGAATTTAATGCCCGAGCCAAATATGTACCTGGCTTGTTTGTATTCATGTAGAAATTGTATTTGGAGCGTTTGAGGGATTTATCAACTGACTCAGTGAGAAATAGATCGTATTCCAATCTAGATTTTTCCAGATGAGATTTTGTACTCTGAGATGGATTATCTTGAAATGATATGTAGGCTGCATTAAAATTGAGTTCTAGTTTTTTTGCTAGATTTTTGCGTTCCCGTTTAAATAGTGCCATTTGTCTTTGTATTGTACCACGCAAGACAGGCTTATGAGCTTCCCACAGTTTTATTTGATAGATGTCTGTTGTATTATTAATTGATATGTATTCCTTTAAAGCTTGTTTAATGGCCATCTGATGTAGTGGGTGTTTGAGCATTATGTCCGGTAAGTACCACGTTGGGTCATGCGCTTTTGGTATGGCTGAGGCTATAGTAGTGTATACTGCATTATGGTCAGACCACGGAATCGGAATTATATCTGATGCAATAATTTCTGGTATCATTCCTATTGTTAGAAAAATATGATCTATTCTGGTGAAGGTTTGATGAGGGTGCGAGAAATAAGTGAATTTCCTTTTCATTGGGTTACTTTCTCTCCATGAATCTACCAGATTGTATTTGGAAAGAAGTTGAGAAAAAGGTAATCTAGAGGTTATTTTGGATGATGTAAAAGGTGATTTATCTAGAAATGGGAGGAGGACCTGGTTCGAATCCCCACACATTATCACTGTTCCTATTTTGTGTGTATTAATCACTTGTAATATATGTGAGAGGAATGGTGTAGGTTGTTTGTTAGGAGGAAATTACCGTGATTGCTGTATCCATTATATAACCCATGAGTATCAGGTATCTACCTTCTGGGTCTTTAATTTCTGATGATAAGGTGAATGGTGTGGATCGGTGAAATGCAATTAGAGTTCCCCTTTGCTTGGTACAGGCAGAAGCCGTGTAAATTTGTTGATAAAAAGGAGAAATATATTTTGGAGTAGAATCTTTGGTGAAGTGTGTTTCTTGGAGGCATACTATGTGAGCCTTCTTGTTATGGAAAGTACGGAAGGCTTTGGTCCTTTTTTGAGGGACATTTATTCCCTGAACATTCAGGGAAAGTATATTCAGTGGTGCCATGGCAATAGATCAAATAGTTTTGACTTACTTTTTGTTATGCAGAGCTGACTGCGCAGATCAACCTGTGTGGACTGAAGAGATGAATAGATAGAAAAGAAACCAGTGAATTCTGGAGTAAAGAGTAAACAAAAAACATATGAGATTAGATGATACATTGTATAAATTATTTTTTGCAAGTAATCACAATTTACCCGTGAAAGAGAATAAATATCTCTCTCAGGGGAATAAGTGCCTTCGTCACACTCCCACATAATATGGTTGGGAGAATGAGGAGGGCTAATGGGGGTACACGGATCTTCCGCTTACAGGAGAGAAGTGCTATGTCAAAAGACATCAAAATGATGTTTCATTAATTGGAGTGCAGAATATAGTTTTTGTTGAAATTATTTATTCCAGGGTGGTTGTATATGGTTAGTCTTGCCCTAGGCTAAATAATTCAGTTAGAAAGGTACTGTTAATAACTTTGGTATTGATGAAGATAGTTTGAATTATTTTGGGATTTTAACCCTTTTAGAGTAAACAATTACATATTTTATTCATATGTAACTGTTTAGATATGTTAACTCATAAAATTGAGGTTGTATTGCTTCAGATTAGAATAAACAAAAACATAATTCTAGGAACTAGTTAGGTAATAATATATTTGTTTTAAGAAAAGAAAGAAAAAGCTTCCATTACTTCTGGATTATTGAACATATTTGTCCTAAAAAGTAATAAATCTATTGTTATTACCTGATAATATATAACTGAACAAGAATTTCCTTATTTCACTTATATATTCTAAGGCTATATGAATCAGAAGTAATAAGAAATATAACTGGAATGTAACATGATCCCACACGGTGTGTGACTATCAGAATGCAGTTACATTCAGTTATAAATATATGTTTTTTATAGAGAACCATCTCTTAGTATAATAAATGAAGAGATATCAGGAATTAGGATGTCAGTCCATTGAATCTTCTTGGTCCATGGATGATGTGGCATAACGGCCTCTTTTGTGAGAATGATGATTCCCATTTTGTTCTGAAATTTTCTGGGTGCTGCCTGAAGGTGAAGATGACGCCATTCTTCTGCGTGTGGGAGAGTTGCTGCTTGTGGGTTCTGTCAGATTTAATTTTAAAAGGGTTTGTTGTAGTTCATCTGCTGATCTGCTTCTGTAAATTGTACCTTGGTAGTTAAATCTGACTGAAAAGGGGAAGCCCCATTGATACATAATGTTGTGGCGTTGCAGTTCCATTAGTTGGGGTTTTATGGATCGTCTTTTAGTAATAGTAAGTTGGGATAGGTCAGCAAAAATTTGATAATTGTGTCCTTGAAAATTAAGTTCCTTTTTTTCTCTTGCAGCAATTAGTATTTGTTCTT
Organism: Lithobates septentrionalis; assembly: GCA_037952835.1. Taxonomy (NCBI): domain Eukaryota; kingdom Metazoa; phylum Chordata; class Amphibia; order Anura; family Ranidae; genus Lithobates; species Lithobates septentrionalis. The sequence goes on along the minus strand of JBBDGP010001573.1, from coordinate 2,888,390 downwards.
TCGTTCTGTAATAATGAAATTTTGTGATTATATCACGTGGGGGTCCATCCTTCTTTTTGGCTGTGAGGGCTCTGTGTACTCTGTCCAGTTCTAAACGTTCAATAGGGATATCTGGCTTTAGTTCTTGTAATAGAGCAGTAATAGTAGATTGCAGGTCTGTCACAGTTTCAGGTATTCCCCTTATGCGCAAGTTTGAACGTCTGGCTCTATTTTCGTAATCTTCAAGCTTAGTTTGAAGTATTAAATTCTCTTTTTTTAATTGTTCCAATTCTGTTATATTTTCTTTGGTTGTAATTTCAATTTCATCCATTTTTATTTCTAAGGCTGCAGTGCGGTTTCCCAGCTCTCTTATTTCTTTGGTTAGGCTTTTTGTTATTTGGTCTGAGGTTTGTTTTAAAGCCTTATGAAGCATCTTTTCAAATTGTAATAATATTACTGGGGATACTGAGGAGGCTTGTGGAGAAGTTTGTGAGAGGATTTGTTCTGTATCCGACTCAAATGGAGAGTCTTGCTGTGACATTTTCTGTCTGTGAGAGCGCCCTGATGCTGTATATTGTGAGGTGACTGGAGCTGCTTCAGCTGCAGTGAGTGCCTGTGAGCTCTTTGTGAGGTGATTTTTATTTCTGCCACGGTTTCCTCCCAGTACCATATTTCCTGCCCAAACTTTCACAGTTTGTTCCCTGGGGCAAAAAGGTTCAAATGGATACCTTTTGAGCCTGCAGGCTCCGCTTTGTCCTTCTCTTCTCTCCTCAGCGGTGTGGAGCTCTAACAATGCTTGTCTGCTCCGCTAGGCTCCGCCTCCTGCCCCCCGACTTGTTATATTTTAACATTTGTTCCGTAAATCAGGTACTAAGATACTTTTATCCCAGTAGGAACAACCTGGGGATATATCATAAATTGCCACTAGATGGCACTAGATTGTATATGCATTTTTGATGATGATGGTTAAATATAAGCGCAACACTAGACGGCAAAAGACTGACCAATTTTATTAGATAGCTGATTAAGATATTAATACTGGGTACAAATAATTTGATTGTAATTGTTCTTAATTGTTATTTTCCTCTTTTACATGGTATTTATTAAAACTGACTGAATAAATTGATATATAATTGTCCCAACCGGTTAACCAGCATGCAAATGGATAAATGTAACATAGCACTTAGAGAGCGGAGGATGTCATGTCCATACCACTCCCTGATGATGTTCAGATGTGACAACACGTGTAGAGCATGGCTTCAGTTGATGATCTCACCTCTGATTAGGTTGGAACACTCTCTGGCTCAAGGTGATTAGTGGAGCAGCGGGGCTCCCATACAGTTTATGCAGGCTTTTCATTCCGGGTGCCAGATTATGCACCAGGCAATGTGAGTGCATATGCTTGTTTTTACATGTGTTTTAAAAATAAAAAGCTGGTAAATAGTGAGAGTTCTTCCCAGTCCGTGTCTTCACATGTTGGGTGAATTGTGCAGCGCCTATGTGATCATATAAACCATAACAAATAATATGAATACAGAAAACGTGAATAATAAATGATGTGCTCAAAAATACTCCAAGCAGTCCTCTATTATGACATGTGATGTCTATAAACAGAGGAACTTGGACGTGTGATGTGCAAAAAAGAAAAAAAGTCAGTGACAAGCTTCAGTCATGTGTGATGATAATCCTCAACCACATGTGGATATAATATAGTGACAGTCTTTAAAGCGGGGCGCCGCCGAAAGAAAATTTTTTAAAAGTCAGCAGCTACAAATACTGCAGCTGCTGACTTTTAAAACATGGACACTTACCTGTCCAGGGCGCCCGCGATGTCGGCACCCGAGGCCGAAGCGTCTCTCCGTCCTCGGGTGCTGCCGCCTCCATCTTCGGTAAGGGAATCAGGAAATGAAGCCGTGCGGCTTCACTTCCCGGTTCCCTACTGCGCATGCGCGAGTCGCGCCGTGCAATACCAATGCTCCCTGCTGCCTCTGGGACCCGTGTGTGTTTCCCAGCAGGCAGCGGGCGGGAGCAGGAAGTGGCGTAAATAACCGCAGATTCTACGGCTATTTATGCCGGAAGTGGGTACAGATACCTGTAATATACAGGTATCTGTACCCCCCTCCCCCCTGAAAGGTGCCAACTGTGTCACCGGAGGGGGGGAGGAATCTGATTAGTGGAAGTTCCACTTTTGGGTGGAACTCCACTTTAACTTCAAATATGTATGATGTAATAACAGTTAATAGTAGGTCCACCACCAAAGACACCAGAAGCTGCTTACCAGAGGGATTGAACTCAAATAGGTGTACACCTAGTGAGTCAATCAAGCTTTGTGGTATAATATACCAAGGGGATCAGATGCTCTATCCAGATATGACCTCCAGATGGACCTCCGAACAGGTGTAAGGTATGGATGGACTAGTAGATATAGGCAGTCAGCCCCATCATTAAAAGAAAGAGGAAGGCATATAGTGTAACTCCGTATGGAAATTTTAATGCATAAAAAGCAAAGGAAATACACTCACGTGTTTAGCAGTAAAATCAAGCGCTTGTATAAAAGAAGACAGTGGTCTCAGCATATCCTTCCGACGCGTTTCGACGTAGAAGTCATCATCTGGGGTGCTGGACCACTGTACTGGCTGAGTATTTATAGATACTGGTTACCCCCATAACAAGTGGCAGCTCCGTCTGATTGAAAGTGCAAATTATGGAGATTACTTCCTGGTTCCTCAAAAATGGCACCCGGGCTTGCATTCCAAGCCTCGTTTTCATATGTAGAGGAGGATTACTTCCTGGTTCTGCCAAAATGGCACCCGGACAAGAGTTCCAAGCCTCATTTTAACATGTGAAAGAGGATGTGACATCATGTGGAACAGTGACTGGTTTAAACAGCCAAAAACATGCCACCGCTATTTTCGGGGACATATAGGGGAAGATGTGGCTTAAAACGGCACAAAGTCCGGTGTATTTAACCTACAACATGGCGCCGTTTGTCATAGCCTGAACATGGGCAGTGGCGTGGTGGCCAGCACTCCCACCCAGCAGCAAAAGGGTCGCTGGTTTGAATCCCGAGATTCCATGTGGGGGTAGAAAAAAAAATATAAATAAATAATAATTTATAAATAATTCATAAATAATATTAAATGACAACGATCTGGGGATTTCGTTGACATATGAATTTAGCTCATCTAAAATTCACTTTTTGGATCTCAAAATCGAGATGGTCTCACGCCAATTTAAGTTTAAAATACTGACCGCAATAGCTTTATACCAGTTGACAGCTGTCACCACCAATCCTGGTTACAGTCTGTGCCTCATAGTCAGTTCCTGAGATTGCGCAGGAATTGCACAGATGTAAACAACTATCTCACTCAAGCATCAACACTGAGGGACAGATTCATAGAAAAGGGGTATGACCCAACATCGTTAACCTCAGAAATAAATAGAGTGGCTGCAATTGATAGAAATTCTTTGCTGACACCAAAACCTCCTCGTGAACAAGAAAGCTCCTTTAAATGCTCTATGCTCACCACTTTTTCAGTCCAACACAGAGAAATCAAAAACATCATTTACCGACATTGGGATATACTTAGGAATGACCGTGTTTTAAAGGAAATACTCCCAGAACAACCTAAGGTCATCTTTAGAGGTGTGCCTTCTTTGCAGATATGGGGGTAAGTCACACACGTGCAAGTCACAAGCAAGTCTTAACCTTCAAGTTATAAGCAAGTCCCAAGTCACTGTGGCGAAAAGCAAGTCAAGTCGAGTCCCTGCTAGAAGTCAAGCAAGTCAAGTCATTTTTTTGGTCAAGTCACAAATTAAGTCAAAATACTGATCTACCCCATTTCCATCCTTTAAATGAGTTAAAAGTCAGTTTTCAGGAAAGGTTTTGTTTTATTTTCAACATTAACAAAACTGCTTAGTGCTTTTTTCTTGGCATATTAAAGAAACACTTTGAATGCCAAAATAGCAGACAAGGAGCAGAACACTCAGCAATTAAATGGCCAACAAGCCTGAAAAAATGTAGTCCTTGCTGAGGGGGAATATTACTAAGCTCAAAGTTTGAACTTGACACAATGCCAACATCTGGACACTTGAATGGTGATGAGAATAGTAGTATTCTCATCACCATTCTTCAAGTGTCCAGATATTGGCAATTTGGCATTGTGTCAAGTTCAAACTTTGAGCTTAGTTATTAGAATAGAAAAAAGAGGGAGAAACACCCGCGCAATGGGATGCATGCAATGGAATAAAAATTTAAAAATTAAAGCGGGGGGTTCACCCACACCACCAAAAAAAAAAATATTAAAAGCCAGCAGCTACAAATACTGCAGCTGTTGACTTTTAATACATGGCCACTTACCTGTCCCAGGGTCCAGCGATGTCGGCAGGGGACGCCGAGAACCTGCTCGGTTCTCGGCAGCTGCCGCCGCCATCCTAGGTGAGGGAATCAGGAAGTGAAGCGTTGCGGCTTCACTTCCCGGTTCCCTACTGTGCATGCGCGAATCGCGCTGCGCGTCCCTAGTGGTCCCCGCTCTCTCCTGGGAGCTGTGTGTTCCCAGCAGACAGCGCGGTGGGGACGGGAAGAGGCATAGACTCCCATGGGAGTCTATGCCGGAAGTGGGTGCAAATACCTGTCTTAGACAGGTATCTGCACCCCCCTCCCCCCTGAAAGGTGCCAAATGTGACACCGGAGGGGGGGAGGGTTCCGAAAAGCGGAAGTTCCATTTTTGTGTGGAACTCCGCTTTAAAGAATGTTGTTGGAACTGCTGCCACCACCGATTACTTCCACTAGGTGGAGTAAGATATGAGAAAAAAGGAATAGAAGTAGATAGCGCTGTTTCCAAGCCTGGTGAATTGAAATGTGTTATAAAGGTCCTGGATGTGCATAAGTCAAGTTGGTTGTCTGACTTAATAAAGTGCAGTGTGTGCTCTAAAAAAGATATAACTTAATCCGTATAAATATAATATATCCATATATAAATGAACCCTATTTTTAAATTAAAAATATTTGTGCAAAATTATGTGATCCATAATGTAAATCGATAATGTACATATGAAGTGAACAAACAAATATATATAATCAAGTGCTTTCAGTGCTGCTAGGATCTGGTGAGTGCAATCAATCACTATTAGAACACGGATTAAAGCACGCACTGAAAGGTTTACTCAATGGAATATCCATCAGAATCCAGGGTTTTTTTTGTAGCAGCACTGAAAGCACTTGATTATATATATTTGTTTGTTCACTACATATGTACATTATCGATTACGTTATGGATCACATAATTTTGCACAAATATTTTTAATTTAAAAATAGGGTTCATTTATATATGGATATATTATATTTATACGGATTAAGTTATATCTTTTTTAGAGCACACACTGCACTTTATTAAGTCAGACAACCAACTTGACTTATGCACATCCAGGACCTTTATAGTAATTCCACGGTATAAACATTCACTGAATACTATAGGCAACATCTTTACAATCTTTCCCACTCCATACTGCCCTCCCACTAAGGGAATAACACATTTGAATTCACCAGGCTTGGAAACGGTGCCTATTTACTTCTATTCCTTTTTTCTTAGTTATTAGAATAGCCACTTAAAATGCATTGCATTTGCAAAAAATAGTATTCTCACTTCTCAGAATAGCCACTTAACATGCATTGCATTTGCAAAAAATTAAATTTGAAAGTACTTTCTCGCTCAGTTGTGAGCGATGGGGTCACATTATCACCCCACCATGGCTGAACACACGTTCAACAGGTGCGCTTGATGCAGGGACTGACATTACTCTTACCGCTACCCTGAACAAAGAGGGGAGCATGTGCCTGTTCATGGCCCAAAACTGAAGGCAGCTCTGTCCATCACAAATGTCTAAATACTGGTTCAGCTAAATTTGGGGACTGGAACATGAATCTCTCTTCTGTTTTTTGCGGTATGCTGTGAACAGCCCAGATTGACTCTCTGACTCTGCCACTGGCATTTGCTCGTCTTCATCGGTGGTTGTTGGAGTGGGCTTGCAGTCCTCTTTGAGAATCAAGTCTGAAAAACACAAGCATAAAACAGTGACTCAATGCACTCAGGTGTTATTACTGCAAACGGGTTAAAACCAAAAACATAACATACTTTTTATCATCGCAGACACAGCCTCCTTGACATTTTCGGTAGCCAAAACATCATGGGTCAACCACATGGTGCCAAATGAAGGATCCAGCAGAGCAGCTTTTAGGTATAGAGGGTCAGAGAAGGGTAAGGTTGCTATATCATTCTGTTCATCTGCCATCCCCACATTGACAAAGATCCCTTCGAATCGTCTTTGGAGTGATTCTTGCAGGCTACGAATCAAGCCACCAAGGTAGCGCACGCTCTCTTTATGATTTTCCAAGTGGTGGTTCAGAGAAAGGATACAGGGTACAACAGCACTTATTGTCACAAGTTTTTTCTCCCTGTGAGAGGTCTGTGGCTTCTCCAAAAGGTTGAAGGACATCCACGAGTTCCTTAATCTGATTCCACTCTCTAGCTGTGAATACAGTCTCTTTGTGTCCCCCCATCTTCAAGCATTCTAGTCAGTTTCAGCTGGTCACAGCTGACCACTGATTTCAATTGCCTCAGTGTGGAATTCCAGCGTGTGGTAACAGAGGCAGGGATTCCACGCTGTCCAAACTCCTCCTCAAATTTTTCCTTGAAAGAGGTGCTTGTGTGTAACAAGGAGCTCAACCTGGAAGCTTTGGCAAGAGCTGCATTGACTAATTTAGTCTCTTTAAGTCCATCACCACTTAAAGCGTGTGTGCAAAACATTGAAGTCTAGTCTGGGTTTTTGCACTCAAATAATTGTCAAACATCTCCTGTTCTTCCACTGACAGGTCATTCCAAATGTCTGAATCATCAAGGTCATCGTCTTCATCTAGCTGTCCTGGAAAACATGTAGTGAATGCTTTTTTCATGTTTGCGGCCTTGTCACAGATGATGTGGTCCACCTTTTTTTTAATCTTGTACTCTTCACATATATGCTCAAATTCCTCACAAATTCTTTCCCCTGTATGGGGACTTTGAAGCGGTTGCACGCAAGCAACTGTGATTTTAACTGAAGACGGTTATCCTCAATGTTGATCCAGTGCACTGTGACTCCAAGAAAGCCTCTCATCCTGCGGTCTGACCATATATCTACAGTCACTGACAGATGATCTACCACTTCGAGTTCATTTTTCAGCTTCATTTTCCTATCTGCCACCAGATTGTCAAGCTTGCCAGTAATTGTTCTTCTACTTACTGGAGAGTACTTGTTGTCTACTATTGACAAAAAGCGACAAAAGCTTTGATGTTCAATGATGGACAGTGGCATGTTGCAGTTTATAATGAGGTCTGACAGGATTGAGTTTGTAATTGCCTTTTGCTGCTGTTGGTTGCAGTGGTATAGCTGCACAGTCCCCTGTGTGATGAATTGTGAGATTTGAGGCTGGGTATCATCAAAAGTCCCTTTGGTATGGATGAACTCTTCATATCTATAGAGTAAACAGAAGAGAGATAGAAAAAAAAGTTAGCTATGTGATTTATTGATTTGAACAACAATACACTCTGCTCCCACCTAAAGTGGGATGTAGGCCTAATTTGCATATATATATACATACACGTGACGTTACTGTACCTACTTTTCTTTGTGGGTTTTGTAGTGACGGATGAAGTTGGATGTTGTGGTGGACGTGTCTCTTATTTTTGAGTTGCAGACCTTGCATATCGCCGTTCTCTTCTTTTCACCAACATCTAAAATATAATCCTTAAATCCAAATTTAATTATTTTTTGGATCGCTCCCTCCATTATAGCTGCCTTGTGCGTTGGTCTATCAGGGGCGGATCCAGAGTTTGCTGTCGGGAAGGCCCGGGCACTGCCAGAAAATAAGGTGTTGCTGCTTAGTACACTAGTACTTACAGAACTATTTTTAATGTATTATATAGATATACGGTCCTAACCTAACCTTGTTTAAAACAGTGACACGTTTATCATTCCAGATTAGAATATTACATTAGTGACTCATAGTGACACTTTTTGGGCACCAGTGACACCAATACAGTGACCAGTGCTAAAGTTTGCATTGATTTCAGCATGCATGGAGCACTGCAGTACATGAACTTTCACTGGATGTGGACTGTTTAATGAGTTTGTAGTGCGCATGGAGCACTTAATTCAGCAATATGATTTTTATGTAATATTCACATTGAGCACTTTGTACTTAGCACAAATAATAGTTAATTAGTGAAGGACTCAGGGAGGAACTGGTCTGGGACTGGGGGTCAGTGCAGTGGCCGTCGCAGCGCAGGAGAAAAAAGCAAAGAGCCGAGGAGGAGGAGAAAACAAAGAAAGAAGGTTTGTACCTACCTAGGTTTCATAGTTTTAGCATGTGCAATGATATTGATGATTGATTGCATCTGCAATCATATCTGCATCCTGCAATCATCAGTACAGGCCACTGGCCAGGGCCCTGGGGCCAGGGCCCTGCTAGCTGCTACATTACTAGCGCAGATTTGCAGAAGCTGCAGGTCTGTTTGATGCAGTGCCAAGCAAGCTAATGCTTCCCTGCAAAGTTTGCAGGGAAGTTTTCAGGGAAGCATTTGCTTGGCACTGCATCAAACAAACCTGCAGCTTCTGCAAATCTGTTTCCTCCTCGGCTCTGTGCTTTTTCTTCTGCGCTGCGACGACCACTGCACTGACCCCCATTCTCAGACCAGTTCCTCCCTGAATCGTGTGACTGTCCCTGCTCCAGTGCCCCCTCAGTAGAAGAATAATAGTCTGCCATGACTTACTCTATGGCTGCTGGACTGGACTCCACTCAGATTCAGTCAGTCGGCTAGGCTTGGCTGGCTCTTTGGGCAACTTCCAGTTCCATCTTCCTCCCCCACCATGAGGCCCGCGACTCACGCTGCTGGCTCTGCACACTTGCACAGAAGCCCAGCCCCTCCCTCAGAGATCACTCCGCAGCAGGAGGGGGGCGGCGCCGCGGCCTGGCCAGACGGAATACAGAGACCTGTACAGCCTAGGAGGAGAGACTGCAGTGCAGTCATCATCAAATTAAAAAAAAAAGTCTGCGGCGGCCGCGAACACTGCAAGCGCCGCGAACACTGCAAGCGCCGCTCGCGGACATTATCCGATCCCCGCCCACAATGTTAGCAAGCTGTATTTGTGCAGGCAGAAGCCGGGACTCGGGGGGAGCTTTCTTTTGTGGGGGGTGGCTTTTGTCTAGGCCAAGACACAGCACTGGTGGTGCCAAGTCATTGCAAGTCATTGTAAGTCAAATAGCCCAAGTCAAAGTCAAGTCGCAAGTCATTAGTGGCAAATCAAAGTCAAGTCGAGTCATTTATTTAATTTTGTCAAGCAAGTCGCAAGTCCTCAAACAGGTGACTTGAGTCCGACTCGAGTCAAGTCATGTGACTCGAGTCCCCCACCTCTGCTTCTTTGCAGGGGAAAATTGCACCTAATATCATAAATCCCCCCATACGACCTTCTTTTTTTCATAACTTAGTGGGTTATTTTCCCTGCAAAAAATGCACTGTATGTCAATACAATTCCTGTGGTAGACGTAAAAGCCTTGAGTTTAAATCGAACACTACAAACTGTACATATCCCATTAAAACATTCTTCACTTGTGCTACCACACATGTCGTTTATCTGATTACCTGCCCCTGCGGGAAGCAGTATGTGGGCCGTACAATTCGAGCTTTCTCTGTTAGATTCAGCGAGCATATCGCTGAAATAAAAAGTGGTGACGTCAAACATAATGTGCCTCATCATTATAGAGAGCATCACAGACGAGACCCTACTGGTTCTCAATTTCTTGTCATAGATAAATATACACCTCCTTGGAGGGGAGGAGCTAAGACAAGGCGAGTCTCTCGTTTGGAGACTTATTGGATCCACCAATTGCAGACCTACTCCCCTTTTGGGTTGAACATAGAATGGGACATCAATGCTTTTATCAACCAAGCATGATGCCTTTTCTCTATTTCTGGTACTTTAGGGTCCAGTTGGTACCTATAAAAAACCTTTCATAAAAGATATTCTAATAAGTATTTTTAAATGTTTTTATGAGGGTATTTTTATTAAATTCTTATAACATATATTTTAGAATGTATTTTGGATTTCTTATTTGAATATATACTGGTTTGGTCCCTATCACAAATATCAGCTCGATCCAACCAATAACGTGTGCTTTCTGAGGGGTGCCATCATTTGTCACACCTTAGTATCATATATTTTTTATATATATTACATAATTTTTAATTATTTATTTTTTTCTACCCTCGCATGAAATCTCGGGATTCAAACCGGTGACCCTTTTGCTGCTGGGTGGGAGTGCTGGCCACTACGCCACTGCCCATGTTCAGGCTAGAGCAATGTTTGGATGTATTATATTGTTTTTCAATTTTGCTGCCAGAAGGGTGATACCTTGTGACTTAGTGTATTAATATACATGTCCTTATGACAAACGGCGCCATGTTGTAGGTTATATACACCGGACATTGTGCCGTTTTAAGCCACATCTGCCCCTATATGTCCCCGAAAATAGCGGTGGCATGTTTTTGGCTGTTTAAACCAGTCACTGTTCCACATGATGTCACATCCTCTTTCACATGTTAAAATGAGGCTTGGAACCCTTGTCCGGGCGCCATTTTGGCAGAACCAGGAAGTAATCCTCCTCTACATATGAAAACGAGGCTTGGAATGCAAGCCCGGGCGCCATTTTGGAGGAACCAGGAAGTAATCTCCATAATTTGCACATTCAATCAGACGGAGCTGCCACTTGTTATGGGGGTAACCAGTATCTATAAATACTCAGCCAGTACAGTGGTCCAGCACCCCAGATGATGACTTCTAAGTCGAAACGCATCGGAAGGATATGCTGAGACCACTGTCTTCTTTTATACAAGCGCTTGATTTTACTGCTAAACACGTGAGTGTATTTCCTTTGCTTTTTATGTATTAAAATTTCCATACGGAGTTACACTATATGCCTTCCTCTTTCTTTTAATGATGTAGCTGACTGCCTATATCTACTGAGTCCATCCTTACCTTACACTTGTTCGGAGGTCCATCTGGAGGTCATATCTGGATAGAGCATCTGATCCCCTTGGTATATTATACCACAAAGCTTGATTGACTCACTAGGTGTACACCTATTTGAGTTCAATCCCTCTGGTAAGCAGCTTCTGGTGTCTTTGGTGGTGAACCTACTATTAACTGTTATTACATCATACATATTTGAAGTTAAAGACTGTCACTGTATTATATCCACATGTGGTTGAGGATTATCATCACACATGACTGAAGCTTGTCACTGACTTATTTCTTTTTTGGACATCACACGTCCAAGTTCCTCTGTTTATAGACATCACATGTCATAATAAAGGACTGCTTGGAGTATTTTTGTGCACATCATTTATTATTCACGTTTTCTGTACTCATATTATTTGTTATGGTTTATATGATCACATAAGCGCTGCACAATTCACCCAATTTGTCATTTTTTCAACTTTATCCACTGCTGTGCTGGCTGCTTTCGTTTTTTGTTTTTTTTTGAGACAGCGCGGTATATATTTGTTTATAATTTACGTGTCTTCACATGTCCTTTATAAAGTGACTGTTTAGTGGCCTGTTCTGGGTGTCTGATGGTTAAATGAAAGGAGGTACAGATATTTTTACCTTCTGAGGATGGAGAGGAGCAAGGTGGAGTGAAATGCCAGGAGAGTGTGGATATCTAAAGTACACTCAGACCTAACTATTATTAAGGGGTCCATACAGTCTGATGAGTGAGCATTTTAAAGGGGGAATAACCACCAAACACAGGTGCTTTTTAGATTTTCTGTGGGGGGGATTTGGCAATGAATATATGTAGTATAGCCTTTGTGTAGACTTTTTGTTTCATTTGAAGGGTTTTGAAGGGCGGGGCACTTTTTTTTGCACTTTAATTATTTTTGAAAGGGGGGTTACATACTATTGATTCATTTCATATTAACAGTTAGTAAGTTAAGGTTCATATATATCAATCTATGGCTTGTACTATATCATATTTATTTTATATATATATATACACACACACACACACACACACACACACACACACACACACACACACACACACACACACAGTTGTGCTCATAAGTTTACATACCCTGGCAGAATTTAGAATTTCTTGGCCATTTTTCAGAGAATATGAATGATAACAAACCACTCATGGTTAGTGTTTGGCTGAAGCCATTTATTATCAATCAACTGTGTTTTACTCTTTTTAAATTATAATGGCAACAGAAACTACCCAAATGACCCTGATCAATTTGAGATGTGGCTCAATGATATTGACGTCAGGGGACTGAGATGGCCACTCCAGAACCTTCACTTTATTCTGCTGTAGCTAATGACAGTTCAACTTGGCCTTGTGTTTTGGATCATTGTCATGTTGGAATGTTCAAGTACGTCCCATGCGCAGCTTCCTGGCGGATGAATGCAAATGTTCCTCCAGTATTTTTTGATAACATACTGCATTCATCTTGCCATTAATTTTGACCAAGTTTCCTGTGCCTTTGTAGCTCCCACATCCCCAAAACATCAGCGATCCATCTCCGTCTTTCACAGTAGGAATGGTGTACCTTTCATCGTAGGTCTTGTCAGGGGCGGATCCAGAGTCTAGTCTTGGGAGGGCACTGCCAGAAAAAAGGGGTGTTGCTTACGGAACTAAATTTAATGTATAATACAGTGTACAGAGGTCAGTAGGATGTAGGACAGTGTACAGGGAACAGTAGGGCAGAGAACAGGGGGTCAGCAGGGCAGAGGACAGGAGTTGAAAGAATAGAGGAAAAGGGGTAAGTAGGGTGGAAGACAGGGGGCAACAGGGCAATGTACAGGGGTCAGTGGGATGTAGGACAGTGTAAAGGGGGAATCAGGAGGGCATACACTGGGGGGATCAGGAGGGCATACACTGGGGGGATCAGGAGGGCATACACTGGGGGGATCAGGAGGGCATACACTGGGGGGATCAGGAGGGCATACTCTGGGGGGAGAAGGAGGGCATACACTGGGGGAATCAGGAGGGCATACACTGAGGGGAGCAGGAGGGCATACACTGGAGGGAATGGGGAGAGGGCATACACTGGGGGGGATCGGGAGGGCATACACTGGGGGGTTTGAGAGGGAATACACTGGGGGGAATGGGAGGGAATACGCTGGGGGGAGATCGGGAGGGCATACGCTGGGGGGAGATCAGGAGGGCATACACTGGGGGAATCGGGAGGGCATACACTGGGGGTAGTCATAATGTTTAAGGAGCTCAATTTCTCACTAGTCTACATGAAAAGAAGATGCAATCCCATTTGTCAGCTAACAGCACCTCTATGCTAAGCTGCAGTAACTCAGCAGACTCAGCATAAAGGTGCCTGTAAACTGATCCACAATGTACTGCTAGCAGAGCTCACCTCCAGGAACATTCACTCGGCTCCCTCTGCTCAGGTGTTCCCACTTCCAGACGAGCGTGATCTCGGGGGAAAATGCACATCCCCATCCCGCCAACAGATATCTCCTTACATTGATCCAACAATAAAGCCCGGGAGAAGCATAATAAACATTATTGTGCAGTGTGTTAAAATTAAATCCCAGAAAACAATAAAAAATGTGCACTTACATTTAGAGGTGCTATAAGTCAGCACTAACATGTGCAGCTTAAAATGTGTGCTCGCTGTCTCTCCAGGATGCGGTGTGCATTCCAAAACAATTGAGGTAGGTACCAGGAACCCGGAAATGACGTCAGTAAAGGCGGACGCTCACAACCAAACACTAAATGTATCCAGCTAGGGCAGGGTGCTACACTTAAAAACATATGTATATATCCTTTAGGCTCCATGCACACTAGCGTTTTTTTAAGCTCCTAGAAGCTGTTATTAGCATTTTTTTCTGCACACTACTTTATTCACACCTGAGACATTGTAACACTAATGAGTCATATGACACCCCGGGAGGGAAAATGGCTAATTGGGCCCAATTTGGACATTTTCACTTAGGGGCGTACTCAATTTTGTTGCTGGTGGTTTAGACATTAATGGCTGTGTGTTGAGTTATTTTGAGGGGACAGCAAATTTACACTGTTATACAAGCTGTACACTCACTACTTTACATTGTAGCAAAGTGTCATTTCTTCAGTGTTGTTACATGAAAAGATATAATAAAATATTTACAAAAATGTGAGGGGTGTACTTACTTTTGTGAGATACTGTATATATACACACACATTGTAAAAATGGGAAAGGCTCTATGGACCACTTGGCCTTTTTTCTGCTGTCACTCTTCTATGTTTCTGTGTATTCACAGCTCAGCAGTGCACATGCACTGTACATATTTATTATTATTTTTATTTCATTTGTTTTAGGTACTTATATAGCGCCGTCAATTTATGCAGCGCTTTACATATACATTGAACATTCACATCAGTCCCTGCCCTCAAGGAACTTACAACCTAAGGCCCCTAACACACATTTATATATATACTAGGGCCAATTTAGACAGGATCCTATTAACTTACCAGCATGTCTTTGTAGTGTGGTAGTAAACCCATGCAGGCACGGGAAGAACATGCAAACTCCAGGCAGATGGTGTCGTGATTGGGATTCAAGCCAGCGACCCTTTTTGCTGCTAGGTGAAAGTGCTAACCACTACACCACTGTGCTGCCTGTACATACCACCTGCTGGGTTCAAATGGTTATATGTACATTTTTCATATAAAGTATTTCATATTTACATGACTGAAAAATGAATCACTTGCCGTCAGTCAATGTACTGGTAGGTTGCTTGACTTCAAGTGGTTGTACCGGGAGGATGCCTACGCCAGATGTCATCGGCAGGGCCAAAACTGGGAGGGGGGGCAGGGGGGACCTGCCCCGGGTGAAGCATCTGGGGGGGCGCCGCCAGGGGTTCTGCCCCCACCTGCACTAGGAACCGCTGCTCTCAGGGTGTCACTGCTGCCCGTTCAAGTGTAATGGACAGGCAGGTCTCCCTCCTAGTCCTGCCCAGTACCCAAACAGCCAATTTATTTTTTGCGTGAGGCATCCCAGAGAAGGGGAGACTTCCAAGAAGGCCCTGGACTGGACAGTGGGGTGCAGAGGAGGCCCTGGACTAGGGGGGGGTGCAGTGAAGATCTGGCCCTGGGCTGAGGGGGTGCAAAAGAGGCCCCTCACTGTGTGTTACATTTCTTACTCCTGAATACTGCATTCTAAGTACAGCACATTCTTTGTTAAAGTGGTTGTAAAGACACATTCTATGCATGAAGGTAAAAAACCTTCTGTGTGCAGCAGCCCCCTCAGCCCCTCTAATATATACATGAGCCCCCTCTCGATTCAGGCGATGTCCACAAGAGCCATGGCTGTCTGGGGACTCACACTCCTGATTGGCTTCTGGCAGTAGCGGGAGCCATTGGCTCACACTGCTGTCAATCACAGCCAGTGAGCCAATCGGAAGAGGGAGGGAGCGGAGTCGAACCATGGCTACGTGTGTGAATGGACACACTGTGCCGCAGCTCAGGAGCATGCCTGCTTGGGTGCCCCCATAGCAAGCTGCTTGCTGTGGGGGCACCCAGAAAGAGGGAGGGGCCAGGAGTGCCAGTGAGGGACCCAAGAAGAGGAGGATTCCAGCTGCTCTGTGCAAAACCATTACACAGAGCAGGTAAGTATAACATGTTTATTATTTAGAAAACAAAAAACAAAACTTTATTATCACTTTAAGGTTAGCTGTGTGTGGTAAAGGATATGCAATAGAACAGTTTTATTTTATTAAAATTAGTGTACTGAGGTTTGTACTGTCTGCTACACATATTTACTTGTGGCACAGTCATTAAAGCATATGGCCCTTTAAGCTCCTCCCACTGTTGACGCAATCTGACCACACACACAGTGTTGTGGCATGGTGCCGCTATATTGCCACATACCATTTTTCTTGGAATGTCCAGCCCCGGGTGCCAGATGTGCTAGCTACGCCACTAGTCATTGGTGCCATATTTAAAAAAAATAAAGGCTTTCAAAAACACAGATCTTGGTGTTTTGAATGCTTTTAAGTGCAGAGGAGAGATTTGGGGTCTTTTTGACCCCAGAACCCTCCCTAAAGAGTACCTGTCGTGTGCCTATTGCTGTCACAAGGGATGCTTACATTCCTTGTGACAGCAATAAAAGTGATAAAAAAAAATTGAAATGCCCCCCTGTGCGCAAAAGCAAACCTGTGCATTGGTCCCACACGCAAACAACAATCGTCCCACACATGTGAGTTTTGGTGCTAGTAGGGTGTTTCAATGTATAGCCCTGCTCTATTTCTATTTTATTTGAAGTGGTAAAGACATGAGCATGGTGACACTAAATTCAGGTGCGTGCTGCCTTGCAGTGGCATTCAGTGCAGTTAAATGCAGCATGTCTGCATTTCTTTTTCCATTGCACTGCACATCACACCATATCAGCATTGTGCTGTGAACGAGGCACATAACAATTGCTTTCTGTGTCGCAGTGGTGACCTGTGCTTATTCAGTGTGGAAAAGACCATAGGTCACCTCAATAGCGTGAATGAGCCCCACATGTTGTTGGCCACTGAACTTTGTTCTGTTGAAGCACAGTAGATTCTAGAACGGCAGAGAAAAGATTAAAGCTGCATTTTCAGTTTTCATCCTCTTTACATCTTACTCCATAGATCTCAAAAATTTTCATTCCTAAGGAGTTTAATCCTTTCCTACACAACTCAAAAAAAAAAATGGCTATGCATACAATTTAGTTTCACTTGGCTTCCTGATTGACTTTAGTTTGACATGACTGATGCAGAATTTTGTTGCTGGCAGTCTCCATGTGTACTGAAATTTCCACTCACTTCCTGTATTGGTGTCCCACCAAACAGGAAGTTCTGAGAAATCCCAAATCTGACAGAATTTCCAACTTCACTCTAAACTAAGGAAATTTGGGCTATAGTTGGGCTTTGAAAAGGTATGGCCTACATTTTTTGTTTCCTACTATTACCCATGGCACAACTACTGCTAATGCCTTTTATTATCACAAGCTTCCGCCAGAGGTCCAGGAGTTGCTGGGCACCATTCTGGACAATTTTGTATAATACATATTTTGCGTCTTGGTTTACAGTTACTTCTCATGCACACCAGCTGTTGGAACTGTGCACAAAAGTCTTTTTTTTTTCTTTGGAACTATTATCACTGCAAAGCACAGCGATGAGACTGGCGCATGATGACATATGACAGACCTCAGGCACTTGTGTTGGTCATGTGGACTATCCTGTTTTTATACAGTGAATTGCACAGTTATCTGTCTGTTGAATGGAGGCGATATATAGTAACACCATTATCATGGTAACCTATTCTCTAGCGGCCATCTTACATTCCACCAAGATGGAGCTCTTTCCTCATGCCCTATTCTGACATAAATTCCTGTAGCTCACTGTGGAGTTCATCTTGGATCATTTTAGATATATATATATATATTTATTCATTTATTTTTTTGTAAGAAGTACAGTATTTATTTTTTTCGGGTACAATCATTTTTTTTATTGAAAAAAAAAAAACCAAAGCCAGAATACCAGCTTGAAGAAAAGGAAAGCAAAGTGGTCCCGCACTGGGGAACAAAACATCACATTTCATGTAAATACAAACTATATATATATAATTTTTTTTTTTTTAAATGTAAAGGCAAACAATAAAAGCGACTGAGCCAGAAGTGGGAATGAGTAACTGGACTCGGAGGTCCAAGACATAGTAAGACAAATCAAAATGGGCAAACAAAATAAAGGAAGGTAAAAAAAAACAAAGGGGGGGGGGGGGGGATAGAGGGGAGAGGGGTAAGGAGAGCGAAAGTAAGAGGGAGGAAAGAGAAAAAGAAGATGTAGGCCAGACTGAGGAGAAACTGGCTAGGTAAGAATGGGAAAGGAGGAGGTGTAGACCTAGACAAGAAAAGAGCTTGGGCCTGTGGGTTGGGTGGTATATTGGAATGGTCTGGAATACCCAAGTTGGCTGGGGGCAGAGCAGGGAGAGCATAAAACCACCATGGATTCCACACTTTGAGGAACTTCGCATGGATGTCATAAAGTACACTGGTCATCTTTTCATGTAACATGAGGTTGGTCAAAATGCTCTTCACTTCTGTAATACCAACCGAGGGCTTCCGCCAGGCAATAGCGCGTTTTGCAGCAATGAAGAGGTAGGTGGCCAGCTTTTGTTGGTAGGAGAAGAGGCCCGGGAGAGGGCAATGGAGTAAAGCATGCTGGGCGTCTTTGTGGAAAGCTACATGAAAAAGGGTTGACAGGAGGCTATAGACCCGAATCCCACCAGTCGTGGGCAGGACCACCAAATGTCTACCTCATCTCTGCGATGGCCACATCCCCCGAAGCATCTATCATTGTACAATGGATTCGCATGAGCTATGCAGGCCAGAACACAAAACCGGCAGAGGAGAAACTTGTAGGCTGCTTCCATAGTAACTGCATTAAAAGAACCTTTGGCGATGGATGATCAGGCCTTGCTCCAATCCTATAGAGGTTGTCAATTCTCGCTCCCATCTTAAAACGTATGGGTGGGAGTGGGACAAGCACCCCACGGATAAAGAGGAATAGATAGGGGACATAATGCCCCAGGTTCCAGGTGAATTAAGGCAGATGCTTTTAAAAGTCACCATTCGGAATGGGAAGCAGGAGTTGAAATCCAGTGTAGAAGTTGTAAATAACTAAACCATTCCGTAGAGGGTGCGTCATAGGTCTCACAAAGGGAAGCCCAAGATGGGAAGGCACGGGATCCTAAAAGGTGACGTACCTGTGAACAGCCGTGAGCGGGCCACCAGGCAAAAGCCAGGGGTTGGTCCAGCCCCGGAGGGAAGAGGGGGGTTATTCAGGAGAGGAAGGAGAAAGGGGGACATTACATTTCCTGAATAGTGGTCAGAGTCCCAGAGACGCAAGCTATGGGTCATGAGAGGGCTAAGAGAAAAGGGGTGCAAAATTGAGGGAAGCCATAAAAGAGCCAAGACTGGGATAGTAGCGCAGTTGGGGTTTTCCAGAAGTACCCATAAAGGAATGTCCGAGGAAGCATGCAACATAATAAGCTGTGCAGTTAGGAAGGTGTTGGGGACAGTCTTTTATTCAAGAATAGTGATCACATGAAACCATTACTACATTTGGATCCTTTTAAAATCATAATATAAATCACACAAATGGCCCTGATCAAAAGTTTACATACCCTGGAAAGTGTGGCCTGGTACAGACACAGAAGGTGGCACACACACACAGGTTAAAATAGCAATTAAAAGGTTAAATTTCTCACATTTGTAGCTTTTTAAATCACAATTTGTGTGTCAAAATAGTCAATGAGTTTGTTAGTATCTAGCCTGTTTATTACATCCATGTGAGAGCTAAGCCACGGGAGCAGAAAAGAACAGTAAAAAGACCTGCGTAACAAGGTAAAGAAACTTTACAAAGATGGAAAAGGATATAAAAAGATATCCAAAGCTTTGAATATGCCAGTCAGTACTGTTCAATCAGTTAAGAAGTGAAAAATTTGAGGATCTCTTGATACCAAGCCAAGGTCAGGTAGATCAAGAAAGATTTCAGCCACAACTGCCACAGGAATTGTTCGGGATACAAAGAAAAACCCCACAGGAAACCTCAGGAGTAACACAGGCTGCTCTGGAAAATATAGTGTGGTTGTTTTTTAAGAGCACAATATGATACTTGAACAAAAAAAAAAAAAGAAAAAAAGCTGCATGGTCAAGTTGCCAGAAAGAAGCCTATACTGTATAAGTTCCACACAAAAAAAAAAAAAAAAACTGGTTACAATATGCCCATCACCACCTTGAAATGCCTCATTTGGGCTTTGTGGCATTATCGCAGTAAAGGCTTGCTTCTGGCAGCTCAACCATGCTCTTTTTTGTTCAAGTATTGTTGAATTGTGCTCCTTAACCACTTGCCGACCGCCTCACGCTGATATACGTCAGCAGAATGGCACGGGCAGGCAGAATCACGTACCCATACGTGATCTGCCTCCCGCGGGCAGGGGGTCCGTCGGACTCCCCCCCCCCCCCCCCCCCCGGTGCCAGAGGCGGTCGGCGTTTGTTCCCGGGTGATCAGACGTGAGGGGGAGGCCATCCATTCGTGGCCACCCCCTCACGATCGCTCCAAGGCAAATGAGATTCTTCCTCTGCTGCTGTAATGTAAACAGCAGCAGAGGAAGTGATGTCACATCTCCTCGAGCCGTTTTTTTCGTTCCGGCGCCGAGGAGAGAAGACATCAATGTGAGTACACCAACACTACACTAACAGTAGAACACGCAGGCACACTTTTAACCCCCCAGTCACCCCCTGATCACCCCCATGTACCCCCTGTCACACTGACACCAATAGCAATTTTTTTTTTTGCATTGGTGTCAGTTTGTGACAGTTATAAGTGTTAGGGCAGTTAGGGTTAGCCCCCTTTAGGTCCAGGGTACCCCCCTAACCCCCCCTAACAAAGGTTAACCCCTTGATCACCCCCCGTCGCCAGTGTCACTAAGCGATAGTTTTTCTGGTCGCTGTATTAGTGACACAGGTGACGCTAGTTAGGGAGGTAAGTATATAGGTTCGCTGTCAGTGTTTTATAGCGACAGGGACCCCCATATACTACCTACTAAAGGTTTTAAGCCCCTGATTGCCCCCTAGTTAACCCTTTCACCAGTGATCACCGTATAAGTGTTACGGGTGACACTGGTTAGTTAGTTTGTTTTTTATAGTTTATTATAGTTTCAGGGCACCCGCCATTTATTTCCTAATAAAGGTTTAACCCCCTAATTGCCCGGCGGTGATATAAGTTAAGTTTTTAGAGTCAGATAAGGTCTACGTCACCCCAGGCAGCGTCAGGTTAGCGCCAGTACCACTAACACCCACACACGCAGCATACACCTCCCTTAGTGCTATAGTATCTGAACGGATCAATATCTGATCCGATCAGATCTATACTAGCGTCCCCAGCAGTTTAGGGTTCCCAAAAACGCAGTGTTAGCGGGATCAGCCCAAATACCTGCTAGCACCTGCGTTTTGCCCCAGCCCTGCCCAGCCCACCCAAGTGCAGTATCGATCGATCACTGACACTTACAAAACACTAAGCACACATAACTGCAGCGTTCGCAGAGTCAGGCCTGATCCCTGCGATCGCTAACAGTTTTTTGGTAGCGTTTTGAATCAGTCGCTAACAGTCAGGAGCTTTTTTGCCTGTGAGTCTCACTAGTGTACCCCTAAATTTAGAGCCCAAAATGGCAAATCGAAGGTACACTAGTAAAGAGGCCTACACGTTTCTGAGCATGACAGATAGTGAAGAGGAAGTCACTCATCTGTCAGATTCAGGCTCAGAATACGATCTTGACAGATAGCTCTGACGACGGAGTTGTGGTCCCTGCCAAGGTCAGGCGTACCAGACCCAGGGCTGTGTTTTGGCCTAGGTCGACAAGGCCTAGGCCTAGGGCGGCACTTTGCGGGGGGCGGCAAAAAGGGCCGCCCCCCCCGCATGAGAGAAAGCCCCCCCATCCGTCTTGCCGATTCCCGGCTCCCGCTGCCGCACACATGCAGCCCACGGCGGCCGGCTTTCTGTAGCGGCGCCACTGTGTATGGGCGTGCTTGGTAGAGGGTGGGGGCGTGTATCCCATGCCCCCCTACTCTCTGACAAGCACGCCCATACACCACGGCGCCGCTACAGAAAGCCGGCCGCCGTGGGCTGCATGTGTGCGGGAGGCGGCAGCGGGAGTCGGGAATTGGCAAGACGGGTGGGGGGGCTTTCTCTCATGCGGGGGGGTGGCGTGTGTCACTCGCGCCACCATAAGCAGCAGGTGACAGGTGGAGCCTTAAGCTCTGCCTACCCTCCCCTGCACTGCTTTCCTGCAGTGAATCTTCTCCTTGGCCCTGGGGCGGGATCTGGCTGTGACATCAGGAGGAGAGAGAGGAGCACGAGGGAAACCCCCAGGACAGCAGGTACAATGATTGAATAAAGTATATCAGTGTTATGGGCACTGGCAGCATTTGATGGGCACTGGCAGCATTTGATGGGCACAGTGGCAGCATTTGATGGCACAGTGGCTGCATTTGATGGGCACAGTGGCTGCATTTGATGGGCACAGTGGCTGCATATGATGGGCACAGTGGCAGCGTTTGATGGGGCACAGTGGCTGCAATTGATGGGCACAGTGGCTGCAATTGATGGGCACAGTGGCTGCGTTTGATGGGCACAGTGGCTGCGTTTGATGGGCACAGTGGCTGCGTTTGAGGGCACAATGGCTACGTTTGATGGCACAATGGCTACGTTTGATGGCACAATGGCTACGTTTGATGGGGCACAGTGGCTGCGTTTGATGGGGCACAGTGGCTGCGTTTGATGGGGCACAGTGGCTGCGTTTGATGGGGCACAGTGGCTGCGTTTGATGGGGCACAGTGGCTGCGTTTGATGGGGCACAGTGGCTGCAATTGATGGGCACATTGACTGCGTTTGATGGGGCACAGTGGCTGCGTTTGATGGGCACAGTGGCTGCGTTTGATGGGCACAGTGGCTGCGTTTGATGGGCACAGTGGCTGCGTTTGATGGGCACAGTGGCTGCGTTTGAGGGCAACATGGCTACGTTTGATGGCACAATGGCTACGTTGGATGGGGCACAGTGGCTGCGTTTGATGGGGCACAGTGGCTGCGTTTGATGGGGCACAGTGGCTGCGTTTGATGGGGCACAGTGGCTGCGTTTGATGGGGCACAGTGGCTGCATTTGATGGGCACAGTGGCTGCAATTGATGGGCACAGTGGCTGCATTTGATGGGTACAGTGGCTGCATTTGATGGGCACAGTGACTGCATTTGATAGCACAGTGGCAGCATTTGATGGGTACAGTGGCTGCGTTTGAGGGCACAGTGGCTGCATTTTATGGGCACAGTGGCTGCATTTGATGGGCACAGTGGCTGCGTTTGATGGGGCACAGTGAGGCTGCAATTGATGGGCACAGTAAGACCCCCCCCCCCCCCCCTGATAGCATTAAAACTCAGCAGCTAAAAATACTGTAGCTGCTGACTTTTAATATTAGGACACTTACCTGTCCAGGGATCCAGCGATGTCGACACCTCAGCCGATTTTCGGATTGGTTCTCTGGTTTTGCCACTATCATTCATGGTAAGGGAAACTGACCGGTTCCCTACTGCACATGTGCGAAGCGCGTTGCACTTTCTGAATGGCCCAGTGGAGGAAGGAGGAGGGGGGGGCAAACTTCAGAGGGGACAGCGCAGTCTCCCGGAAGTGGGGAAGGGTACCTGTCAGAAATAGGTACCCGTTCCCCCCTGAAAGGTGCCAAATGAGCCTAAAGAGGAAGGGGTGTTGTTTACAGATGATAGGGTGGGTCTTAAACAGGAAGGGGTGTGGCCTTGGCAGGATGGGGTGGGTTTGTATTTAAATTAGGGGGGTGCATGGGTTTAGTCAGGTCCAGGGCAGCACAAAACCTAAATACACCACTGACCAGACCCCAAACTTCTTCTTCTGTCCTTGAAGTGCAAGAACCGCAGGGCTCTCGTATGGAGCAGAGCAGTACTAGTGCCGCTATTCCTTCTGGTGAACTAGCAAGCAGCAGCGGCCTAGTACACCCTGGTCATACATCCAGCACTGCAGTATCACGTGGTGACGTAGTGAGTCCCATAAGTGCAGTTCAAGCTGGCGAGGTGGCAAGCACAAGTAGTGTCCCGCTGCCACCAAGAAGACAAAGACAGGCCCGTCGTGCCCTTCCTGCTGCATTCGCCAATCCTAATTGGGAACCCACCACTTCTGCAGCACCCGTACTTCCCCCATTCACTGGCCAACCCGGAATTCAGGTAGAAACAGTTGACTTTACGCCACTGGATTTTTATTCGCTGTTTTTCACCGAAGATCTCTATAGATCTATTGTGGACCAAAGCAATTTATACGCTGGTCAACACATCGCCACTATTCCCCAGGCCTCCCTTGCCAGAGATTGGAGACCAATTACGGTCTCCGAATTTAAGCTCTTCCCTCAACATGGGCATAAATAAAAAGAGTGAGTTGCGGTCATATTGGTCCACTGACCCAATTTACCATATGCCCGTGTTCTCTGCCTCCATGACCAGGGCACGATACGAGCAGATTTTGCGGTTCATGCACTTCAATGACAATGAACTCTGTCGTCCTCGTGGAGACCCTGAATACGATTGGCTCTACAAAATTCGGCCCCTCGTAAACCACTTCAACCAACGTTTTGCAGACTTGTTTACTCCCTATCAAGTTGTCTGCGTTGATGAGTCCCTGATTAAATTTTCTGGCCGCTTGTCAATCAAACAGTACCTTCCCAGCAAGCGTGCCAGATACGGGGTCAAGATGTATAAGCTCTGTGACAGGGCCACAGGCTATACATATAGTTTTATGGTTTACGAGGGCAAAGATAGTCACGTAGAGCCGACAAACTGCCCTGACTACATAGGAAGCGCTGACAAGATAGTGTGGGACTTGGTGTCACCCTTATTCGGAAAGGGGTACCACTTCTACGTGGACAATTATTACACGAGCGTGCCACTTTTTAGTCACCTTTTTGATCAACAGATTGGAGCATGTGGCACCGTGCGACCTAATCGCCGGGGCTTTCCCGGCGATTAGGTCGCATTAGATTCCCGTCTTAGGCTGGTGGAGAGAGCCTGCTTGCAGTGTAATAATTTTCTCGCTATGAAGTGGAGGGATAATAAGAATGTTTTCGTTCTTACCTCCCTTCATGCAGACACGATGGTCCAAATTACTACGGCAACTGGTGTTGTGGAGAAACCCCTCTGTGTCCACGAATATAACCTTAATATGGGAGGGGTGGACCTCAAGGACCAGTTGTTCGTGCCGTACCTAGTTGCCCGTAAGGCCAGACGCTGGTACAAAAAAGTGTGTTTATTTATTTCAATTGGCTTTGCTGAACGCTCATGTGCTATACAGAGCTTCAGGATGGACTGGATCCTTCCTTAAATTCCAGGAAGAGATCGTCAGAGCCCTTCTGTATCCAGACGGTGCTCCACCTCACCTTTCCCAACCAAATGCAGTAAGCCGGCTGCATGAGAGGCATTTTTCTTATGTCCTCCCGAGTACCTCTACCCAACGAGCCCCCCAAAAAAGATGTCGTGTCTGCAGCAAACGCGGATTTAGGCGTGACACCCGGTATTATTGTCCCTCCTGTCCTGACAATCCTGGTTTATGTGAATGTTTTGAACGCTACCACACTAGTTGAGTATTAGCGTAGGGTACAGCACTGCACAGACTAGGACACACTTTCACAGGGTCTCCCAAGATGCCATCGCATTTTGAGAGACCCAAACCTGGTACCAGTTAAAAAAGTTAAAGTTACTAAAAAAAAGTGTAAAAAAATAAAATAAAATAAATAAAATAAAAACACAAAAAAAATATAAAATAAAAAAAACAAAAATAGTTGTTAAAAAATAGAGGGTATTCCTGCGCTATCATATATGGGAGAAGGAGAATAAAAAATATATATATAAAGAAGTATATAAAATATGGAAAAGCCACCTACACCGGATAGGGTACAACCTGCCCCTAGCTATAAGGTAAATAGGTAAGAGTGTGGTGCTGCGCTAATCCTTTAAATGTGTGTGAAAAGTCTCAATAAAATAAAATTGTGTCACAACATACACAGTTATTTTATTGAGACTTTTCACACACATTGAAAGGATTAGCGCAGCACCACACTCTTACCTATTTACCAAAAATAGTTGTTGTTTTATTGTTCTCTCTCTATTCTCTCTCTATTGTTCTGCTCTTTTTTATTGTATTCTATACGGCAATGTTTTATTGTTATGTTTTTATCATGTTTGCTTTATAGGTATGCAATTTTTTTATACTTTGTTTTTTTATTGTTAACCACTTTTTTGTTTTCAGGTACGCCATTCAGCTGCAGAGCGGATTTATCTATCTTGACAGCAACAGCGTTTGCTCCCACGATACATAAAGCCGTGACTCCAGCGCTGTCGGAGGTGATTTCACCACCACAGTTACATACTTCAGCATATATGCCAAAGCGTGGGGGCAGCAGTGGGTGGAGGAGCGATTTGCTCCTGCCTTTTGCGGGAGGATGCCCCCATGCTTTGGCATATATAAACGGTGCATGTATGCCCATCATTAGAAGAGGGTGGATGAAGGGAGGTATTCTAATGGTGGGCATACCCACCGATCAAGATCTTTTTTTCGTTCAGCCCACAGGCTGCATGAAAAAAAGTTTACAATATATGCCCAACAAGGACCAGCAACGTACTGGTATGTTGCTGGACTTTGAGTGGTTATACCAGAATGATGCCTGCAGGTTTAGGTATCATCTTGCTATCATTCTTTTCAGCCAGCGGTCGGCTTTCATGTAAAAGCAATCCTAGCGGCTAATTAGCCTCTAGACTGCTTTTACAAGCAGTGGGAGGGAATGCCCCCCATCGTCTTCCATGTTTTTCTCTGGCTCTCCTGTCCCAACAGGGAACCTGAAAATGCAGCCGGTGATTCAGCCAGCTGACCATAGGCTGATCAGAGACCAAAATGGCTCCAAACATCTCTATGGCCTAAGAAACTGGAAGCTACGAGCATTTCATGACTTATGCCGCGTACACACGGTCGGACTTTTCGTCTACAAAAGTCAGACAGCCTGTCCGACAGACTTCCGGCAGACTTTCGGCGGACTTGCGGCGTACTTTCTAACGAACGGACTTGCCTACACACGACCACACAAAAGTCCGACGGATTCGTACGTGATGACGTACACCGGACTAAAATAAGGAAGTTCATAGCCAGTAGCCAATAGGTGCCCTAGCGTGGCTTTTTGTCCGTCGGACTAGCACACAGACGAGCGGATTTCGGGGTCCGTCGTAGTTACGACGTAAAGATTTGAAGCATGTTTCAAATCTAAAGTACGTCGGATTTGAGGCTAAAAAAGTACGTTGAAAGTCCGGAGAAGCCCACACACGATCGGATTACCAGCCAGCTTTAGTCCGTCAGCGTCCGTTGGACTTTTGTAGACGAAAAGTCCGACCGTGTGTACGCGGCATTAGATTTCGCCGGATGTAAACAGCGCCATTGGGAAATTGGGAAAGCATTTTATCACACCGATCTTGGTGTGGTCAGATGCTTTGAGGGCAGAGGAGAGATCTAGGGTCTAATAGACCCCAATTTTTTTTTTTAAAAAAAGAGTACCTGTCACTACCTATTGCTATCATAGGGGATATTTACATTCCGTGAGATAACAATAAAAATGATTAAAAAAAAAAATGAAAGGAACAGTTTAAAAATAAGATAAAAAATCAAAAAAATAATAAAGAAAAAAAAAAAAAAAAAAAAAAAAAAGCACCCCTGTCCCCCCCTGCTCTCGCGCAAAGGCGAACGCAAGCGTCGGTCTGGCGTCAAATGTAAACAGCAATTGCACCATGCATGTGAGGTATCACCGCGAAGGTCAGATCAAGGACAGTAATTTTAGCAGTAGACCTCCTCTGTAAATCTAAAGTGGTAACCTGTAAAGGCTTTTAAAAATGTATTTAGTTTGTCACCACTGCACGTTTGTGCGCAATTTTAAAGCATGTCATGTTTGGTATCCATGTACTCGGCCTAAGATCATCTTTTTTATTTCATCAAACATATGGGCAATATAGTGCGTTTTATAATGTTTGGGGGTTCAAAGTAGATTTCTTGCAAAAAAAAAAATTTTTTTTCAGGTAAACAAAAAGTGTCAGAAAGGGCTTTGTCTTCAAGTGGTTAGAAGAGTGGGTGATGTGTGACATAAGCTTCTAAATGTTTTGCATAAAATGCCAGGACAGTTCAAAACTCCCCCAAATGACCCCATTTTGGAAAGTAGACACCCCAAGCTATTTGCTGAGAGGCATGTCGAGTCCATGAAATATTTTATATTGTGACACAAGTTGCGGGAAAGAGACAAATTTTTTTTTTTTGCACAAAGTTGTCACTAAATGATATATTGCTCAAACATGCCATGGGAATATGTGAAATTACACCCCAAAATACATTCTGTTGCTTCTCCTGAGTATGGGGATACCACGTGTGAGACTTTTTGGGAGCCTAGCCGCGTACAGGACCCCGAAAACCAAGCACCGCCTTCAGGCTTTCTAAGGGCGTACATTTTTGATTTCACTCTTCACTGCCTATCAGTTTCGGAGGCCATGGAATGCCGAGATGGCACAAACCCCCCCCCCCCCCAAATGACCCCATTTTGGAAATCAGACACCCCAAGCTATTTGCTGAGAGGTATAGTGAGTATTTTGCAGACCTCACTTTTTGTCACAAACTTTTGAAAATTGAAAAAATAAAAAAAATAAAAAACACACATTTTTCTTGTCTTTCTTCATTTTCAAAAACAAATGAGAGCTGCAAAATACTCACCATGCCTCTCAGCAAATAGCTTGGGGTGTCTACTTTCCAAAATGGGGTCATTTTGGGGGGTTTTGTGCTATCTTGACATTTTATGGCCTTGAAAACTGTGATGGGTAGTGGAGTAAAATCACAACAACTTTACGCCCTTAGAAATCCTGAAGGCGGTGCTTGGTTTTCGGGGCCCCCGTACGCGGCTAGGCTCCCAAAAAGTCACACATGTGGTATCCCCATACTCAGAAGCAGCTAAATGTATTTTGGGGTGTAATTCCACATATGCCCATGGCCTGTGAGCAATATATCATTGACAACTTTGTGCAAAAAAAAAAAAAAATTGTCACTTTCCTGCAACTTGTGACAAAATATAAAATATTCCATGGACTCAACACGCCTTTTAGAAAATAGCTTGGGGTGTCTCCTTTCCAAAATGGGGTCATTTGGGGGGGGGGGGGTTAGTGCCATCTTGGCATTTTATGGCCTTCAAAACTGATGGGTAGTGAGGAGTGAAATCAAAAATTTACGCCCTTAGAAATCCTGAAGGCGGTGCTTGGTTTTCGGGGCCCCGTACGCGGCTAGGCTCCCAAAAAGTCCCACACGTGGTATCCCCATACTCCGGAGAAGCAGCTAAATATATTTTGGGGTGCAATACCACATATGCCCATGGCCTGTGTGAGCAATATATCATTTAATGACAACTTTTTGTAATTTTTTTTTTTGTCATTTAACCACTTCAGCCCCGGAACATTTTACCCCCTTCCTGACCAGAGCACTTTTTACAATTCGGCACTGCGTCGATTTAACTGCTAATTGCGCGGTCATGCAATGCTGTACCCAAATGAAATTTGCGTCCTTTTCTTCCCACAAATAGAGCTTTCTTTTGATGGTATTTGATCACCTCTGCCGTTTTTATTTTTTGCGCTATAAACGGAAAAAGACCGAAAATTTTGAAAAAAAATGATATTTTCTACTTTTTGTTATAAAAAAAATCCAATAAACTAAATTTTAGTCATATATTTAGGCCAAAATGTATTCGGCCACATGTCTTTGGTAAAAAAAATGTCAATAAGCGTATATTTATTGGTTTGCGCAAAAGTTATAGCGTCTACAAACTAGGGTACATTTTCTGTAATTTACACAGCTTTTAGTTTATGACTGCCTATGTCATTTCTTGAGGTGCTAAAATGGCAGGGCAGTACAAAACCCCCCCAAATGACCCCATTTTGGAAAGTAGACACCCCAAGGAAATTGCTGAGAGGCATGTTGAACCCATTGAATATTTATTTTTTTTTGTCCCAAGTGATTGAATGACAAAAAAAAAAAAAAAATTTACAAAAAGTTGTCACTAAATGATATATTGCTCACACAGGCCATGGGCATATGTGGAATTGCACCCCAAAATACATTTAGCTGCTTCTCCTGAGTATGGGGATACCACATGTGTGGGACTTTTTGGGAGCCTAGCCGCGTACGGGGCCCCGAAAACCAAGCACCGCCTTCAGGATTTCTAAGGGCATAAATTTTTGATTTCACGCCTCACTACCTATCACAGTTTTGAAGGCCATAAAATGCCCAGGTGGCACAAAACCCCCCCAAATGACCCCATTTTGGAAAGTAGACACCCCAAGCTATTTGCTGAGAGGCATGGTGAGTATTTTGCAGCTCTCATTTGTTTTTGAAAATGAAGAAAGACCAGAAAAAAAAAATTTTTTTTTCTTTTTTCAATTTTCAAAACTTTGTGACAAAAAGTGAGGTCTGCAAAATACTCACTATACTTCTCAGCAAATAGCTTGGGGTGTCTACTTTCCAAAATGGGGTCATTTTGGGGGGTTTTGTGCCACCTGGGCATTCCATGGCCTCCGAAACTGTGATAGGCAGTGAAGAGTGAAATCAAAAATTTACGCCCTTAGAAAGCCTGAAGGCGGTGCTTGGTTTTCGTGGTCCCGTGCGCAGCTAGGCTCCCAAAAAGTCCCACACATGTGGTATCCCCGTACTCAGGAGAAGCAGCAGAATGTATTTTGGGGTGTAATTTCACATATCCCCATGGCATGTTTGAGCAATATATCATTTAGTGACAACTTTGTGCAAAAAAAAAAAAAAAAAATTTGTCTCTTTCCCGCAACTTGTGTCGCAATATAAAATATTCCATGGACTCGACATGCCTCTCAGGAAATAGCTTGGGGTGTCTACTTTCCAAAATGGGGTCATTTGGGGGGGTTTTGAACTATCCTGGCATTTTATGCACAACATTTAGAAGCTTATGTCACACATCACCCACTCTTCTAACCACTTGAAGGCAAAACCCTTTCTGACACTTTTTGATTACGTGAAAAAATTATTTTTTTTTGCAAGAAAATTACTTTGAACCCCCAAACATTATATATTTTTTTAAAGCAAATGCCCTACAGATTAAAATGGTGAGTGTTTCATTTTTTTTTTCACACGGTATTTGCGCAGCGATTTTTCAAACGCATTTTTTGTGGAAAAAACACACTTTTTTAAATTTTAATGCACTAAAACACACTATATTGCCCAAATGTTTGATGAAATAAAAAAGATGATCTTAAGCCGAGTACATGGATACCAAACATGACATGCTTTAAAATTGCGCACAAACGTGCAGTGGCAACAAAATTAATACATTTTTAAAAGCCTTTAAAAGCCTTTACAGGTTACCACTTTAGATTTACAGAGGAGGTCTACTGCTAAAAATACTGCCCTCGATCTGACCTTCGCGGTGATACCTCACATGCATGGTGCAATTGCTGTTTACATTTGACGCCAGACCGACGCTTGCGTTCGCCTTAGCGCGAGAGCAGGGGGGACAGGGGTGCTTTTTTTTTTTTTTTTTTTTTTTTTTTCTTTATTATTTTTTTGCTTTTTTATCTTATTTTTAAACTGTTCCTTTCATTTTTATTTTTTTTTTAATCATTTTTATTGTTATCTCAGGGAATGTAAATATCCCCTATGATAGCAATAGGTAGTGACAGGTACTCTTTTTTTGAAAAAATTGGGGTCTATTAGACCCTAGATCTCTCCTCTGCCCTCAAAGCATCTGACCACACCAAGATCGGTGTGATAAAATGCTTCCCCAATTTCCCAATGGCGCTGTTTACATCCGGCGAAATCTAAGTCATAAAATGCTCGTAGCTTCCGGTTTCTTAGGCCATAGAGATGTTTGGAGCCACTCTGGTCTCTGATCAGCTCTATGGTCAGCTGGCTGAATCACCGGCTGCATTCTCAGGTTCCCTGTTGAGACAGGAGAGCCAGAGAAAAACACGGAAGACGGTGGGGGGGGGCATTCCCTCCCACTGCTTGTAAAAGCAGTCTAGAGGCTAATTAGCCGCTAGGATTGCTTTTACATGAAAGCCGACCGCTGGCTGAAAAGAATGATACCAAGATGATACCTAAACCTGCAGGCATCATTCTGGTATAACCACTCAAAGTCGTGAATGGTGTACCTGAAGACCAAAAAACGGTTAACAATAAAGCACAGTAAACGGTAAAGTATAAAAAATTGCATACCTGAAAAGCAAACATGATAAAACATAACAACAATAAAACATTGCAGAATAGAATACAGTAAAAAAGAGCAGAACAATAGAGAGAGAATAGAGAGAGAATAAAACAACAACTATTTTTTTTTATTTTTGTTTGTGTTTTTTTTGCAAACTTGTAACTTTTATAACTGTAACCGGTTCCAGGTTCGGGTCTCTCAAAATGCGATGGCATCTTGGGAGACCCTGTGAAAGTGTGCCTAGTCTGTGCAATGCTGTACCCTACGCTAATACTCAACTAGTGAATGGTAGCGTTCAAAACATTCACCAATGCAAAGACCAGGATTGTCAGGACAGGAGGGACAATAATAGCGGGTGTCATGCCTATATCCGCGCTTGCTGCAGACACAACATCTTTTTTGGGGGGTTCGCTGGGTAGGGGTACTCGGGAGGACATAAAAATGCCTCTCATGCAGCCGACTGCATTTGGTTGGGGATGTGAATGGGGGAAGTACGGGCGCTGCAGAAGCGGTGGGTTCCCAATTAGGATTGGCGAATGCAGCAGGAAGGGCACGACGGGCCTGTGTTTGTCTTTTTGGTGGCAGCGGGACACTACTTGTGCTTGCCACCTCACCAGCTTGAACTGCACTTATGGGACTCGCCACATCACCAAGTGTTACTGCAGTGCTGGTTTGACTACGACCGGGGTGTACTAGGCCGCTGGCGCTTGCCAGTTCACCAAAACGCTACCAAAAAAACTGTTAGCGATCGCAGGGATCAGGCCTGACTCTGCGAACGCTGCAGTTATGCGTTTAGTGTTCTGTAAGTGACAGTGATCGATTGATACTGCACTTGGGTGGGCTGGGCTGGGCCGGGCGGAGGGGCAAAACGCAGGTGCTAGTAGGTATCTGGGCTGATCCCGCTGACACTGCGTTTTTGGGAACCCTAAACTGCTGGGGACGCCAGTATAGATCTGATCGGATCAGATATTGATCCGTTCAGATACTATACCACTAAGGGAGGTGTACGGTGCGTGCGTGGGTGTTAGCGGTACTGGCGCTAACCTGACGCTGCCTGGGGCTGGTGCTTACCAGTTCACCAAAACGCTACCAAAAAACCTGTTAGCGATCGCAGGGATCAGGCCTGACTCTGTGAACGCTGCAGTTATGCGTTTAGTGTTCTGTAAGTGACAGTGATCGATCGATACTGCACTTGGGTGGGCTGGGCTAGGCTGGGCGGAGGGGCAAAACGCAGGTGCTAGCAGGTATCTGGGCTGATCCCGCTAACACTGCGTTTTTGGGAACCCTAAACTGCTGGGGACGCTAGTATAGATCTGATCGGATCAGATATTGATCCGTACAGATACTATACCACTAAGGGAGGCGTATGCCATGTGCGTGGGTGTTAGCGGTACTGGCGCTAATCTGACGCTGCCTGGGGCGACGCATATCACCGCCGGGCGATCAGGGGGCTAAACCTTTATTCGGTAATAAACGGCGGGTGCCCTGACACTATAAAAAATAAACGAACTAACCAGCGTCACCCGTAACAGTTATACGGTGATCAGTGGTGAAAGGGTTAACTAGGGGGCAATCAAGGGGTTAAAACATTTATTCGGTAGTATATGGGGGTCCCTGACGCTATAAAACGCTGACGGCGAACCTAAATATTTACCTCCCTAACTAGCGGAACCAGCGACACTAATACAGCGATCAGAAAAATGATCGCTTAGTGACACTGGTGACGGGGGGTGATCAAGGGGTTAAAACTTTATTAGGGGGGGGTTAGGGGGGTACCCTAGACCTACAGGGGGCTAACCCTAATTGTCCTAACACTGTAACTGTCACAAACTGACACTATGCAGTAATCAGAAAAAAAAAAAACCTGCTTGGTGTCAGTTTGTGACAGGGGGGGGGGGGGGATCGGGGTGTTTAGTGTGCCTGGCATGTTCTACTGTGTTGTGTGTGTGTTGTGCACTTACTTACATGTCATCTCTCCTCGGGCCGGAACGGAAACTCCCGAGCCGAGGAGAGATGACATCACATCCTCTGCCTCTGTGTACTATAGAGGCAGAGGATGTTTCTCATTGGCTGGGAGCGATCGCGAGGGGGGGGCCACGATCGGATGGCCTCCCCCTCGTCTCTCACTTCTCCCAGCCAAAAGCCGACCGCCGCTGGCACCGGGGGGGGGGTCCGATCGGACCCCCCGCCCGCGGGAAGGCAATCACGTATCAGGTACGTGATTTTGCCTGCCCGTGCCATTCTGCTCACGTATATAGGCGTGAGGCGGTCGGCAAGTGGTTAAACACTTGGGACAAAAAAAAAAAAATATTCAATGGGTTCAACATGCCTCAGCAATTTCCTTGGGGTGTCTACTTTCCAAAATGGGGTCATTTGGGGGGTTTGTACTGCCCTGCCATTTTAGCACCTCAAGAAATGACATAGACAGTCATAAACTAAAAGCTGTGTAAATTCCAGAAAATGTACCCTAGTTTGTAGACGCTATAACTTTTGCGCAAACCAATAAATATTACGCTTGACATTTTTTACCAAAGACGTGGCCGAATACATTTTGGCCTAAATGTATGACTAAAATTGTTATTGGATTTTTTTATAACAAAAAGTAGAAAATATTTTTTTTTCAAAATTTTCGGTCTTTTTCCGTTTATAGCGCAAAAAATAAAAAAACCGGCAGAGGTGATCAAATACCATCAAAAGAAAGTTCTTTTTGTGGGAAGAAAAGGACGCAAATTTCGTTTGGGTACAGCATTGCATGACCGCACAATTAGCAGTTAAAGCGACGCAGTGCCAAATTGTAAAAAGTCATCTGGTCTTTAGGCAGCCAAATGGTCCGGGGCTGAAGTGATTAAACATAACTTGTGGTTGTCCATTTAGAAAGCAACCTGTATTTCTCCTGAGGTTACCTGTGGGTTTTTCTTTGTATCCTGGGCAATTCTTTTGCAAGTTGTGGCTATCATCTTTCTTGGTCTACCTGACCATGGCATCAATAGAGTCCTCTAGGCTCAGTATTCAAGGCTTTGGGTATCTTTATATCCTTATCCATCTTTATAAAGTTCCATTACTTTGTTACACAGGTCTTTTGACTGTTCTTTTCTACCTCCTCATGGCTCAGTGTCTATCCTGCTTAGGGCATCCAAGTGAGAGCTAACAAACTCATTGACTATTTATACACAGACACCAAATTGTGATTTAACCACTTACAGACCGCCATTATACAGCAGCACTTTGAAGTGGAATATCGTTATGGCAGCAGCTAGCTTCCACAACCCCAGTATCTACTTCAGCAGGCGGTCCGCTTTCAGATAAAAGTGGTCTCAGCAGCAGATTTGCTCCAAGATCACTTATTGGTGGTGGGAGAGGGCATGTTTTCAATATAAATGCCAAAATTTGCCAGGTTATGCAAACTTTTCAGCATAACTGTACATTATGTCTTAAGAAAAAGGAAAACCCCCATAGAAGCTAAAGCAAGACACAAATTGGATTTAAAGAATGGCAACAGGAACAGGGTTGTTCCAAGAAAAGCAAAACAGTCCAGCCAAAATTTCTGCTCAGTCCATGAGGCCTCCCACTTTTGTCAGCCTGTATTCACTTACAGCCACATCAGCTTCAAGTCATCTTCTGTACTGAATTTGTTCTGTAGCAGGAGCAGCAGAGCTTGAAAGGAGACCCATTTTCTGGTCAGTACAGATAGAGTGCACAGCAGAGGTCATGATTGTCAAATATTACTGCTATATTTCAAAAGGAGCAATCCATTCCAAAGATCATGGGAGAGATGGTCCAACTCTAAGATATAGAAACCTGGAATGTTTTCCCAACAGGGACAGATATTCTGCATTATATGGACCTTAGAGCATCACTATAATGGTAAACCTTTGTGGCATCCCCTGGTATCACATGCGTGGAGCACTTTGT
This sequence comes from Lithobates septentrionalis, assembly GCA_037952835.1. Classification (NCBI taxonomy): domain Eukaryota; kingdom Metazoa; phylum Chordata; class Amphibia; order Anura; family Ranidae; genus Lithobates; species Lithobates septentrionalis. Next base: position 2,852,569 of record JBBDGP010001573.1, on the reverse strand, counting down.
TACATTCTTATCTATACCTTGGTCCCTGAGCTAGTATGTTCAGCAGTGTCATGTTGACTAGCTCTACATTAGTAATATGTGGGCTAAGATAGCCATTACAGTACATCCAGGTCCACCATAACTTCTACCAGGGAATCCCAGACCTTTACTAGTACTAAAAATGGCACACAGAATCATTGCCAGTATTTTCCATGCTACTTGTAGAATCCCCTGCAAAAGGATAATGTCTAGTGTTCCATTGTCATTAACAGTATCATTGTCAGCAAATTGCAATACTAGAATCCTTGTTAGGATTTCTAGTGCTCTGAAACAATGCTGGGCTTGTTACCAACCCAGATGGGCATTTAAGCATCAGAATTTGCTGATGCTGTGTTTTGGCAGCAACCTTTACAAAAGCTATAATATAAAAACTGATTGCTTGTTCTTGGACTTGAATTAACCCAACTGTTGCTTACTCACAACTTGCCATTAAATCTGACCACTCCTACTTGCCCAAAGCTTTAGTGTACTTCCACATCATAAACTTCCTGTCTTCCAGGCAGGAAGCCTTGCCTTCTGGAAGACTGGAAGCAGTTACCAGCAAAACCCATCTCTGCCAGCAAGAACACATGAAAACTGGCTGATAAATACTCTGCCTTGGGTAGACTTTCCTGCCGAGGGAAAGGTGTGGGGGGGGGGGGGGGAAATGGTGCTATAACCTTCAGTATAGAAAGATGCCTCTGATGATAGCAGTGGAGGTAATATCTAAGGGAGGGCTAAAGAACACAAAAATTGGCCTTGATGTCAGGTCCACCCCAGGTTGAAGGCCAAACAGAACAAATGGTCCTGATATGTGCTGTGGTTGTACAATAAAACACAAGTGCTACATGCACTTTGTCTCCTGGAGGAATTAAACATTCAAGTTCTGCTAACACTGCTTTAATGCAAAAGAAATAAAATCCACAAAGTATAACCAGGTACACAAGAGGTCATGTTCAAGTAGAGACTAGTTAGCATTTGATAGAATGGACTATTATAACCCCTTCGCATTACTTGCAATCCATATCCATGGGAGATCGTGCCTTTGTCCCAGTTACCATTGTCAGACAAATTCAAGCTTAAGGCTGGGTTCACACTACTGCAGGATTGGATATAGGTTCCTCCGCAACAAATTTGCATGTCAGGAGATTGTGACCAGCTATGGAGCCAGTTCACACATCTCTGAAGCAAATTGCACAGGAGTCCTGTGTGTCCTGTCTCAGGTCTGAATTCAGCCAAAAATTTGGGCTGAAGTCAGACTTGAATGAACGGACGCACCGGACCCCCGCTGTGAGCTGCTCCGTGCTGTAAACCCAGCCCTACAGGTGCCACCAAGTTAAATAGGTCTTAAGTTTGTTTTATTTTTTAAACATGGTATACTTACCTCCTCTGTGCAAAGGTTTTGCAGTGGCCCCGATCCTCTTCTGGGGTCCCCCAGCAGAACTCCTGGCTCCTCCCCTCATCCCAAGGGGGCACCTGTGCAGGAGCAGGGCTCGGACCCACCCCGTGCCACTGGATTTGATTGACAGTGGGAGTAAATAGCTGCAGCAATCAATCTATCCAATGAGGACCAGACAGCAGCTGGAGCTGCTGGGCTCATTCTCGTAGCTGGAAAGATTGGGTTCAGGCAAGTAAAGGGGGGCTGCTGCACTACAGGTTTTGCACCTTAATGCAAAGAATGCATTAAGGTGAAAAACCATGAGGGTTCACAACCCCTTAAAGACTCACTGGAGGACAAGCCTTTAGTAGGGTCATTCCCTCACTTTGTAGATATTTCTCGGCAGGAGGACATCCAGCATTCCACCCCAGCCTTCCCCTTAGTTCACCAGTTTCAGTTCTTCCAATCATGGGGGCGATACCTCAGCAATTGGAATGCAAAGGAAGCTTGGCTAAAAATACTCACTCCACCAGACTGACTTCTACCATAAAAGGCATTTGCACATCACATGAGCTGCAATCAGTGACAATTCCCCCCCCCCCCCCCCCCCCAATACTGAGGTAAAGGACTAATGTTTCCAGAAGCCACGCAACTCACCCCACCAACCAAAAACACACGTAGGAGGTTCTCATTCACAAGGTCGATTGCACGCCAAAGTGGAATATGGAGGAACAAGGAAATCAAAGAAAAAACCCCAGCAGATCAGACTTCAAGGATTCTACTTACTACTTCATTTAGAAGTGCTGGTAAGCCCTACATCAGTATGTACAGAATGGAAGGGGATACCTGCATTTTTACAAGAACTGAGGGTATTTTGCAAGCACCCACTTGTAATGGCTGGCCAGGTTAATTGCTAAATGGCGGGTGGTACTAAGGTCCCAGTAGCAGGGGCTCCACAAAAATATAGTTAGCAATATAGATTGGCAACCTGCCATGAAGTACAGATATTAAAACAGTAAATGACCAATGTGTCAATTCATATACAAAGAACTTTAATCTGATATTAATATACAAAAGTTATAAAGCCGATATTTTACATTAAAACCTGACAACATTAAGAAGTGACAGACAGAACAGGGTCTTGCTTAAGACAAAAAGGCATCAGGATACCACCCAGCTTGCTAGTACAGAGGGGCCCTAACCAGCACTAGTGGCCAGTAGAATCTTGACCCTTACATAACCATAGTCATTGCCACTTCTTGGCTCTGGAATAAAAACCATCTACAGCCAACGAGGCTGGCACAAAGTTCCTCATTCAGGAGACTGTGTCCTTATTTCTGTAGTCCAGCTACGCCGGGGCCTTAATGTGTATTGCACCAGACTTCGAGCTCTGCAGTTTCTCCACCATGGTACGGGCATAACGCAAGCGGCTTGCTAGCTCTTTTGAGCAGCCAAATTCCTCTAGAAGGCTCAACTTGAAAGTGTGGAACTCCCGTTTCTCATCAATATAGGAGACAGCAGCCATAAGAGGACACAGAATGATCTTTGTGTGATCCTGTAAAGAAAAAATAAAATTAAAAAATAGAATATCTATACATCAGACTTTGTACCTACAACTCTCCCACTATTACAGCAGGTATGCCAAGCATCTCATTATGACTGCAGCCTTAAAGAGGAGTTCAACATTTGATTTTCCGAATGCCCAACTCAGGATAACATACTAATGCCATTCACGATTATAGTCAATTTTGCTGCTAGATTGAAGATTTTATATAAAGAAATGCCTTATTTTGCTGTCCTGGCCGTTTCCATATTGCTTGTGTGCATGTGAAGCGCACAAGCATTATCTTCCAGGATACGGTGCAGAGTGATCAGCTTGCACCCCCTGTTCCCACGCACGGGCAGTATGAAAGGCTCACAGCGCCATAAACTTCACATTGCCATCACAACTGGAGGTGTCATTGGAAGTGCCTGCCTCATTGTGATGGTAACGAAGAAAGCTTACGATGCTGAGTGGCAGCAATACACAGACTCCTGGGAAATAGGACATAAAGCTCCCAGAAGACTGCTACAGGAAATTATGGGATTAGCTGCGGGGGCGAAGGAGGAAGTAAAATGGAACGGCTTACAATCATGGCAAGTTGACCGATAAAAAAAAAAAAAATTCCATTTATACAATTAAGATTAAATTTAAAAAAGTGGGTGGAACTCTGCTTTAAAGTGATTGTAAGGGTTTTTTTTTTTTTTTAAAACAAACACTTACCTTCACTGTGAAGCTTGTTTTGCAGAGTGGCCCCGAACCTAGTCTTCTGGGGTCCCCCAGCGGCTCCCCCCCACATCAGATAACCCCCTAGGAGGAGAAGCGCTCTCCAAGGGAGTTACCTTGCTGGCATGATCCCGAGTGCAGCATTTGCATCCATAGACACGAATGCCGGACTCGGCCCTGCGTCATTGGATTTGATTGACAGCAGAAGGAGCCAATGGCTGTGCTGCAATCTATCCAATCAAGAGCTGGGACCTTGTGGAGAGAGGGAGAGCATGTCATCACCAACAGAATTACAGGGCTCTGGTAAGTAAAATTGGGGGGGATGCATTAAGGTGAAACAAGGGTTTACAACCCCTTTCAGCACCAAAAAAGACCCATTTCTCCTAGTAATTCATTTTCTACAGTGCAGTCCTCACCTGGAAGAAGTTAATCTGAACAGTTCCATTGCTGAGATGTAGGATGATTGCACTTCTTGTCCTGAACCAGGTCCGTAGGAAGGGGAGGCGAGCCAGCTCGTCACCCTCCCGGGGAGTAATGTTGGCGCCGGCCTTCAGAAGGTGCTCACTCATGTAGTTCCTAAAGTATTTCAGTAGTGTGATCTGCAAGGAAAAAAAACAGCCGAATGTTCACTCTTGGGCTAAATAATCACCGACTGCTGTAAATATATGTTCCCACAGGTGGGAGGCTAAAGTAACAGTCAATTATGAGGCGAGGGGCATGACTTGCTCACAGCTGAGTGTAGACATGTGTGAAGGACCTCCCACCTTGACAAACCAGCCCTGTCCATGCATCCCATTGCTCCGGGTTATTGGCTGCAGCAACATTGGGAGCACTGGAAACCGGTACCCAGAAACTGCCAAGGCTTTCCAACCACACCGGAGGTCAGTCTGCCCCACGCTGTGCCACCTATAGAGCCTGGGGAGACAGATTTTTTTTTTTCCTCCCCACTGGCTCTACTTGGCACTATTGATCAGTCTCAGCATGAGAAGGGCTCCCCAGAATGCAGCCACGTCTGAGGACCCCCAACATGGATGAACTTTCAAATGAGCTGGAACACATTCTCCCACTTTGAGAACCCTCACAAGCAAGACATGGCACCAGTCTGGGATGGCCTGAAAGGTTTGCATTAGCTCAGAGAAAATTGAATTCACTTCTGCCATAGCAATTAAAAAAGGCATTCTGTCTTTGGGCCAGTCTGGCCTACGTGGCTTTGTTATACAGCACTAAAGAATTTGTGGAGTCTATGTATAGCAGACCATTTTGTATTGCTTTTTTGCAAAAGGTTTGTTCCTAGGTGTGTTGCAGCAGTCCTTCTGGCTTTCTAAAAAGAATTTAATACTTATTGCAATTTTTATTTAGCCCTGTTGTGGGGCTTTGGTAAACCATCAGGGGTCTAAACGACCCCTGACATCTCCCCTTATGCGATAGAGCTGATGCACTGAAGCATCGTAAAATGCATTTTTGACAGCTACCTATTCAGTTCGCTGCAGCAAACAGCCAGAAGTTCAGCCTACTCCTTCCCCCGCAGCCATCTGGGACAATTCACAGGTCCCGGAAGACTGGCCAATTCACAAATCGCATGGGCAGTAGGAAATTGTCTGTGAATCCCACAAGGCTTCACTGCAAGTTTCCTTTAGCCAAGATGGCCGCACCAGCGTCAATTCAAGAATCCGCTTGAGTTAGGACACCTGGACAGGCAAGTGTCCTAGTATTAAAAGTCAGCAGCTCAGTATTTAAGACCAAACCTACAGAATATCTGTTTGCAACACGGGGACTGCCTATATTAAATTGCCGGGCACTGGATGCCTCCAGGATCACAGAATGAATTGATCCCATAAGTCTGGAGGAGCTTGTGGCACAACACAAATTACCCATATACATGACCATCTGGTGTATCCTTTTCTGACTTAGTTCCAAACCATTTTCTCCCAACTGACCCTTTCCATACATTAGGTTCAAGCTGCATCTTCCATCCTCACATCATTGTTAGGTGTACTCCAATTCATTCAAATTCCCCATTGCATCATTTACAGACATTCCATCCAGACATTGACTTCTTTCTTTTGGGGAAGGATTACTCACAATCTTCTGTTAACTGTTGCTTGTAGCCCAAGACCTCTGCGACACACCTAATGAGACTGGACACCAAACCTTATGTCCATCATGGGGTCTGGACCAAGGTTGTAGGTCATTTTCTGGAGCATTCACATGTGCAGGTTGTTCCCCTTTAACAATTTCTTGCCCATATGGTCTTAGGTCGACAGGCAGTATCTGCCTACAGAACCTTTGTGCTAGGGACACTACTTGGGATTACCTTGAAAAGCTTATGTCTACTTGTACAGAAACAAAATGAGAGCAAGTTTATCCTCTTAAAGACTGCCCACATACTGCGGCAGGGCAGCTCTATTGCGCGAAACGTATGTGTAGCCATAAGTAGTTTCATCCTATACTGTGGGTGTGCGCCCGCTGTGCACTGCGCCCGGTGGACTGTATGTACACCGGCCACCCGTGATCAGCCTATGTAAACAAGGAGGATCCCTGTTCAGACTGAAAACACTGAGATCTGCTGTTCCTAGTGATCAGGAACAGCAATATGTTGTCCCATTCCAGTTAAAAAACACCCAGGGAATAGTTAACCTCTTTTCTGCCAGTGTAACTTACACATTGATCAGTGACAAGTTCTGCAGTGGCAGCTTCCCATTTTTTCCTGACAGGCTTCCTTCAAGTCCAAGGACTCAGTTTACGTGACAGGTAAGGAGTTCCAGTGATGCAAACACTGTAAAGGTGGACTCCAGGAATTCAGCCAACTTTGTATAAGCACACTGGGGTTGATTTACTAAAAAAGGAGTTTGCGAGGGGGCGTGTCCTGACCATGGAGCTGTGAGGACGTGTCTGGTCCGCGCTCCACTCCCGCCGCAGCTTATCCAGCAGCATACCCGCGATTCTGGGCCCTGACACGGCCCGGGACATGTCACAAAGGCGGCGGAACACAGCCCACCACTCCGGGACAGAAAACACCCAACAGGGGCAGCTGGATTCCTATTTTTCCGGGACCCACGGCAAGGCCCTGGAGAAATCCAAGATGGCGCCGGTCACTAAGACAGGGAAACAGCACGCGCCGTTACAGAAGCAAACCACGCCAACCGCGCTATCCCCACAGCTTTCACCCGGATCGGTGAGTGACTCTGTACCCCCGGCGTCCCCGGGATCCACTGTGTCCAGGACGGGGGGGGATCAGATATTGCCGACATTATAGAAGAGGGGGACATTAAAAAAACACATCTGGTCCCTCCCCACTAGAGAGGACTTTGAAAGATTCACAGCCAGGGTGGAAAAGGCGTTCACAGAAGATATAGCACAACTCAAAGAGGACACTACACACCTGGGCAACAGAGTGGAAACTATAGAGCAAAGGCTAGATGAGGCTCTCCCCACTATGTCAGCATTGCAGCTCAGATGTGCAGCTCAGGATCAAAAGCTGGACTCATTATTGTCACAACTTGACGATTTTGAAAACCGCAGCAGAAGGGCAAACATTCGTATTCGAGGTATGCCAGAAGCAACAGCCCCTAGGGACATTATCCCCTCCCTGCAAGGCATATTCAGGGAGATCCTGGACTTACCAGATACTGAACCCATTGAGATTGATCGTGCCCACCGAGCTCTGCGACCACCATCCCAAGACGCTGACAACCCACGAGATATAATATGCAAGTTACATAAATACACTCTCAAAGAGCGAATAATGCAAAAAATGCGCAACAGGCCTTATTTTGATTTCGATGGCGCACACCTCTGTTTCTACCAAGACATCTCCAGACGCACGCTGATGCAACGTCGAGCCCTAAAACCTGTCTTGCTGGCCCTTCAAGAAGCAGGCCTCACATACCGCTGGGGCTTTCCCTTTTACTTACAAGCCTTTAAAGATGGCCGTTCAGCCACCCTACGCACCAGAGACGATCTCCCTCACTTTCTCTCAACCCTGGGACTTGGCAAAGTTGACTTCCCGGATTGGCGAGGAGACCATGCGATGATGAACCTTCCAAACATTGAACTCCCCCAGCCCTGGACGCAGATGCCCCAACGCCGGGGCCGAAGACGCAGTCGCCACCAGCAAGAATCTGATGCTTCCCCCGGCCCCGCTGCACTGAGAGACTAAATCCTTGCTCCCCTGTTTTGGAGGCACCCCTTCTTATTAGATCACCTACAGATCTGGAACTTCCTTCACAGTCTAACTGCTGCTGAGACTGGTCTGACCTGGTCCTGACAATGATCTGTCTTCGTAGAGTCGGTTAAGGCTCTCACCCGCTTCATGAAAAGACACAGATGGAGGACTTTTCCAGACCACTTAGCTACTAGTACTACTCTCCCGGGGCCTCCCCCAAATACAATTCCCCCCCCCTAGCGAGCCATTTCCAACAACCCCCCCCAATCTAAGGGTCACAACTCAGCACTTAAGAGGTGGGAGCGGGGTGGGCCCCCTCTCCCTTCTCCCCTCCATGGCGGCCCACGCTCCCCCAGTAGGCTGCCCTTGCTTGGGCACTAATCCCATTTGGGATACCAGACCTGGACAAAATGTGTCCCCTGTAGAAGGGGGGCACGTTGGGCCCAGTCTGTGCCTATGTAGAACCATTGTTAGGTTCTCTTTACCTTTAAATGTTGCATATGGTTATGCTGACGTTATAGTTTGTTTTAATTTTAATTGTATTTCTAATTTTGTTTTTTTACTGTCCTCTATTCTCTTCTCCCTCCCTGGCCTCTCTCTTGCTCTCCTCCTCCCTAACAGGGTCTTTTCGATTGCCGTTGCCCGCTCCGGGCTCCGCCCCCTGGACCGCAGCCGACCTACACCGACATTCTTCAATGACAACGGTTAAGGTAATCTCTTATAATGTCCGCGGTCTCTGCTCACCCTGTAAACGGAGTAAGCTATGGTGGGAACTAAAAAAGTCCAGGGCACAAATAGTTTTCCTTCAGGAAACACACTTCACACACCATGCCATACCGAAATTACCGACACATATCTTTAATCAGTGGTACCATAGTACCTCCCCAGTCAACAAATCTAGAGGCACTTCCATAGCTATCCACAAAAACTGCCCCTTCCAATACTCAGACATCAAGATTGACCCCCTGGGGCGATATGTCTTTCTGAAAGGGACCATAGCAGGCGCTAAATTCACCCTTGCCAATATCTATTCCCCTAATTCAAATCAATTGACCTTCCTTGATTCAATCATAGAGAAATTAGAGGTGTTCAGAGAGGGATCCCTAGTTTTAGGAGGCAACTTTAACGTGAGCCCAGACCCATCCCTGGACACCTCACACAGCAAGCCCTCCCATTCGCACGCATTCCTTCGGCACTTTCGTAAATCTCTTCAGACGATGGGCCTAGTTGACTGCTGGAGGGCCCTTCACCCCACAGAGAGGGATTACAGTTATTATTCCGCGGTACATAACATTTACACACGTATAGACCTGGTCTACTTCGACCGGCCGACCTTAGAGCTTCTTCAAAGCTCTTCCATAGGAAACATAACCATTTCAGACCATGCCCCGGTCCAGGCCTCTTTTATCATTCCATCAGGCTCCCGGAAAACCTGGAACTGGCGCCTTAATGAATACTTATTAGATGACCCTGTAGTGGAAGCCCAGGTCTCAGACACGATAAAAAATTACTTTCGAGAAAACAATCAAGGAGATCTGAGCGAAGGTACAAGATGGGAATGTCACAAGGCCGTTGTACGGGGCGAACTTATTGCACAGGGGTCAAGATTAAAGAAAGAAAGGCAAATTGACTACAATAGAGTTCTGAATGCACTTCAGCAGGCGGAACTTAAACACCAGGCGGGAGGTTCCTCAGATGATTTACGGGAACTAACGGAACTCAGAGACATATTTTCACGGTTGTTAGAACGACAGGCACGTAAACAATTGCGACACTTATCCCACCGATACTACGAACACGGTAACAAGTGCGGACGCATGCTCGCAAGAGCGCTTCGAGCAAAACGGGCCCAAACGCAGGTACACAAACTTCGATCCCCCACGGGTGATATGACATTCCACTCCTCCAAGATAGCAGAAGGTTTCCGCGACTACTACGCCGAACTCTACAACCTAGATGCAAAAAATACCCAGGAAGCCAAAGAGAACAGACTGACCAAAATTCGAGACTATCTATCCACCAACGGACTGCCCCCCCTGACTGAAGACCAACTAGCAGACCTAGAATCCCCCATCACCACCACGGAACTTGAGTCCACCATTAAATTTCTACCCAACGGGAAAAGCCCAGGTCCTGATGGATTCACCATAGCTTATTATACCAAATTCTCCCCGCTCCTGATGAACCACATGTGTAAATACTTCAATTCCCTAGTAAAAGGGATGCAAAATCCCATCTGAAGCTCTCTTAGCACACATCTCGGTTATTCCGAAGGAGGGTAAAGACCCAACTGTCCCACAGAGTTACCACCCCATTTCCTTACTAAATACGGACGTCAAAATCCTAGCGAAAATCCTTGCAAACCGACTGAAACACCTTATCCCCCCTATAGTTCATTTAGACCAGACGGGTTTTATTGTAGGACGCGAAGCTCGAGACAACTCAATTCGTGCGATTCAACTTATACATTGGGCTAAAACTAAAGATGTACCCCCCCCTTACCTAATACTCTCCACCGACGCCGAAAAGGCGTTCGATCGCATAGATTGGTCTTATCTCAGAGAGGTCTTAACCTCAATGGGGTTGGGCCCAAATATGCTAGCTTGGATACTGGCCCTTTACTCGGAACCTTATGCACAGGTCAAGGTTAATGGGATTCTCTCATCCAAGTTCCCGATCGGGAACGGCACGAGACAGGGGTGCCCGCTCTCCCCCCTCCTCTTCGCCCTGGCCTTAGAACCACTGCTTCGTAGAGTAAGAGCAAATACAGATATCACGGGGCTGACGGTGGGTACTGTGGAGCACAAACTCTCAGCCTACGCAGATGACGTACTGTTCCACCTAACCAATCCCCTGATCTCGTTGCCGGTCCTGATGCGGGAACTCAAAAACTTTGGTACACTTTCTAATTTTAAAATCAACTACAATAAATCGGAAATTCTACCCGTCAACCTGTCTTCCTCCATGACAAACAGCTTAAAAGCAGCATTCCCTTTCACGTGGACTAAATCTTCTCTACGCTACCTAGGCATACAACTGACAGACAGCTTTGACACTCTATATTCCACAAACTTTCCCAGACTTTTGACAGAAATCAAACAAGACTTAACACACTGGACAAAGACAGCATTCACATGGATAGGCAGGACAAATATAATAAAAATGAACGTACTCCCCAGAATTCTGTTTTACATGCAGATGCTTCCCATACGCCTCCCCAAAACCTTTTTTAAGCAAATATCCAACTTGATCACCACCTTCATTTGGAATTCAAAGAAGCCACGAATTGCTATGAAAGTGCTGAGACGTTCGAAAAAATACGGAGGGCTGGGGGTCCCGGACTTACAGAGATACTGCCAGGCTATTGCCCTACAGAGGACTCTAAATTGGCACTTCCATGGACATTCCAAACTTTGGGTGTCCATGGAAAAATATATGGCGGGCAGAAACTTGTCCTACGCCCTGTGGCTCTCACGGGAACACAGGGGACTATCAGATTCTACGTCCCCATTAACGATATCTACGCTTGACACATGGGACAGAGTAAACAGAAAGTTGAACTTAGCCCCCCGTGTCCCCGTTGGCCCCACTGGGTGGATTCCTCTGGTTTGCACCGGGGGAACGCGCAGGTTTCTTTGAGGCCTGGGTAGATGACAAGAACGCCAGCTGTGGCAAGCTACTGAGAGGTGGGAAGCTTCTGCCCTTTGAGTCTCTGGGAAATAGACCAGGTAGCCCACACCTAAATTTCTGGAAGTACAGACAACTGCACCACTTTTTTACAGTACACGGCAACTCTATTAGAGACATCTCAACACTCTCGCCTTTTGAGGGACTGTTTATACTGGAAGAACCGGTCCCACATATGATTTCTGCACTTTATCAATTACTGGGGTCCTCGGCCTCGGCCTCTAAACCTACCTATTTAAGAGCATGGGAGACAGACCTTGGGAAGGGGTTCTCCGAGTCTCAACTAGCATGTATGTACCAATTCACACACTCCAGCTCGCTGGACTCTAAAATGCAAGAGACAAATTACAAATTACTAGCACGTTGGTACAGAGTCCCATCTGACCTGGCACGGATTTATCCTGCTAGCTCGGATCGGTGCTGGCGGGGATGCGGAGGCCGAGGTACCCTCCTGCACTTGTGGTGGGAGTGCCCACGAATAACGACATATTGGCTGATGATTAAGGACCAGATCAAAGATATCCTCGGGATAGAGATCCCCTTTTACCCGGAACATTTCCTCCTGCATGTCCCCCCTGTACCAGTTAGTCGCTACAAAAAAAGCGCACTACCCCATTTGCTCAACGCAGCTAAGCGCCTACTGCCTATCTTCTGGAAGAAAGAGCAGATTCCGAGCAAAGAGGAGTGGATATGCAGGGTTAATGCAATAAGGGAAGCAGAGGAGTGGGTGGCAGTGGGCAAAAACACTACAGTTAAGCACACAGCCATATGGTCAATATGGCAAGAACACTTCCAGGATACTTCCTATGTACCCTCTAGCCTGGACATTTCCCTACTAAAATTGGCGGATCCCACATTGGGCCACTGAGCCCACCCTGAACAGCTCCCACCATGGTTTCTCCTTAGGACTGAAAGGTAGACCGCACATGGACTCAGACGCCTTTGCCTGAACCAAGGGGCTGCCTGGGGGCGCGTGGTCCGGAGTGGGCGATCGGAGAAACACGAGCGAACAAGGTTTGACCCTACCTACCCCTCCCCACCCCACCCACCTTCCCCACTACTCCTCCCCCCCACTTTCTATTCTTTCCTCTTCTTACCCCTACCTCTCTTACCCCATCAAATGATATTATATATGGCACTGTTTGTTGACTGTATAAGAGTATAGTCTCCCAACATAACCTACCGGTTAAAATTGAAGAAAGGCTGCTCTCCTGGCCGGGGGGGCCGTGTGGGCGGGGACAGGCCCGCGGTTCCGGGGGCGCGCCGGGGGAGGACAGATGGAGGCCCCGTGCCCCCCTCCTCCGGAGGACGTGCCCAGTGGTGGGATCCGGGCGGTCTACGGCTTACCTCTCCCTGGTCCGGAAGATCATTTTCGCTCAGGTTGGAGGGTCTACGGTGGGCGGGGACTACTGCTGGTCGCCGCCCCTGGGGACCTGTAAACCTCAACGTAGCAAATACTGGTACCAACCACGAGATCAGTCCTCATGGCCTCAACAGGAAATCTTAATACAACCCTAGACTATCCTCCCCCTCCTCCTTATTCCTTATTTTATTTTATTCTTGTTAAATATAAACTTGCTGATTACGGCTAATGTCGATATAAGAAAGTCTGTCACTAACGAATTTGTACTGAACTGTATTTGTTGAGATGTGATGGACAACAATAAAGAGAGTTTAAACAAAAAAAAAAAAAAAAAAAAAAAAAAAAAAGGAGTTTGCAAAATCTTGTGCAGCTCTGCCTAGAAACCAATGAGCTTCCAGGTCCCCCCCCCACCCCCCCCCCCAAGCTTAAACAAGCTGAAGTTAGAAGCTGATTGACCATCATGCGGAGCTGCACCAGATTTTTCACTGTTTTAGTAAATCAACCCCACTGAGTTAAGTCCAAGGAGATGCACACCACCTCCTGGATGTCTTGACCATTTTATTGCACTCATAAGACAGCTATAAGCATTTTCAGGAGCCTGACAATGATGCTTCTAAGCTCAGCATCTTTACCATTAGAGGTGGGCATAGCCTTTGTGCTTCACTCATCTCAGAGATGAGTGGTCTGTCAGAGCAATAAACTTATCAAATGTGTAAAATAAAGTCCAGGAGATGTCAAGCACCTAGCTGAACTCCTTGTGCCTTCACTTTTTACAAAGCAGCCAAGTTCAGTTTTGAAGTCTTGTATATTGATTGTTCATCATATACCCTTACCTTCTTTGTTAGGGCTGATGGGTAAGAGCGCACATTGAGGTAAGACTCCGAATTATTCCTCTCAATGTACTGTAAACTGTCACCATCATTGTACATTATCAGCCGAGTGGAGTCATTGAAGAGAACGCCTACACTGTTATCACAAAGCTGGTATCCTGGGGAGAAAACATTTAAGTTTAGTGGTGATGATAAAAACAGCCATATATATCAGACTGCAGTTTAGGCCAGTACATACCTAGACCATACTTGTCAGAGTAATCCACCCATTTGCTGACCCAGAAAATTGGATTGCAGGCCGGATCCTCTGCTTCATCTGTAAGAGGGAGAAGGGGGAGAGAAAAAAAAAAAAAAAAAAAAAAAAAAAAAAAATTTAGGGCTAATGGAAATGCACAGCTGAAGAGTTAGCATATCTCTTAATCATCAGGTTCTACGATTCTAAAGTCCCACCACAAATTTGCAGGGGTAGTGTGTTCTCACAAAAGCATCTGCTTGCCCCTTCCCTCTGCTGCCCATTCAGAAACCTTTGTATTTTGTGAGCGAGTTTACAAAATACAAAGGCTTCTGTGAATGGGCAGCAGATTAGCTGGGTGGGTACAGCAGCTGCATGCAAATCTGTAGACGAAAGAGCAAAGACCAAATAGGTCCAGCATCAGCACTCCATACCCATCTAGTGATAACCATACCTTCTGGAGTGCCAGAAAAAAAAAAAACTGTCAGATGTAAAGAAAAGTCTAAGGTGGTGCATCTTAATGGTATTTAGTATAATAGTGTAACCTAATAGTATTTCTAAACATCAAAGTGGCTGAATTCCTGTAATCCAGCTTTAATGACTGGACTTTGCACAGAGAACAGATACTAAAAACAGCCAGGTTTCAATGCTCTAATCCAATTGGACAAAAGACTCAGCACCAGATCACATGCAGCTTTGACCTTAAAGTGAGATTGTAAAAACAACCCTTTCACTTTTGTAGCAATATAAAAGCACAAGTGATAACATTCCTCGGTTCTCAGCTGCATAAGAGCTGGGGGAGCTGCAGCACATCAAGCTTCCCAGTGAATAGCTGTGCAGCAGGGCACATCAAGTCTGATCATTGGAGGGCAGGCAGAGCTCCCAGCATAGCCAGAGAACTGACCAGTGTGTTCTGCTGCTTAGTGTGGTCAGTTTAATAGGAAAGCAGAGGGACTGGCAGGAACACAAAGGATTTCACATAAAGGAAGCAGTAAAGGGAAGAGGATACCCTCATACAAGTACATGGTGCTGCAGGCATATATCAGGAATATGCAAAGTTGCAATGTTGGGTAACAAATGCTTTAATAGTGTCACATTTCTCCAATTACCCAACCATTTAATGCTTGACCCTGATTGGCTGTCAAAAAAAATAAAAAAATAATAATGCCTTAGTGTTCAGATAAGTGTCCCAAAGAGAAGACTCACCCTGGTTAACCACAGCCTTCTCAGCAGGCTTAGCAGCATTGATACTGGTCAGTTGTTGCATCATATCGGACAGGTAACAATCCGCAGGCTCTGTGCACTCTGGTGGGGCCAGATCTTCATCCTTCACTACATTCTTCTCAACCACTGGAGAATCTTGGCCTGTAAACATATCAGAGATACTATAGTGGATATCAATTGAGCTGTCATACTGCAAAAAGGATAGTCTTGCTCCCAAGGAGAATGTCTACTCCAGAAGAGTCCCATTTGTGGTTAAGGCTATAGCAGCAAAAAGTTGTTCCCAAACTGTGGCCTGTGGACCAGATGTAGTTCTTAGCTTGCCTTCATCTGGCTTATGGTACCATTTCTCTTACGAAGCACAACAGTGGGATAGACTGCATTTTAAACACCCACTGATCATCAAGTCAGGTGATAATTTTCCCATACTAACGCTTCATCTACATAGACCGTAAAAAGGCTGGCAGGCTACCAACTCCCTGCTTGGAGGAGCAGAGCTACAGAAAAAAAAATAAAAAACCTCACCTGTCACAATTACCACACCCTGTGATTAGGCAATAAAAGCAGAACTCCTGATCTTAGCTTACTCTAAAATTGATAATGTCTACTCCAATAGGAACCTGGGGTAAAATTAACCCTCCCCCAAAAATGTTTAAGAACCAATGGCTTGCCTTTTACAATCTTATAGATATTGTGTAAAGATGGGTACCCACAGTAACAGCTCCCATAATTAAGCAGCATGTCACAACCAGTTCTACAATTTACAGATCCAGACCAAAAAAAAAACTTTTAAATCACTTCCAGACCACCTTATAGCAGATTTACTACTACAAGATAACCCTCCTGTGCAGGATCACGTATAGACACACGATTCTGCACTTCTGCCTACTGGGAGAATGCATGAAGGAAAAAAAAAAAAAAAA
Organism: Lithobates septentrionalis; assembly: GCA_037952835.1. Lineage (NCBI taxonomy): Eukaryota > Metazoa > Chordata > Amphibia > Anura > Ranidae > Lithobates > Lithobates septentrionalis. The sequence continues at coordinate 2,836,486 of JBBDGP010001573.1, read as the reverse complement.
AACCCCAGACCAAACCAGCATGCTACTGTACAGCCCCAACCGTTTGGGATGGATGCCCTTCTGGATATACTTTTATGCAGGATAATCTGGAATGTTAAGGCCAGTGTGGACAAATACAGCTCCCAAACTTAAATGATCAGAAAGACCTACCTTTGTTAATTGCAGTAAGTGGTTTTCTAAAGCTTGGATCAATGGAGCTTGGTGCAATGGAGAATCGGGGAGGCACTGTCAGGCATGTAGTGGGAAGGCGGGAGGGGATGTAGCCGGTGGTGAAAAACTCGTCAGTCAGTAACTCATCTATGGTTGGCCTGGTGGCAGGGTCTGAACGGAGCATCTTCTGTATGAGAGCTGCCGCTACAGGGTTTATGTGCTGAAAAGAGGAAGCATCAATTAAATGGCAGAAGTAAGCAAATCATGTGATGGAAATTAACTGCTCTACACTATAGAGAGGACTGAGGTCCAAAAGAAAATAAAGGCGGATCAACCGGTCAAGTATAAACAGCTTTATTGAAAATACAAAAGAAAAGAAAAAACGAAAAAAGGAAAAAAAAAAAAAAAAAAAAACACACACAACATGCCAAACAAAAAGCAGCTGCAGACACTCATTCACACATACATTGATACACCCAAAGATTAGTAATCAGTGGCACTAAGGGGGGGTGGGTGCAAAAAGAAAATTGATGCAGAGCCGACTGTGGCAGTTCAGTACCATGGTTGGTCAGTTAATGGTCCCCAAATGAGGTTTAACCCAGTAGGGTCTGGGATGGATTCGGTGTAGATAAACCCACTGGGATCGAGTGTCAGTATTGCACGGTATAAGCTTTGAATCCACATAGTAAATACAGAGTGGGGTTTGCACATGTGTATGTTGATAGTATGCTGATGGCAAGCAGGCCTGTGGGTAGATGCAAGCAGGTGAGGTGCAAGTGTAGTACAGCGCTAGGAGGGAGGCTGTGTGTGGGTGTCATGAACAAGACTACACAGTGGTAATCAATGAAGTCTCACTACTCCCCTGGCAGTGCTATGGTACTCCTATGTCTCGTAGATGGAATCAACTTGCATGTGAAGAAATTTTCCCATACAACCCTCATAAACGCCTCTCTGCAGTATCTCCCAGCTGTTGAGTAGCATGGGCAAAAGGCATCGGCAGGGTCCGGGCTAGAGTTGGACGCCACAAGTGTGATGACGCCGTGAATTTAGAGCACAACGCCACCCCCCCTTCAATTGTTGCGTCAAATGATTTCCTCTTTGGGGGCGATGGGTATTTTGATAGACATTGGCATATCAGTTTCCCATTAGTGTCCTCATTAGCTCCAGCTGAGGTCAAAGTGACTATTTAACTGCACCATACTGCCATCCTGATTTGATCATGTAAGACCCCATACACTATTAGATTTTCTGCAGATTTTTGTCTTCAGATTTACCAAAACCATATAATAAGAGGTCAAACCTTAAGAGTTTCAATTTGTATGCAGGCAGGCCCTTGCACTACATGGTTGTTAAATCTGAAGACAAAAATCTGCAATCGAATAGTGTGTATGGTAGGGGTGCAACGGATCGTTGCCGATCCGTGATCCGTACGGATCACCCTCCGCGGATCGGCACACCCGCGATCCGCGGAGCACTTTTCGGCCTCAGCCATAGGAAAGACCGCGGCTTCGGCCTAGCTCCGGAGTCGGCGGCCATCTTAGTACACCCGGAAGCGGCCACTGTCTCGACAGGAAGTGACGTTTCGTCGCCGCCATCTTGCTACACCCCACACAGTACAATAATGATAGAGAGAAGGGGGCAAGCGGACATCTTGTTACACCCACCGGAGTTTTACATTTAAAAGCCATTTTCAACACAAAACTGAGCTTATATGCACAAATACTGTATTTATGCATATAAGCTCGGTTTTGTGTTGAAAATAGCTTTTAAATCTAAAACTCCGGTGGGTGTAACAAGATGTGTGTTTTTGTTTTTTTTGCTGATCCGAAAATGATCCGATCCGTGACTCTGATCCGAGGATCGATCCGATCCGTGAAATTTTTGATCCGTTGCACCCCTAGTGTATGGGGTCTAAGGGTCAAAGCATTGTCACATAACATCTACTAAAAGCCAAGGTTAGCCAACCTGGTCCTCACAATTCAGAGATCACATGACAAACAGGTCAGAAAGATAATCTGCAGAAGACCAGGCAGATTCATTTCTGTTCTGTGTTAGGCTGCAGAGGGGATGCAATCACTATTTTTGGGAGAAAGCATTCTCTACCTTTTTCCCCCCCCTTCTAGCCTGCATATGGTGGGGAAAATTTGATCCCCTGCAGATTTTGTAAGTTTGCCCACTTACAAAAAAAAAAAAAAAAAAAAAAAAAAAAAAGTGTAAGGAAGGGTCTACAATTGTGATCATAGGCGTTTAAAACGAGACAATCTCAACCCAAAATCCAGAAACCCCACAATACAAATGTAAATGGAGTTGTAGTTTAGTGAGTAAAATAAGCATTTGATCCCCTACCAAATAATTCTGGCTCCCACAGACTACCACATGCCGTAGCCAAACAGATTAGTCCTGTGAACTTAAAGGGGTTGTAAACCCTCATGGTTTCTTACCTTAATGCATTCTATGCATTAAGATGAAAATCCTATTGTGCTGCAGCCCCCCAGGCCTACGTTTTACTTACCTGACCCCGATCCTTCGCTGTCCGGGAACGAGCACACCAGCTCTAGCTGGTGTGACGATTGCATAGATTGATAGCAGTGCAGCTATTGGCTCCCGCTGCTGTCAATTAGATCCAATGATGCAGCGCCAGGGCCGAGTCCTGCATTCTGTGTGAATGGAAACAGATGAAGTACTCGGGAGCACGCCCGCACAGGTGTCCACCAAGGAGAGCGCTTCCCCAATGTGGTCACTTGATGCGGGGAAAGAGCCAGGAGCGCCGCTGAGGGACCCCAGGAGAGGAGGTCCGGGGCCACTCTGCATAATCGAGGCAAGTATGAGTTTACAACCCCTTTAAGGTGCTGACACACACACACACACACACAGGCAAGACAAAAGTTGTCAGGAACAAGATTGTAGACCCGCACAAGGCTGGAATGGGCTACAGGACCATCAGCAAGAAGCTTGGTGAGAAGACAACTGTTGGAGTGATTTGCAAATAGAAGAAATACAAAATAATCAATTGGCCTTGGTCTGGAGCTCCAAGCAAGGTTTCACATGGGGCAAGGAAGATCATGAGAAAAGCAAAAGGATCAGCTTTTAAAATGATCTCAAGGCAGTTGGGACCAGTCAAAATAACCACTGTTAATACACCATCATGTATTGAAAGCCTGAAAGGCAAGTTCCCCTTAAGAAGACACATTAATTATTTAGCTGTTCATAGGCAAACTTCAGAGAAGGATTTGGAGAAAGTGCTGTGGTCAGACAAGACCAAAATTAAGCTCTTTGGCATTAACTTGATGTGTTTGGAGAAGGAAACATGCAGACTATGACCCCCAAGAACACTATCCCTAGAGTCAAGCACGAAGGTGGAAACATTATGCTATGGGGTCTTCCCTCCCCCCCCAGAGAAAAGTACAGGCCGATTTAGCCGACCCCATCTGCACAGAGGGCAGTTATTTCTTGTAGTTGGTGACCAGGTTAGTACACATCTCAGGAGGAACTTTGGTCCACAAAGTACAGGCCCAATTTGATGCATTTAGGGTCCAAGTGTTGTAAAATCCTGGATGAGGATCTTCCCTCAGCCAGAACACTCAAGATGGGTTGTGGATGGGCCTTCCAGCATGACAATGACCCAAAACATATGGCCAAGGCAACAAAGGAGTGGCTCGAGAAGCACATTAAGGTCATGGAGTGGCCTAGCCAGTTTCTAGAGTAAGCCTACAGAAAATGTATGGAGGGAGCTGAAACTGCGAGTTGCCAAGCGACAGCCAGGAAACCTTAAACACACACCACAGACTTAAAACATGTTCTACTTCCCTCCTCTGCAGTAGGTTTTGCACAGAGCAGCCCGGATCCTCCGCTCCTGGCCCCTCCCTCCTGTTGAGTGCTCCCACAGTAAGCAGCTTGCTATGGTGCATGAGAGCAGAGCTGCAGCTCCTTGTGTCCAATCAGACAGAGCTGCCATTTGGCCCTGCCCTCTCCTGATTGGCCAACTGACTGAGCGCAGCTGGAGCCAAAGGTGTCATTGCTGTGCCTCAGCCAATCAGGAGAAGGAGAGTCCTGGACGGCTGAGGAACTTTGAAATCAGCGGATAGAGGGGGCTCTGGTAAATATTAGGTGGTGCTGGGGAGAATACTGCACAAGTTTTTTCTCTTAATGGAAAAAAAAAAAAAAAAAAAAAAAAAAAAAAAAAAAAAAAAACCAAAACACACCAACTGCCTTTATAAATCATTTAAGTATTTAGAGAAGATCTGTAAAGAGTGGACCAAAATCAGTCCGAGATGTACAAACCTGGTCACCAACTACAAGAGCCATCTGACCTCTGCTTGCCAACAAGGGTTGCTCCACCAAGTCATGTTTTGCTTGGGGGATCAAATACTTCTTTCATTCACTGAACTGCAATTTAATTTATGACATTTGTTTTTCTGGATTTTTGTTTGATATTCTGTCTCATTTAAAATACACCTATAATTGTAGACCCTTCATTTCTTTGTAAGTGGGCAAACTTACAAAATCTGCAGGGGATCAATTTTCCCCACTGTAAAGGAAAACTCATGCTCAAACCTTCATATTTTATGTACAGTTTTGTTTTTCTTTTAAACACCATATTAAAGTGGTATTCGAAAACCTAATGGGTGCCAGGATTCAAACAAGTTCACCCAGGCTAGCAAAAGCAAAATCAGAAGACAGATGGTGGAAACACAAATTTGAGCCCAGCCACTACAGAGGTGAAGATACAGCTTCAGCCCAAGCTCCGACAGGTTTCACTCCACCCATGGGGCTCAGAGTGGTTGTAAAGCCATCTGCCCTTTTCCCCTGACAGCTCAGATAAGCTTTCAAAATTCTGCACTTTGAATACATTTACTGCAGATACAGGTACAATCTATGTAGAAGATTTGTTTAATCTCTGTAACCCCAGGTCACTTCACTGGTTATGAAGATTTACAAACCCTATGATTAGAGAACTGAGAAGGACCCCATGTGTGGATCAAAAAGGTGTCAGAAGCTTAGGCTTCACTGCTCTGTATAGTTGCTGAGCTCCGGTGTTGAGTTTGCACTTTGTCTTCTGATTTGCCACCACATAGGAATTGGTAAACCAATATGTGCTTAATCGCTGCGCAAACTGTTGGCACTATATAAATACAATAAAGGTAGCCCAAGGTCGGACTTTGAAGGCACAGCAAACAATAGGGATATGAAAAAAAGTATCAACATTTAAACAGATATAAATAAACATATGGTACAAAAAAACAAAAAAAATTTAATACCCCCACCATCACTAAATGGCTGTACATTAATCTGAAATATTCTGTGTCAGACAGTACACAACAGGATACTCTGACTATGAGATGATCAGACTGTACTCATGCTGCAAGAGAATTTCAGACTGTTCTTCCTATAGAAGTTGAATATAAAAGAGCACTCAAATTGCCTCATCCGTGCACAATTATGAAAGCACAAAAAGAAAGGGGTTCCAATAAAGGTAGCCCAAGGTCGGACTTTGAAGGCACAGCAAATAGGGATATGAAAAAGTATTAACATTTAAACATAGATATAAATATGGTACAAAAAAAATGACATGGGAAAATTTTTTTTTTTTTTAAATTCTATAAAAAAAAAAAAAAATACAAATTTTGATGATTTGAGCCCTAGTGCGTTTACACCAGGGCTCGACAAACCCCGGGCGCCAGGTCGCATTTGCGACTAGAATTAGCGACCTGGTGCCTCGGGGAATCCTGTGTCCGTTCGAGACCCCCCCCGCCGCGATCGCGCTGGGCCGCGCCGGTAATTGAGGCCCCGGCTTTGCGGCCTACTGCAGTCCTATGGTTCCTGGTTCCTTCTGCAATCGGGTGCCCTCTGATGGTGGCCGTTGGTATGACAAGACATCCACCAATGCTAATGGAGCTTCCCTACCTGTTTTCACTGCCTGCTCATCTCCTTCCCTTTACTTAGAACCCCCAAACATTATATATATTTTTTATTCTAACACCCTAGAGAATAAAATGGCGGTCATTGCAATACTCTGTCACACCGTATTTGTGCAGCGGACTTACAAGCGCACTTTTTTGGGAAAAAAATACTTTTAATTAAAAAATAAGAACAGTAAAGTTAGCCCAATTTTTTTTATATTGTGAAAGATAAAGTTACGCCGAGTAAATTGATTCCCAACATGTCACGCTTCAAAATTTCATCCGCTCGTGGAATGGCGACAAACTTTTACCCTTTAAAATCTCCATAGGCGTCGTTTAAAAAAATTCTACAGGTTGCATGTTTAGAGTTAGAGGAGGTCTAAGGCTAGAATTATTGCTCTCGCTCTAACGATCGTGGCGATACCTCACGTGTGGTTTGAACACCGCTTTCATATGCGGGCGCTACTCACATATGCGTTTGCTTCTGCAAGCGAGCTCGGCGGGACGGGGCGCATTTAAAAAAAATTATTTTTTCTTATACATTTTACTTTTTTATTTTTTATTTTTACACCGTTTTTAAAAAAAAATAAAAATTGTGTCACTTTTATTTCTATTACAAGGGATGTAAAAATCCCTTGTAATAGAAAAAAAAAGCATGACAGGTCCTCTTAAATATGACATCTGGGGTCAGAAAGACCTCAGATCTCATATTTACACTAAAATGCATTAAAAAAAAAAAATTGTCATTTGAAAAAAAAAATATATAAAATGTCCCTTCAAGAGCTATGGGTGGAAGTGATGATTTGACGTCGCTTCCGCCCATCAATGACTTGGATGGGCCGGGGGCCATCTTCCTCTCACTTGTCTCCATGTCAGGCCAGGGACAGATCCGGATCGCCTCCGCCGTTACCGACGGCCACGGTAAGCGGTGAAGGGCACCGGAGAGCGGCGGTAGGGGGGGCCCTCTCCTGCCGCCGATAAAAGTAATCTCGCTGCGAATCTGCTGCAGAGACCACTTTTATCTGAAAGAACCGCCGGCTCTTGAAGAAGATACTGGGGTTATGGTAGCTAGCTGCTACCATAACAACGGTATTTCTCTTCAAAGACAGGACGTATATAGTCGTCCTGCGGGAAGGAAGTGGTTAATTAAAATGAATTTATTATTTGTCATCTCCCTGCTTGGCCCCTTTCACTCGGGCTGTCTGATCAGGTTCGCCTGTCAGTTTTTCAGGCGGACCTGATTGGACCCTTAGCGGGAATATGGTGGTCTTGTGTCCCTGCATGGCAGGAAATAAAAGCAGTCACATTAGTTCTAGTCGTCTCTGTGTAAATTTAAGATTGGTTAATTTTTATATTGAAAATAAAGCTTTGTCGGTCGTTTAAAAAAAAAAAAAAAAAAACCTGGCTCCTAACTTTTTTTAGCTGGCTCCTTGATTCCAAGCAAATTTGTCAAGCCCTGGTTTACACGTTTCATTTGTTAAACTTCAGGACACATTTGGGGTTCATTGATTGCAAGAATGAGAAAAGGTATCGCTGTCTTGCAGAAGAGTCAACATTAATCGATAGGCATAACAATCAGGATTGGGTAATCCACACAGATGTGACCATCAACCATGCAGCATGATAGTGTAATGACCAAATATAGAAAAAATAAAATGTGGCAAGTCCATGACCAATTAAGTGAACATTATGGCCATATAAATGTCCAACAAAAGTGAACGGTATAGGTGTAAAATAGGTGAAAGGTTTCTCAGGGTGCTACGTGGTTCACAGAGATGGTGTTCCAATACTCAGTATCCACAGCAAGAAATATCTGGAGCAAATACGCTTACCGGAACAGGTGGACACGTTTGCCGTATGGCTAGGTGTCATACAGGCTTGTGGATCAATCGATCCAAATAGGTGTTCGATGAAGAGGCGTATCCGGCAGGTTCCACCGATTCCTCTGCAGCAATGGTAAATGGCCTGGGGACAGAAGATAATCCAGGACCAGTTGTAAACACTTCTCCGACAGGTGTATGTTAAGGAGATACACCCTTCACATAGCCACCATAGGGACATGGAAAAAGAGGCCCCACATAGTGCTCAAATCCGAGTAAAAGAGGTTCATTTCAAACCAAACAGGGTAAACATTCAAATAACAGCAGCCAGGGTAAAGGTGATCACAGTAAAAAATAGCGTGGTACCAGAAACAAATAGTCAATTGCAACCCGACATGTTTCGGTACAGAGGACCTCTAGTCCGAAACATGTCGGGTTGCGATTGACTATTTGTTTCTGGTACCACGCTATTTTTTACTGTGATCACCTTTACCCTGGCTGCTGTCATTTGGATGTTTACCCTGTTTGGTTTGAAATGAACCTCTTTTACTCGGATTTAAGCACTATGTGGGGCCTCTTTCCTTTTTCCATGTCCCTATGGTGGCTATGTGATGGGTGTATCTCCTTAACATACACCTGTCGGTGAAGTGTTTACAACTGGTCCTGGATTATCTGCTGTCTCCAGGCCATTTACCATTGCTGCAGAGGAATCAGTGGAACCTTCCGGATACACCTCTTCATCGAACACCTATCTGGATCGATTGATCCACAAGCTTGTATGACACCTAGCCATACGGCAAACGTGTCCACCTGTTCCAGTAAGCGCATTTGCTCCAGATATTTCTTGCTGTGGATACTGAGTATTGGAACACCATCTCTGAACCACGTAGCACCCCGAGAAACCTTTCACCTATTTTACACCTATACTGTTCACTTTTGTTGGACATTTATATGGCCATAATGTTCACTTAATTGGACATGTATATGGTCATGGACTTACATTATTGTTTTTATTTTTCTATATTTGGTCATTACACTATCACGCTGCACAGTTGATAGTCACATGTGTGGATTACCCAATCCTGATTTTTATGCTTAGCGCTGCATTGTTTCTTCCCAATATTTTTTACATTGTCACTACTTTGTTGATGCTGGCTGCTATGTGTCATCTGATACTCTTTTCACAGTAGCGCAACTACACTATTGTTTTATATTTTAACATTAATCGATAAGTGATCAAAAAGGGGTTTCCAATATTGGAAGAGGCAACTCATAACGAGAGCAAGTCACAGCACGAGGACACCTAGAAGCCAACTGTGGGCTGGTAATCACGAGTATCCTGGTGTGGCAGTCTCAAATAGGGGATACCATATTAAGTAAGGAGCAGTACATAGCCATATAGTGTTGGTGTAGAGAGCGAGAAGTACTTCAATCCAGAATAGCCATAACAGGGGCTTGTGCTAGTGCACAAACAGCGATCCAAATTGAACTGTTGGAATCCAAAATTTGTTGGTGTGATGAGATAACGAAAATCCCCTGGGAGAGAGCAGGACGCTCTTCCTGCATCCTGCTCTCTACACCAACACTATAAGGCTATGTACTGCTCCTTACTAAAATATGGTATCCCCTATTTGAGACTGCCACACCAGGATACTCGTGATTACCAGCCCACAGTTGGCTTCTAGGTGTCCTCGTGCTGTGACTTGCTCTCATTATGAGTCACCTCTTCCAATATTGGAAATCCCTTTTTGATCACTTATCGATTAATGTTGACTCCTCTGCAAGACCTTTTCTCTTTCTTGCAATCAATGAACCCCAAATGTGTCCTGAAGAAGTTTAACGAAACACGTAGATGCCCTAGGGCTCAAATCATAATTTGTTTTTTATATAGGATTTTTAAATTTTTCTCATGTCTTTTTGTACCATATGTATATTTATATCTATGTTTAAATAAATGTCAATACTTTTTCATATCCCTATTGTTTGGTGTGCCTTCAAAGTCCGACCTTGGGCTACCTTTATTGGAACCCTTTTTGTACTTTCATAATTGTGCACGGATGAGGCACTTTGAGTGCCCTTTTATATTAAACTTCTATAGGAAGAACAGTCTGAAATTCTCTTGCAGCACAATTAGTCTGATCATCTCATATGCTCATAGTCAGTATCCTGTTGTGTACTGTCTGACAGAATATTTCACAGAATAATGTACAGCCATTTAGTGATGGCGGGGGGCAACACTTGAGGCCACCCCCACCAAAAAAAGTTGACCACTGGTCTAAGGGAAGGTTAGTGCACCATGCAGCTCAATAAGTCATGCAAATTTATCTGTCCCATTGTTAAAGCGCACCTTGGGAATAGCGTACTCATTCTTCTTGATCCTTATGTAGGTCTCCTTAAGGCATGAAGTCTCAAAAGGGGGCTTCCCAACCAGTAGTGTGTACCTAAAAGAATAAAACAGAACTAGAAAAAGCTCCGGTGTTTCTACACTGTTAAAGCTGAACTTCAGGAATTCAGTCCCTTTATAAAATTTGCTAGCTTACTGTGGGTTAAAGTGGAAGTTAACCCCAATACTAAAGTCCCTAAATCTACAGGCATCCACAATCTAAGACCAACCTATCTAGCCCTGTAAAAAGAAGAAATCACTATGCATACCTTTTATGAAGCCGCTCTGGTCTCCAGCGGCGGAAGCTCTGCAGAGGACACAGCCGACAATGGCTGTGAAATGAATGGGGAGTGATGTCACCCAAGCTGGGGCTTCTGTCAGCTGCATCCTCTGCACCCACCTCCACAGCAAAGCCACCACTGACAGCTCAGCGTGGGACCGGATCAGCTTCAGAAGAGCCATGTACAGAGATTTCTTTACAGGGCTAGGTAGGTTGGTCTTAGACTGCTGATGCCTGTAGATTGAAAATCAATGCAGTGCGTGCCACCTCAAACTTTAATCTGACAGTTTTATTGAGCACTGGTAGTAGACATCAATCTACTCCCAGCACTGAACAGTGAAGGAGAACTGCTGTGAGCGTGTAGATGGCATATCTCCTGCCAATCATAGGCAGCTTTGTGAATATGTTCAAATACAAAGCACTCTGATCAGGCTTGGAGGAAGGGGGGGGGGGGGGGGGGTTAGCACAGTAGCTGCTTGCAACTCTACAGCAGAGACCATAGGGTTCAGCATCTGAACAATGTCAGCTATGCCCTGCCCAACCCCCCTCCCCCCCCCACCCCGTGCACAATATAAAAATGGGAAATTAAAGCAAAAAATGCACAAGGTGGTATGCACCTTGAACATAACCCATAGCAATTCAGCACATTTTACAACGTGGCTGAATTCCTGGAGTTCAGCTTTAGGATCTGCAAGTACAGCCTAGTCTAAACATTTCACTTTAGAATAAAGCTGCTTTTAAGACTACTGGAAGCAAAGACCTCTAGAATAAAGTGAACCTGATTTGTCTACAGTAAGACAAACTAACAACTTCACTTCATAAATGGGCACCATAAGAACCCCACATTTACAGTTTTACCCCCACTTTCCAAGTCTAAAGACAGCCCCAGAAACTACATCCACTGGCTTATACAGGGCAATGCATGGCTAATGTGACAGCACCCATAGCTGGAG